>VDFB02271358.1:625857048-625868574 GCA_007258455.2 Sequoia sempervirens | reverse complement strand
CAAATGAGCTCCAAATATGAATATCAAGATATTTTGATGATGCATGGATAGATCTAACAGGGAATTTGTAGGTTTGACTGACATTTTCCTTAACTCATGTATAAATGCACTTACGACACTTCATGTTTGCAGGAGTCAAGAAGCCTTTTGTAGGTCTATCGAAGTGGCCCATTGAGGGATTTGTCCTACCTTTTTCCAGATGATGATGATTTCTAGGGAGCTTTTTGCCCGAATCAGGGGCCACCAATCCATTGATGCCAATCATCGATGGACTCGTTTGATCAAAGGAAGAACACTGCAAGCACATCAAGCAAAAGACAACTTTCAGGCAGTTTTAGCTACAGTGAAAAGGGAAATCAACTAAATGACAAAATTGCTATAGTAACTGGCACTAGATGACAAAACAGGGAAAAGACAAGGAATGTATTTTAAAATTGTTAAATAATGAGGGGTAGGTGAGACCCTAATGTAATCAAATCTGGACCATCCATTGCAAATTGATCCTAGCCATTCATTTGGGCTTTGGAAAACTATAAATAGGGGCTTTCCCCTCATTTGTAAGAGTTGGAGAGCTGTTGTAAAAGCATTTGCAGCAATAGAAGACAACATTGCATGATTTTATGGATGTTTTCTTTGATTTTTTTTATCTTGCATGCATGGTTTTTCCTTCCATGTTAGTTTTAATGTTAGTTTTTTGAATGGAAGTGATAATGGAAATTGCTGTTTTGGTATTTGATGAGCTTTCAGCCCATACTTTTAGCACTTGTTGATGACAAGCTGTTGTGCAAAGTTAGCTTGTGCTTCTTTATTCCAATGCTGCAACTTAGTTCAATTGCATGTTCATGATGTGTATGTGCAATCTGAAAATTAGCAGACCTTAGAAGATTGCACTGGTTTTGTGTAGCTGTAGGTTTCTCTTGGTCAAGCAAAACTTAGTTTAGGAAGCCTGTCTACTTTAACAGCCACCATTGTTACTGTTCATTCGTAACTTAGGATTAGAATAGCTTTCTTAACCCTTCTCCTTTTGCTGTTTCTTTTAATCCTTGGTTAGAGTAGGATCCAAAGCATCACCATGAAGCTAAATCAGATGAATTTGATGAGTTTCAACTTGCTGTTTTGAGTGGATAGCCACTGTTCATTCACTTCCAGCACTTTGAAACTGCATTTGCAAACCCAACTTCCCATGCTTTGTAACTCATACGTAAGACTACCTTGTGATTCCAGCAAATCACATCAAGCAACTGAGATATTCCAAGCACTGTCAAGACCTGACATTAGAGATCTTGGGATAGTGTTCTGCAATCTGATTGTGGAAGATTGTCTTTCAAGAGAGGTAGTGCACCTACGCACTGCCTGTGTTGAAAAGTGCATAGAAAACACATCAACAGAACTGGCGCTAGAAGGAGGGTTGACATGTTGGGGATACAAAGCTGAAGATTGAAAGTGATTCATTTTATGCCCTCCTCCTCCTAACACCATCAACATAACTGGCGCTAGAAGGAGGGCATGACATGTTGAGGCTACAAAGCTGAAAGTTGTAAATCGAAAGGAGCACTTGCAAAGAAGAAATCTGAGATAGGGAGATCTCTTTCAATGCTAAAAATTAGAAAATTTTGAAGGCAAAAGAAGCTGAGTCAAAATGGAGTAGCATGCACAAATTGACATCACTCGGCTGCATACAAATTTGAACAAGAGACTGAAGAAGCCATTGCAGCAATTTGCGTTGGCGGATAGATGTCGGATCCATTTCACTTGTAGGCATAGTGAATTTGGGTGTCTAACATTCTTGGATAGAATTGAGAAGGTCTTGCAGGGAGAAATTCCCTTTTGGGAAATATATCAGCCTTTAGCCCTTGCAGACTCAGAGGAAGAATTGACAACCATGGCAGCCAATGCATTCAAGGAGCTGATCCAGGAACATTTGAGTAGCAAGGATGGACCAAGATTGGAGGAAATATTGATGTCAAGTTGGTGCAGATTTCACAATGCACCCCACTCTGAATTCACTTGCTCATCATGCACAAATGTCATTGCCCATGTCAAGGATCATGCGAACAAGTTGGAGCAGCCATCTCCTAGTAAAAGGGACTCATGCCATGAGGTGGGAAAGTTGTTGGAAGCTCGAGGACAACACACCACAGATGAATCACGAAATCTGACACAGGCTAGTGCTAGGATAGTAGACATAAAGGATCATATCCAAAAGGAAGAGGATAATTTCCTTAGGACAACAAGCTGCCTTGATGAACAATCAGCTAGAAATAGATCAGAAATTTGTTCCTCCATTGAAGAAAAGTAGTCCCCTACTCTAGAAGACGGATTGGCAGTTGAAGATGAATCAAAAGAGTTTGCAGCAGTGTATGCTGGGGCAGCAAATGAAGATGTTGAAAATCAGAAAGAGGAAAAGGTTGACAGCCTTGGGACAATAGAGAATGATGGAAAAGAAATAAGCGAGATTATATTAGAGGACCTCTCCTTCATGACTGAAAATGATCAAGCATCTAAAAATGCAGATTTGGAGGAGCGGGAACAACCACTTGCCACAGTTGTCTATTATTCACCTTCCTTCCCAAATGATGATGAGGACCCACTGGTGGAAAGATATGAGAAGCTCGTCTCGAGACTAGCAAGGGATTGGACTGAGCTGAATTACCAAATGGATTTGGAGATATTGCTACTCCCAAATTGGTGTCGACTCCATGATTCATCACACTTAGAGCTCACATGTAAGCTATGCCAAGAGGCCATTGAGCAAGTCAAAGGACAAGGGGCACAACCAAGCACATCACCTCCTCTAGCCACTTCAAGGATTGAAGAAGAAGACCAAAATCCCAAATCAACTAATGACTCAGTTGAAGGTAGTCCTCAAGAGGATGTTGGGGCAGAAATAGAAGAAGGACAACAATACAGTCTCGGACTTCCGAGCAATGAAGTAGATCAAGCGGGAATGATGTCCACCAGTCATCATGAAGTTCTTCCTCTTGAAGAGCAGTTATGTGCCATGGACGGTGGGCTTTTTGATGAGTCTTTGGAGGGAAATTGTGCACTAGACTTTGGTCCCCTTAATGAGGTTCCATCAATTGATGACTTCTTTCCATTAGGAGTTTCACTACGGAGGTATTCCCATGTTGAGGAAGAGCACATCCTAGAAGACGGTAGTGATGAATACATACTCCTTGAGCCCTTGAACAATGATGCACTAGAGTTTCTAGATTGGGAGAGGAGCTCCTTCTCCATTTACAGTGATAGTGACCAAGAGGAAACAAGTTGGTGCCATGAGGAGATACATGAACAACAAAAGGAAGAATATAAAGGTGGAGGTGTTTCGATGGCTGCCAACAAATACGACGAGCTTGGTCAACTGCAGGCTGCAACTGAGGGTCCTTCCATCTCAATCCTTGCATATTTTCCTTCACAACTAGAGAGCTGCAATGAGACAGATTCATGCATGTCATCATCCCATGACATTGAACGTCACAAAAATCAGGTAAACACTTGGGAAGGGAAATGGGACAGCATGCTACCTTTTGAAGACGACCATCAAAAGGGCACCAAGATTATAGATGATCGACAAGGCGAGGTGTTCCTCCTTCAAGAACAACCAATTGGGACTATGGATCTTGCTCACAGCTTGGAAGAGTTGTTTGCTACCCTGTCCTCCCAGCCTTATGCACGCTTAATGTCCAAAGTACTATACCCTCCACTGCGCCCACTCGAAGCTGCCAATGCAATGATCAACGATGTTGTGCTTGCTCTTGACTGTCCAACGCTGCCACCTCCGTGTGATGACATCCTAGTTTTATCCTTCCTTGCCCCTATCATTTCTCATAACTGCACTTATTATTTTGATTATGGGAATAAGGGAAAACGAACATGTTTATGGATTAATCATGGGAGCCTCCTCAATTGCTAATTTTTCATGATGACGTGATTGAACTTGAGTGCTGCAACATTGAATTTATTTTTTTAGAATATAAAGACAAGTTTGCATGGTTAAGAACGACAACAATCATCCATTTGCTTGTGCATGCACTGTGAAATCCAATGAACGTTAATGTTGGCTCACCCTTCATGAACATAGTTCATTGTAAATATCTTTGTACATAGCCCGTTTTGAGTAGTATAGGTTTCTTGTAAATACTCTGTTTTCCTGCTTTCCTTAGGTTAGTTGGTGTGTATAGGTTGCTCGCTTTGTAGGTTGTTTTCTGTTCGTTTGCTTTTGCTTTGTTGCTGCTTTGCTCGGGGTCCCTTTGCTTTTAGCTGGGCACATATGTGCGCACAACAACCATACTAATCGTTTGGGGTTCTATGTATTTCTTTGTCAAACTCTAATCAAGTCTTCAGAGTGGATGGTGAAGGTCTTATGTTAGTGTCAAGCGATCTAGGTGTTTAATTCGAAGAGGATAAGTTGTTGGTTTAGTCTGATTTTGACGTATTCTGAAATCTTATAGCTCTTACACATCTTAAAAATTTGACGGTCACTATAGAGCCTTTTCTAAAGTCTAGTTAAGTGAAAAATCTTAAATTTTGCTCCAACGCCACTGTGATTCTCAGCCCTGAGCGTGAGCTTCAATGCTTGCGGGTTGAAATAAAAGAGCTGAAAAGAGAAAAGAAAGAAATAAAGAAAACACTAAAAATTAAAAGAAAGGAAAATTCAACTTTTCAGGGGTATCCGAGCAACTCTACCGGGGCTATGGACACCCGGCCGGTAGTAGAGCAATGTTCGGGAGAATCACAGCGATAACCTCATCGGGGCTATGGATGCCTGACTGGCAGTGAGGCAATGTCCCGGATGCTTTTGGAGTTAGAATAAACTACGTAACTTAACTGAACGGAGCTTGGGTTCCTGTAGGAACTGAAGGATGGGAATTAACGCAATTGCACACACTTGGATTTTTAGCATACTGAAGGTTGGGTTGGCTAATGGTTTTGATCCTTTGGTTGGGGGTCTAGTTTGTTTGCCATAGCGTGAAGGTCAGAACCAGAGATTATGGGTTCGTGATTCTAGTTTGTCATCAAAATGCTCTCGAGCATTTCCCTAGTGAGTCGCCATTTGTTGTGCATGTTTTGCACACACGCCCCGCCGTAGGCAAGGACCCCCATTTTTTTTGCTCCTGACAGGCTGCTTTGCTCATGTCTTGTTTTGCGTGCACCATTTCCAAGCCCAAATTGGTCATGTGTCATCAAATGATCAAATTCCCCTACCCAAATTCACCTACTTGGGGTATTCAAATCTGTGGAAAAATGAAGTCATCCGTCCCCTTTTTTGCCTTTTTTCTTGTTCTTACTGTTTGGAAACATCCATGGACCCCTGCCGGTCCGGTTTCCACATTTTTTATTTTGAGGACAACTTTTTGGTGGATTTGGGATATGTTTGTGGTCTCTAAATGAACTGCCAAGCTTTTGTCAAAGTTTGGTTAAGTTTCAGTGGTTCCGACGCTTCGTCCCTCTTTGGCTGTTTTGTAAACATCCGCGGACCCCCGTCACTCCCGTTTCCTCGTTTTTGACTTTGGGGTCACCCTGTTTTGGATCTAGGATGTGTTTGTGGTCCCTAAATGAATTGCCAAGGTTTCGTCAAAGTTTGGTTAAGTTTCGGTGGTTTCAGAGCTTCATCCCCCTTTTGCTGTTTTGGAACTTCCGGCAGCCACCTCCCTTCCGACCTCTAGAGCCCGGCCCCTCCGTGGCCATTTCTGGGGCTCCGCCTCTCCATGGCCGTTTTGGAACTTCCGACGGCCACCTCCCTTCCGACCTCCGGAGCCCGGCTGCTCCGTTGCCGTTTCCGGGGCTCCGCCTCTCCGTGGCCGTTTTGGAACTTCCGGTGGCCACCTCCCTTCTGGCCTCAAGAGCCCGGCCTCTCCGTGGTCATTTCCAGGAGTCCGTCCCTCCTTGGCTTTTTTGAACATTCGGGAGCCTGCCTCCTTCCCGGCCGTTTTGAACATTCAGGAGCCTCCCTTCTTCCTAGCTATTTTGAACATCCAGGAGCCTGCCTCCTTCTCGGTTGTTTTGAACATCCAGGAGCCTGCCTCCTTCCCGGCTATTTTGGCTTCCGTCCGCTGTCTATCTTCTGGCTTTCTTCTGCCGTCTTTCCACCCTCTGGCGCTCACACCTTTGAAGCACACATTAATGTTTATGGCCCAAATGAACTCCAAATATGAATATCAAGATATTTTGATGATGCATGGATAGATCTAATAGGGAATTTGTAGGTTTGACTGACATTTTCCTTAACTCATGTATAAATGCACTTACGACACTTCGTGTTTGTAGGAGTCAAGAAGCCTTTTGTAGGTCTATCGAAGAGGCTCATTGAGGGATTTGTCCTACCTTTTTCCAGATGATGATGATTTCTTAGGAGCTCTCTGCCCGAATCAGGGGCCACCAATCCATTGATGCCAATCGTCGATGGACTCATTTGATCAAAGGAAGAACACTGCAAGCACATCAAGAAAAAGACAACTTTCAGACAGTTTTAGCTACAGTGAAAAGGGAAATCAGCTAAATGACAAAATTGCTACAGTAACTGGCACTAGATGACAAAACAGGGAAAAGACAAGGAATGTATTTTAAAATTGTTAGATAATGAGGAGTAGGTGAAACCCTAATGTAATCAAATTTGGACCATTCATTGCAAATTGATCCTAGCCATTCATTTGGCCTTTGGAAAACTATAAATAGGGGCTTTCCCCTCATTTGTAAGAGTTGGAGAGCTATTGTAAAAGCATTTGCAGTAATAGAAGACAACATTGCATGATTTTATGGATGTTTTCTTTGATTTTTCTTATCTTGCATGCATGGTTTTTCCTTCCATATTAGTTTTAATGTTAGTTTTTTGAATGGAAGTGATAAAGGAAATTGTTGTTTTGGTATTTGATGAGCTTTCAGCCCATACTTTTAGCACTTGTTGATGACAAGCTGTTGTGCAAAGTTAGCTTGGGCTTCTTTATTCCAATGCTGCAACTTAGTTCAATTGCATGTTCATGATGTGTATGTGCAATCTGAAAATCAGCAGACCTTACAAGATTGCACTGGTTTTGTGTAGCTGTAGGTTTCTCTTGGTCAATCAAAACTCAATTTAGGAAGCCTGTCTACTTTAGCAGCTACCATTGTTACTGTTCATTCGTAGCTTAGGATTATAATAGCTTTCTTAACCCTTCTCCTTTTGCTATTTCTTTTAATCCTGGTTAGAGTAGGATCCAAAGCATCACCATGAAGCTAAATCAGATGAATTTGATGAGTTTCAACTTGCTGTTTTGAGTGGACAGCCACTGTTCATTCACTTCCAGCACTTTGAAACTGCATTTGCAAACCCAACTTCCCATGCTTTGTAACTCATCCATAAGACTGCCTTGTGATTCCAGTAAATCACATCAAACAACTGAGATATTCCAAGCACTGTCAAGACCTGACATTAGAGACCTTGGGATAGTGTTCTGCAATCTGATTGTGGAAGATTGTCTTTCAAGAGAGGTAGTGCACCTACGCTTGCTGTGTTGAAAAGTGCATAAAAAACACATCAACAGGGTTTAGGGTTTTAGGTTTTAGGGTTTATGGGTTTATGGTTTAAGGGTTTATGGCTTATGGTATAAGGGTAGAGGGTGTAGGATTGAGAGAGAGAGAGGGGGGGTTGTGATCCGGTGGACATTTTTCAGTGAAAATTGAAGTGTCTCATTTCTCTCCAGAATCTGCACCATCAGAAAGAGCTCAGCGTCCTGATTCCAACGCAGCTCGAACGGAGCGAAAAGGAGTCTGTTTGCACGAGTTATAGCCAGTCAAACCTTTGGTCAAACTGGAATCAGAGGGGGTCCAAGAAGCGAAAAAAATGGCATCATCAAAAATCAATGAAACTGGTGTCATCGTAAAGAGCTCGTCGAGACGATTCCGACGGTGTTCGTTTCGTCGAAATCTGACATCGTATGCTCAAGATACAGGTGGTCAAAGTTTCAAGTTGACCTGTGGACTTGAAGGTACAGTGATGATGTCATCATCCTATAGCTGATGTCAGCACGTCGTACAAAATCTGAAGTGGACCAATCAGAAGTTGACACGTGGCATTCTGTACAGTCGTCAGCAAGGTCAGCGAATCATTGATTGACATGTGTCAGTCGTGCGTCCACGTCAGCATAACACGTCAGCACACAGTCGGTGCCCAGTCAGCATCGAGTCATCCTCCACGTCATTGGAATGGGCGAATCAGGCTTCGCCACGTGGCACCTCCTCGGCATGCCACGTGGCCTCTCATCATCCTCCACCGTTTGGGAAGTTAGTTTGTTTTTTTTTTAACAAAATGTTTGTTGGGGGATTCGATCCCCCAACCTCCTGCAAGCAGCGCTATCTTCCTACCAATCCGGCTACAAAGTCGGGCTTAACTGTGAACAGCGGGCGGTTGTTTTTGTTAAATTAAATAGTGGAAACCGTTGGAAAATGTGTGGCCAGCGGGATTTGAACCCGCACCGGCCGGGTTGTTAAAAGTTGTTTCCACCAACAAGCCACTGAACGGGTTTAAGATATACATGGCATCAGATATTTTTGTTGTATCTGCCAAAACCGAATGCCTTAGATTTTAAAACAAACCCCTAATTTTAAATTAAACAAACAACTTCTGATTAAAAATAAGCCCTTAAGTTGTAACAAAAGCCCGAAAACAATAACTTGAAGGGCTTAAATAAATTATACGGGGATTTATTTTTGTTAGGGGAAATTTTTAAATGATTTTTATGCAAATTAGGAGATTTTTAAAGATTTTTATATATTTTGGAGAGATAAGGCATATTTTGTAAATCAATTGGTTAGTAACCAATTTGAGAAAATTTTATGTATAAAAAGGGGTGTAAGGTGAGAGTGGATGCAAGTTTTTTTCAGGTGTTGAAGTCTTGATGCTGAGGTGACAAAAGAGAGGTCTTGTAGAGATTCTTTGAGCCATTCTTGCATGCCAGAGCGCTGTTATGCTGCCGAAGTGCTTGGAGAATGGTTATGGTGCTGTTGTAATTGATTTTTGGAGTTAATCGGATCGATCTCTCTATTGGAGTGGACCTGGAGATGTAGTCATGTTTTGTGACGAACTCCGTTATCAACTGTTTGCACTTCTCTTCTTCTCTCTCTTTCTTTCTCTCATTTCCTTCCTTTCTGTTATAATCACCTTGTTATTACTTTCATTTTGTTATTTCCATAAGTTAATTTTGATTTAATTAACTTGGAATAATCATTGT
Source organism: Sequoia sempervirens (assembly GCA_007258455.2). Taxonomy (NCBI): domain Eukaryota; kingdom Viridiplantae; phylum Streptophyta; class Pinopsida; order Cupressales; family Cupressaceae; genus Sequoia; species Sequoia sempervirens. Next base: position 625,859,368 of record VDFB02271358.1, on the reverse strand, counting down.
AAAAGCATTGTAAAAGCTAAGCATTTAAATACTGCAATCTAGTCTAGATCCTATACAGATCAAGTTGGTATCAGAGCTTTTGGGTGACTATTATTGCAGTAGTTTTTCTTTTTGAATGCTAACAAGATCCAGGATTCAGAAGGGTGAAGGCAAGCTCGAAGACTTTAATCCTGAGATTGGGAAGCGTAGAACATTTCCAAAGATGTCAGTTTCTGGAATGGAGGTTCCTGAAGAAATCAGTGAGCAGGAGTTTCGAAGAGCATTCCTTGAGATGAAGGCTAAGGTGGACATTCTTTTTCAAGAGAGACAAGAACGGAAGGAACGTGAAGAAGGTTCGTCAAAGCAAGAAGATCGCAAAGACAAGAAAGAGGAACAACATGGAGATGGTGGCAAGAAACCAAATCACCCCTTTTCTTCTTCTCCTCCCTCTTCTCCTTCTCCTTCTTCTCCATCTTCTCCTCATTCCATTTCTTCTAATCCTTTCAAGAGTGGGTATAAGCCTAAAATCAAATTGGATGTAAAATTTGACTTGCCTAAATATTGTGGTGAACTTAATGCTGAAAAATTGGATGATTGGATTCAACAAATTGAGGTTTATTGTAGAGTCCAGAACCTATTAGATGATGTTGATAGGATCCAATTAGCTACTCTTCGTTTAGGAGGTACAACCTTAACCTAGTGGGAGAGTAAGTCTAAGGCAGAAGATTCACAACATGGTAGAGTCAGTTTAACTTGGGCAGAATTTATTAATGCTCTTAAGAAGCAGTTTTATCCCTTAGGACATATGCAGCAGTTAATGATGGATTGGAAAATGTTTAGGCAAGGGAAGGGTCAAACTATCCAAGAGTACACCCATGAATTCAGGAAAAGGGCTATTGCTTTGAATGTTCCTTTGTATACCCAGGACACGTTGTTGAAGTACATAGGAGGTTTGCATTCCTATCTTAGGCATTCCATTTTGGTTTTGAACCCTTGTAATCTGGATGAAGTGTCTGTTCAAGCTACACACTTAGAGTCAAGGGGTAAAGGATCGTTTATTGATAAGTTTGATAATGATGTAAAGAAATCTTCTAAGAATGTAGAGATAGGAAAAGGAAAGAAGGCAGCTACAGTTAAGAAGGATGAGAAACTTTCTTGTTCTCATTGTGACAAGAATGGTCATAATGAAGATCACTATTGGAAGTTACATCCTGAACTGAAACCTAAGTGGGCTCAAAGACGTAATCAGAAACAGAAAGGTAAGGAGAAAGCCATGACTGTTGTTATGGATCTTGGTTCAGATTCAGATGATGAGACTAAGATAACAGCGATGGGTCTAAAAGGTAAAGCTCCTATTTCTGGTGTTTCTGTTGCTAGTTGTGCTTCTTCTTCTACAGTTAATGATTTCTCTGAAGATGTGAAAAGGAAAGATGTGAAAATAAAATTGATGCACTCATAGATAGTGGTTCTCAAGTTAATTTAATTTCAGAAAGTGTTGTAAAGAACTTGGGATTAAAAACTACACAACATAAGCAACCTATCCACTAGGTTGGATTTGTGAAAATGATAAGTTGCAAGTAACAAGACAATGCACCTTAAGATTCACAATCACTAGTAAATTTGTGGATGAAGTACAGTTTGATGTGGTTCCACTGGATATCTGTGGGATAGTGCTTGGTATCCCTTATCTTTATGACAGAAAAGCAATCTTCTATAGGGAAAAGAATCATTATCACTTGTTTAAAGATGGCATTCAGTATATTGTACATTCTCACAAGATTAAGACTGATCATTCTTTTGTAAACACAAGGCAGTTAAAGAGGGTAATTAATGCAAGTAAAGAGTTAACTCTTATGTCTATCAGTACAGGTGGTTCTACACTTGAACTTGGAGTAGCTAACCAGGGTCAGATGTTGCAGGATGCACTTGCAGTACAACATGAGAAAATGATGATTGAAAGCATTGATGGATCCTTGGGTAATAATGTTCCTGTTGTGAAGGATCGATATGTTGTGGACTTATTCTCTTTCATTTTTGCATTATTGTTCAGCTTGATGCTAGTCAATTTTTGTTGGTTAGTACACGGCTAATTGATGTAGATGTTTATGGAAGTGATAACATTATGTTTATGTTCAACAACATTGTTGCAGTCTTTATTGTGCTTGTGAGCCAGGTTTTCAGATGTACAGAGGATACAGGATAAGTGGGGAGGCCAAGTCCTCACTTATTGTCAGAGTAAATGCCACTTTTGGAGGTCCAAAAGGTATTCAAAAGAGGGAGGGACAAGTGGGGAGGCCAAGTCCTCGCAATGTGCAGTAAATGCCACCACTTTTGGAGGTCC
>VDFB02271358.1:625840150-625856948 GCA_007258455.2 Sequoia sempervirens | reverse complement strand
CTAGACCATGTCTAATGACTCTTCTTGGTAGTAGGAATGTATGCAATGTTATTTTATGTCAATGAATGAATTGTCTATGCTATAGTCTTAAGTCTCTGATGTTCTGGAACACTACAACACCATTCAAGCCCTTAAATATATGATTTATCGTGCCCATCATTATGTCTTGGAATATCTCCTTAGGTTAGACTTCATTTTATTATATCAGCTTCATTTTCCCTTTCAAAACCTCAATATAGAAGAAGTCGACTTCTCTAAAAATCTAGAGGTTACTCAGTTTAGTGCAAAAGGTCCCCCTTAAACTAAGTTTCCCATAAGGCTCTGTTACCTCATCAAAAGTCCCCTCTACAATAACCTATCTCAATTCTCTCTATCTTAGAAACATTTTCCCGTGGTGGCGAGATTTTGCTTGGGGAAAAAGTTGTCAAATGCAAGTAGTGCAAAGTTGCAAAGTGTTGCAACTTTCATTCTGCAACTCATGTGACCAAACTAACTATTCCAAAACATCTAAGTGGGTACGTTTATGCTAGGCATGGTCCTCTTTCACACCCAAACATGCTGAATTGTTCCGAGATATGTTCAACTAGCTAAATCCATTAAGAGTCTGAAGTACAAAATGACTGCAAACATCAACATGTCATTACTCAGACACTGTAATGCTTAGGAACTTCTCATCTAAGCCTATGGGATCATATGGGGACCCTCTTGAATAACCTCTTTTTTTTTTTGCTATCTCAAAGGCCTTTTTCCGTGGTGGCGAGGTTTCGCATGGGGAAAAAGGTTGTCAAATGCTAATAGTGCAAAGTTGCAAAGTGGTGCAACTTTCATTCTACAACTCATGTCACCAAAGTAACTGTTCCAACATGTATGAGTGGGTACGTTTATGATAGGAATGGTCCTCTTTCACACTCAAACATGTTGAATCACTTCGAGCTACGTTCAATGGGCTGAATCCCTTAAGAGTCTGAAGTGCAAAATGGTTACAACTTCAACATGCCCTTACTCGGACACTGTGATGCTTAGAAACATCCTATTTGAGCCTAGGGGATCAAATTGGACCCCTCTACAATAACCTCTCTCAATCTTCACTATCACAGAGGAATTTTTCTGTGGTGGTGAGATTTTACCTTGGAAAGAAGTTATCAAATGCAAGTAGTGAAAAGTTACAAAGTGGTGCAACTTTCATTATACAAATCATGTGACCAAACTAACTATTCCAACATGTCTGAGTGGGTATGTTTATGTTAGGAATCATCCTCTTTCGTACCCAAATGCATTGAATCGCTCTGAGCTACGTTCAACCAACTGAATCCCTTAAGAGTCTGAAGTGCAAAATGGCTGTAAACTTTAGCATGCCATTACTCAGACATCGTGATGCTTAGAAATTTCTTGTCTGAGCCTATAGGATTACGTTGGGCCCCTCTACAATAAAATATTTTGGTTTTCACTATCTTGCATGCATTTTTCGTGGTGGTGAGATTTTGCTTGGGGAAAAAGTTATCAAATGCAAGTAGTGTAAAGTTGCAAAGTGATGCAACTTTCGTTCTGCAACTCATGTGAATAAAATAAATATTTCAATGCATCTGAGTGGGTATGTTTACACTAGGCATGGTCCTCTTTTGCACCCAAACATGTTGAATCATTACAAGCTACATTCAACTAACTGAATCCCAAAAAACTCTGAAGTGCAAAATGACTACAAACTTCAACATGCCATTATTCAGACACCGTGATGCTTAGTAACTTCTCATTTGAGCCTATGGGATCATGTTGGGCCCCTCTACAATATTTTTTTTTTTTTTCATATATGTTGGAGGTGTTTCCCTGTGGTTGCAAGATTTCACTTGGTAAAATTTTTGTCAAATGTAAGTAGTGCAAAGTTGCAAAGTGGTGCAACTTTCATTCTACAACTCGTGTGACCAAAATAACTATTTTAATGCATCTAAGTGGTTATTTTTAATGTAGTAATGGTCCTCTTTTTCACCCAAACACGTTGAATCACTCTGAGCTACATTCAACCAACTGAATCCCTTAGGATTCTAAAGTGCAAAATGGCTGCAAACTTCAACATACCCTTACTTGGACACCATTATGCTTAGAAACTTCTTGTCTTGGATTTTGGGATCGTGTTGGGCCCCTGTACGATAATATCTCTTAGTTTTCTCTATCTCAGAGGAATTTACCATGGCAACATGATTTCGTTTAGGGAAAAAAGTTGTCAAATGCAACTAGTGCAAAGTGTTACAACTTTCATTTTACAACTCATGTGACCAAAATAACTATTCCAAAGCATCTGAATGGGTACGTTTATGCTAAGAATGGTCCTCTTTCACACCCAAATGCTCCAAATTTCTCTGAGCTACGTTCAATCAGCTGAATCTCTGTGTTGGGCCCCTCTACAATAACCTCTTTCAATTTTTTCTATCTTGGAGCAATTTTCTAGTGGTGGCGAGATTTCGCTTGGGGAAAAGTTGTCAAATGCAAGTAGTGCAAAGTTATAAAGTGGTGCAACTTTCATTCTGCAACTCGTGTGACCAAAATAATTGTTCCAACACATCCAAGTGGGTACGTTTACACTAGGAATGATCCTCTTTCACACCCAAATGCGTTGAATCACTTCGAGCTACGTTCAACCTGCTGAATCTCTTAAGAGTCTAAAGTGAAAAATAGTTGAAAATTTTAGCATGCCATTACTTAGACACTATGACGCTTATAAACTTCTCATCTGATACTATGGGATCATTTTGGGCTCCTCTACAATAACCTCTCTTAGTTTTTGCTATCTCAAAGGCGCTTTCCTATGGTGGTGAGATTTCACTTAGGAAAAAAGTTATCAAATGTAGGCAGTACGAAATTGCAAAGTGGTGCAACTTTCATTTTGTAACTTGGATATGTGCAGGATCATCATGGAAAAATAAGGCCCTTAAGTGGCAAAAAATTCAGAAAAGTCAGAGTTAGCATTGTGACATAAAATATTGAATAATTTTTCTATATTATTTCAAAAATATGTAACAATAGAATTTGTAGAAAATTGAATGTAGTTTCTAAACTACTAGGTTTATTTAAAAAATAAAAAATCTATTTGGTGAAAATTTAAAATTTCAATGCAGTGGTACTTAAATTTCAGGGAAAAAATAAGTAGATGTCTGTCTGACCACCCTAGCCACAATAAAATGATAATATTTTTTTATAAGATTTTAGATATAAGTAGAGGACTCATGTCTCGATGTGATGCATATTTTTTTGTAATTTTTTTCCAAGTAAATAATTAATTATGACTTTTTTATTACAAATTTTAAAAAATATAAAAAATTGTATGTTTGACCACCTTAACTTGGTCAAAACTTCATGAATTTCAATTTTTCTTTTTTTAATCCTATAGTATGGAAAGCATAGATGTAGCTCAAATTTTGGATTCAAAAAATGTGATACTGTTTGAAAGTTATTGATGTTTTTCAATCAGCCTATCAATCAAGAATTTAGTTGTAATTTGAATAGGAAATGAATAATAATTACTTATTAAAATCAAAGTAAAGAATAATTGATATTGGTGGAAAGTTGAGACTCCCCTTTAAAAACCCTTTTCTTTTTATCAATTTTGGGTAAAAGAAAGTCATCAGCCACATACCCATTATATTGCCACTTTTTGGCCCATCATGATCCTGCACATACCCACTTGTGTGATGAAACTAATTGTTCCAATGTATCTGAGTGGGTAAATTTACGCTAGGCATGGTCCTCTTTTGCACCCAAATGCACTGAATCGCTTGGAACTGCGTTTAATTGGCTGAATCCCTTAAAAGTCCAAAGTGCAAAATGGCTACAAACTTCAGCATGCAATTACTCTGACATTGTGATGCTTAAAAGATTCTCATCTTAGCCTATGGGATCTTTTTGGGTCCCTCTACAATAAACCTCTCTTAGTATTTTCTATTTTAGAGGCGTTTTCCCGTGGTGGCAAGTTCTCGCTTGGAGAAAAAGTTGTCAAATGCAATTAGTGCAAAGTTACAAAGTCCCTATTCTACCAAAGAAAATGGATTTTAAGGCCTAATGATCCTATATTGATAGTACAAATTATTAAATATCAGAAAACAACATTGTAATTATAGAACAAAGTACTTTTATTCAAAACTTCTTCAAAAATACAAACTCTTTGATCTTTTGTACGCCTTCACAAGGCTCTTAAAAAGGTGTTTACAAAAGATTTCATGAATACCCCCTTAGTTACTAAGACTTTACAACTTGATGACTCTTCAACTTCCTGATTTTTTACAACTCCTTGCGTTTTTGCAAATTTGCAAATTTTGCATCTTTTGCAACAAACACAATTTTTTGTAATTTGTACTCCTAGAAACGTAAAGATGACTTAAATACATTTAAAATGACCTTATTGTGACTTTTTAACATGTATTCCATGGTGAAGATTCAAACTTTACATAATTTCCTATTGGAGGCGTTAAATGCACAAGGTACTTCTGCACCACATTTTTTGAACCAATTCACTATCTTGTCTATGCTTTTTCTTACTATTATGCTTTGATATATTTTTACCAAGCATCCATCGCTTGTTTGAAAGTACTTGTTGTAGGCTCTTAGCCATAGCAGCAAGATAGTGAACTGTTTGATAAAATTCTTTGTTAGACATGTATGAAAAATGTGGTAGCATAGACAAAGTAGTAAACTATTTGAAAAAATGCCTCAAAGAAATGTGGTCTCATGGTGATGGAGTGCCATGAAAATCCATGGAATTTTCTTGTCATGGCATTCCATCACCATGGGACCACATTTCTTTGAGGAATTTTTTCAAAAATTTCACTACCTTGTCTATGCTATTGCTGACTATTATGCTTTGATGGATTGTTTCCAAGCATCCATATAACTTGTTTGAAAGCACCTGTTTTAGAATTTTATCCATAGTAGCAAGGAAGTGAATTGATAGATAAAATTATTTGGTAGAAATGTATGAAAAATGTGGTAGCATAGACAATGTAGTGAACTATTTGAAAACAAATCCTCAAAGAAATGTGGTCTCGTGGTGATAGAATGCCATGACAAGCACATTGAGACCAAATTTCTTTGAGGCAATTTTTTGAACAGTTCACTACCTTGTCTATGTTTTTACTTCTTATTAAATGCTTTGATAGATTTTTTCCAAGCATCCATAGCTTGTTTGGAAGCACCTATTTCAGGCTTTTAGCCATAGCAGCAAGGCAATGAACTGATTGCTAAAATTCTTTGGTAAACATGTACTAAAAATGTGGTAGCATAGACAAGACAGTGAATTGTTCGAAAAAATTCGTCAATGAAACATGGTCTCATGGTGATGGAATGGAATGACAATCCATAGAAATTTGCATGTCATGGCGTTCCATCACCATGATACCACATTTCTTTCAGCCATTTTTTTCAAACAACCCATTGCCTTGTCTATAGTATTGCTTGCTATTATGCTTTTGATAGATTTTTTCCAAGCATCCATAGCTTGTTTGAAAGCACTTGTTTTAGGATTTTGGCCATAGCAACAAGGCTGTGAACTATTTGACAAAATGCTTTGGTAGACATGTATGAAAAATGTGGTAACATAGACAAGGCAGTGAACTATCTGGAAAAATACGTCAAAGAAATATGGTCTCATAGAATGCCATCATAAGAAAATGCAATTGGTAGTTGCTCCTACTTATTAGTTATGCAATGTGAAGTAATTGCATAAATGCTTAGGTTGAATTTGTAAAAACTATATTGTAATTGAATTTTTTTCATCTATCAGCATCTAGTTAATAGTTATGTAGTATGAAGTAATGCTTTGACTTTGAAAGATGTGCAATAAAATGTAATCAACGATATGAATATAAACTACAAAAAAATATTTTTTACAATTCATTAGTTAAAATCTTTATTTTATTTTCTCTCCATATATCTCTATATTCTATGGAAATACCTCTCAATTTCAAAATAAATAGTTTTATATCTTGTTCTACAATTTTTTATGTTTTTTTTATATATGACTTTTTCCTAACTTTTTCAAACACTCTTATACTTTTGGTTTGTCAAATTTTTCCCCAAAATACTTTTGCTACTATGCATTGGAAGCATGAATCATACATGTGAATACACACAATATATGTGAAGTATACATGTGAATAAGTGAAGCATACATGTGAACAAGTGAGGGGTATGTGTAGGATCATGATGGGCCAAAAAGTGGCGATATGATGAGTATGTGGCTGATCACCTTTTTATTACCCAAAATTGATGAAACGAAAAAGGTTTTTAAAGGAGATTCTTAGCTTTCCATCAATATAAATTATTTTTTACTTTGAATTTAATAAATTATTATTATTCATTTTCTATTTGAATTACAATTAGAGTCTTGATTGATAGGTTGATTGAAAAACATCTATAACTTTCAAACAGTATCACTTTTTTTGAATCTATAACATTCATCACATTCTATGCTTTGCATACTATAGGATTAAAAAAAAAAAAAGGTGAAATTTCATGAAGTTTTGACCAAGTTAAGGTGGTCAGACATATGAGTTTTTATATTTTTTAAAGTTGTAATAAAAAATTTATAATTAATTATTTACATGGAAAAGAATTACCAAAAAATATGCATCACATCAGGACATGATCCTCTACTTATATCCAAAATCTTTTAAAAAAATATGATCATTTTATTGTGGTTAGGGTGGTTAGAAAAACACCTACTTCTTATTTTTTCCCTGAAATTTAAGTATTATTGCATTGAAATTTCAAATTTTAACCAAATAGATTTTTAAAAAAAGGAAAAAAACCTAGTAGTTTAGAAACTACATTCAATTTGCTACAGATTCTATTCTTACATATTTTTGAAATAATATAGATAACTTATTCAAATTTTTATGTCAAGTTTCCTAACTCTAATTTTTTCTGCCACTTAAGGGCCTATTTTTTCCATGATGATCCTGCACATAGCTTGAGGCACAAGTAATTGAAGCATTCCAAAGGATAAAACCACCATAAATGGAGCTTATTGAGTAATCAATAGTAAAAAATACATGCCTACAACATTCAATCATATTATTTACACAATATACATGATAACATCATTCAAGAATGGCAGTAGCAAAATAAGATTTTTTTAATCAAAAAATTGTAAGGCTATACAATGATATATATTGATAAAATTATATACAATATGTCCAAAAGATCCATACACGATTAGTACAAAGGAGCCATGCGGACATAAAATGTCACGTATATATCGATAGTACAAAAAATATGTTCCAAAATGCCACATAGGCATACAAAAAATGACCCTAATATAGTCATTTCCCTCTAGGGGAAGGAAATAAATCCCGTGTTTCCTTCAAAATTTGGCTGGATGGAGGGAATCTTGGTTCTTTGGTCTTTCGAACATGCTCGCTAGTCCTCCTCTCTTCACTCTAGACCTTCAACTGATAGAATAAAATGTAAAGATGTTAATACATAGAAATTGAATTGTGGAATGACATATAACAAAATATAATCACATACCACATACATATATTCATCATTCACAGTTACATCATTACCAAATCCATGATCTGGAGTGACAACCACATGTAGCAACCATCAAGATAGAAATTAAACTACACAAAAGAATCATGAAAATTTTCTATAATAGACCATAAAAGAGAAAATATAATGTCAAATCGACTAATCTGTTGCATACCTCTCTCAATGGATCAGAACTGGCTATTGCTATAGAAACTCCTTGTTCCATCATGCCACCAACATCACTAGGGCTGTCTGATGTCAACATCTACAAATGGTAAATGAATCTTGAGTAAATAGTAGGGTGAACTATTAAATGTTAATGGGATGGGATTAAGAAGGAATAAAGGAACAAAAAGTGAATTAAGAGAAGATAATGTGACACGATCATGGAATACAAATGTAATGTTTGTGTTTCTCATCAATTTTTTAGATTTGTAATACCAAAATTATGAAAACTAGCTAACATTTTTTTACAACACCATTAATGAATAAAGGCTACTTGAGTGTAAATTGTTTGAGGAAATAAATTACGAGATGTGGAAGTCAAAGGTCCACTAGGAAACTATTTGAAATCCAAATCATGTTATGAGACAAACATTCAAATATAACATTCAACTTTTCAAATGCAATAATAATATATTTAATACTAGTTCCATACCTATGGACTCAATGCCAAGAACAAATAAGAGTTTTTAGGAATGGGGCACATCTCATGAACACTCTAACCCTAAAATTTCATCATATCAAAATTTTACTAATTTACTCATTCTTTTAAAATTTCAAAATATAATTTAATAAATAACATTAAATGAACTTGTTGAATTTTACCTGAGTGCCAATGCTGAATGTATCATTCAAAAAATCATTTGTGAAATTCATCACCTCTGCAACTAATGTAGGATGTGTAGCTACATCTCGAGCACTCTGATAATTGTACATGCAAACTTTACCATAAGCACCACAATGGTGGGGTGGAGCTTGGGGCCTACACGTCTCCTCCACACCATGCTCTACTAGAGGCCTCACACACTATAAAATGGTTTGGGTGAGTGAGCCAATCAACTCTAGTCTGTCCACCTCTACACTATCCTTAACAATGGAAGGAATGACGACATGCTCCACCATGGATCTGGCCAAAGGTCTTGGTGCCAACTATGGATTATGTCGTGCAATAGGTCTATCATGTGTGGAGCCCCCACCTCTACCCTAAAATTATAAGATGTCAAAATAATTTGGCATCTTATTGAGGACAAACTCACAATAGAGTTTCCTCAAAAAGTAGTGTGGTACCTCATGGTTATTTCATGGAGGTTGGTCAAATACCATCTACCACCACTCCCAAAATTTATTTTTAATTAACTCATAGTGGCACCAATGGATGGGGAACCTCCTGCATGCATAAGACAAAGGTGCGTTGGTTTTCAGGTCTGTAAATAGGGCACACAAGTCAACTTTTCTATTTTATTTTTTTTAACATCTACATATGAAAAACCATTAGCATAATATTGTCTCATATCATGCCTCTTATTTGACCAAAAAAATATTTTCTCACTCATTTCTCCTACATGAGATACAATTGACTTCAATTATTTAGCAATCCCTCTCCTATAAGGGTGGGTTTTGGCATGCTCGGTTAATCTTCCAATTAATTGTTCAATGTCTATTTTATTTTTTTCAATTTGATTTAGAATAGTTTCTTGTGTTCCTTGATGATTCCTATGAATTGATGGAGGGGTTTTATGTTGTTCTTGTATAGGAGGCTCTTCCTAAGGGGGTGACTGTGAATTCAAAATGTTTCGAGATGGAGATTCATTCCTTGAGAATTAGAACAAAATTTTATTATAAAAAGCTATTTCAATATGCATACTAAATCAAATTTGAAATAAATAGAATAAAAATACACACCTCTTCGCAATCTTCAATGTCTTTGATGTGTTGGTGGAATCCTCGTGAAAAATAACAAGCTAAGGATGCAAATAATTGATGATATTTTTTGAGTGTGAGTTGTAGACCTCAAATCCTCCAAGCCAAGCAGTAGGTTGAAGTGAAATGAGGGCTTGAAAGGTGTTTTTTGGTTTTATTTGACTTTTACATTTGGTGCACGCCAAATTTGGCATGCACTAAATGGCTAATTTTGGCCTTTTTGTGAATTTTTCCAATTTGGCACCAAAATTGTGTCACAGATTGGTGCACTTACCCACTAAACAACATTTTTAAAGAGTGGCATTACTAGCTAACACAACATTTTTTTATGAAGGATAAAATTCTAATTTCTTCAAATTTAGATTTGTAACTATGATAACTAGTGCAAGGAATTAGTTTCATATCATTTTATTGAATATTTTTTTCTTAATTAAGTTTCCAAGTCAAACCAATTATAAGTTAGACATAATTTACTGGCTAAAACATAACTTTTTTTATATGTATTGAAATTCATTTTTATTTTTTTTGAATCAAGGACATCAATATCTAGTATATAAATATTTTTCAGTTTTTTTTTTTTTATAATCTGCTATTTTTCACATGTAAAGAATAAAGAGCTTGATTTTTGGTGAAAAACCTACATTCACAAGAAATAAAAAATAAATATAATAGGGTATGTGTAGGATCATGATGGGCCAAAAAGTGGCAATATGATGGGTATATAGAGGGTATGGGGATGACGACTTTTTTTTTACCCAAATTTGATGAATCAAAAAGGGTTTTTAAAGGAGATTCTTAGCTTTCCACCAATATAAATTATGCTTTATTTTGAATTTAATAAATAATTATTATTTATTTTCTATTTGAATTACAATTAAAGCCCTGATTGATCGATTGATTGTAAAACATCTATAGTTTTCAAATGGTGTCACATTTTTTGAATCTAAAACATATGTCACATTCTATGCTTCACATAATATACTTCACATAATATAGGATTAAAAAATGAAAAAATGAATTTCATGAAGTTTTGACCAAGTTAAGGTGGTCAGGCATACAAGTTTTATATTTTTTAAAAGTTATAATAAAAATCATAATTAATTATTTACTTGGAAAAAAATTACAAAAAATAATGTATCATTCGGACATGAGTCGTCTACCTATATCTAAAATATTATAAAAAAAATATTATCATTTTATTGCAGTTAGGTGGTCAGACAGACACCTACTTGTTATTTTTCCCTAAAATTTAAGTGCTACTGCATTGAAATTTCAAATTTTCACCAAATAGATTTTCCTTTTTTAAATATAAACCTAGTAGTTTGGAAGCTACATTCAATTTTCTATAGATTCTATTCTTACACATTTTTGAAATGATATAGATAACTTATTCAATTTTTTATGTCAAGTTGCCTAACTCTGATTTTTCTAAATTTTTTGCCACTTAAGGGCCTATTTTTTCCATGATGATCCTACACATGCCCAATAATCAAATTAAATTTATTTAAAATTATACTTTTTGGGAAGCTTATAATAAGGACTACAAACTTACAAAAAATGCATTTTAAATGGATTCATTTGATCCCCCAAAAGGTAAATCAAAAGTGGTTTTTTATCAGTAGTTTGATAGGTGTAAAGGAAACTTTGTTATAGGTATGGTTTAAAACTAGCAAGGTTCTATCCAAGGGAGTTTGATCAAACAATCTTCAATTGAAATCCTTTAAATGAAACTTTTCAAGGCTTAAATCATTATATTTTCTAAAATTATATGATTTCAACAAAAATCAGGATCTCCTAGAAAGTGTAAACCACTATTGTGGTATCACCCAACGCCCAGCTAGAAATTCATGCGATCTTCTTTGACTCTCTAGGAAATTATACTCAAGTGATTCTATTGCTATGAAATGCTTTCAGATCCATTTCAATGAATTTATTGATTTTTTGAGTACTGTGAGTCGAACATTGAAAGTGGAATATTAATTCATGATGCACAAAATGATTTCAAGTTTCATATTATCTTTCTCATTCAAATTGTGTTGATTGATATCGCCCTGAGAACTGATAATAGTTGTCTGAGACTCTATAATTCTACTCCATTTACAATTGACCATTGTATATTTCTTTTATATTGTGTATGAGATATACTTCTTACTCTCCAATTGTCTCCCTCCTAGATCAGAGACTTGTATACTTCTCTAGTTACTACTCTTGTGTAGTTCGTCTAAATTAAGTGTTTGTCCTTACTAAAATTTGGGTCATAATATTATTGGTGTACACTATAGTTTGGGAATGTTTTAATTGTTACTATGGAAAAGTGTGATTATCTCATCACACTAATTGAAATTGAAGTGTACAAGGAATGTAGAGATGTAAAAGAAGATGAGAAAGAGTGTGCCCCATGGCACACTCATATGAGGTGAGAATTACAAGGAGACATTGTTGTGATATTAAATCACAAGGATCCACAACTGTGATTTCAAATCAAACCTCTAAAAAACTCTCCATTACACTTTATAATTCAATGTAAGTATAATTTTTTCTCAAATTCCCTTCAAACATTTAGTTTTGTGGCACTTTATATGAGTGCATTTACAATAATATTTTCTTTTAATGAGTTCTTACAAGTTTAATATCATGAGGTGGATTTAGAAGACATAGATTGAGTTATGTATTGAAAACCTCAATAAAAGAAAAAAAACATAACAACTACAATTGTCTTATTCAAGGAATTGTAGAATTTAAAATATAAACAAAGATTCAACACAGAAAACTACTGTGAAGTAGAAAAAAGGACCCTTTCCTTGACATGGGATTAATTCATGATAAAATGAAATTAATGAGGTCTCAATCTAATATTGTGAGGCATTTTATGTGTCCACACTAGGTCTTGGACCCTTATAAGTTGAATAACATGCTTTTAATGACATCTTGTAAAGGTGTTGTAACATACTTTCACACTTTTCTAGACTTAATAAACCTATTTCTCCCTAATTCAACTAATTATAATGTATTTAATAACATTATTACATCAATCTAGAAGGTTCTTAACTTAAATTAGTGTTGTAATGTGTCTTGCACATTCACATTAATTTTTGTGCCTTCCTAGGCTATGTGGACCTCATTTTAGTGTTGTAAAGTGTATTTAGTCACACTTTCACATTGAATTTTGTGTCCCAAGCCCCATTTGGAATTTACAAGATCACTAATAGGCCCCTATTGTGCATCCCAAGGCTTAAATTGATCAAATACCCGACAAGGTTGCATTTTCTTATCTCTTGGCTTTTGAGCTATCAAATTGGCCCCTATGGGACCCATTTGCCATGCATGGAGAATCATTCCCATCCAGGTGGGACCCATTCACCATGTGTGGCGAATGATTCCCATTTGGCTCAATTTTGACATTTGAGCGGGAAAAGAAGTGAAATTTGAGTTTAACTTTTCTTCATGTTAGCCTAGATGATGAGCTATTAGCGGGTAAAATAGGTAAGTTGCCTATAAATATAGGTATTTTAGCAAATTTTCACATCTCTTAACATCTCTTATCTCTCATCATTCATTCACCCACAAATCTTTCATCTCAAGTCAAGCAACTGAGGGTTTTATTATTGGAAGATATCAAGAAATCTTTTAAAGACATTCAAGGGATGAATCTTCATGTTGTGTTGTATAATTTCAAGATATATCATCATTGGAAGGTAATCTATTCCATTATTACATTTTTCATTCCATTCTTTCATCATTTTGGTTTAATTACCTAAACGGGGTTTGACCAAGGCAAACCCCCATGCCCTAACATTCAACATCTCTCTCTCTTGCATTGCGTATTTATAGATTTAGGTCTTTTGGAAGCTTGGAAATAATTGTAGATCAAGTTGAAAAGTATTTAAAATCCTCTCTTCATTCAACAAATCAACAAAATCAACAAAATCTCATTTTTAGACCCGTAAATTGGAGTTTCGGAAGCGAACACCTGTAGAACATCAAAGTGCAAATCAAAAGCTTCGGAGTCCACCTTTGAAAATTCAAAAAGTAAAAAGTGGACTCATTCACCATGGGTGGCGAATGAGTCCCACCCCAAGGTTAGTTTTTTTATTTTTACATTTTTAGATGCCCTTTTGTCAGAAACGGGTTCTAGTAAGTTTGGCAAAACTGGGATTGATTTGCCTAGAATGGCGAATGAGTCCCTCTAGGCCTGAAAAATAACATCAAAAAAATTTCAAATGTAATTTATAGTCTTTATCAAAGTTCTAGGTGCCACTTTTAGTATAATTCATTTTTGTTACATTTTTCCATTGATTTGTAGGTGATTTTGTATTACACAATGTGTTTTCAAACATAGCATAATTCTTAGATTTTACACTCATAATCGATCAATCAATTCATACAATTGTATTCAATTCATCTCATTTATTTCAAGTAACATCAAATATAACATAAATTGAATGAACCCTTATCATTTTTGGTCCTATCTCTCTCATTTTAGGTGAAAAACCCTAGAAGGGCTAGAGAAGTCCATAGGAACAAAAAATCTATGGTTCATTTTGGTGAACCTACTTTTTAGAATACTTTTTTATCTGATTTGGATTCCTTCATCATCATAGATATAGTTTTCATTGAATTTGCATTAAGGTTTTCATGATTAATTTGCATACTAGGTTTTAAATTTTGCATTCATAAAATAAGCATTTAGGTTGCATTGTTGACATCTAAATTCATTTCAATTTTTTTAAAATTTTCATTTTTCACTTAGGTCTAATCATCAGACTCAAAAACCATAAGAATGCCTCACAATTTTCTAAAAAATATGAAAAATCTCTATAGTGGGGCTCATTCGCAATCTTGGGCGAATTAATCCCTTTTGACCCCTGAAACTATATTTTACAAAACTCAAACTTTGTTTTTGAGCTTCTATTTGGTGCCTTAACCTATCTATATTAACCTATCTATACTAGTTAGTTTCATTTTTGTAACATGCATTTTATTAAATTTAGCTTCAATTAGCTCATTTCATGCATTGTTTAATTTCACTTTTACATTCACAACATTTCATTTTTAGATTGCATTGTGTAAACAAAAAATTAGCTTAATTAAAAACTGAAAATTGCATTGTACTTTCTTTCTCTTTTCATGATAGCATGTCTTCTTTCAAAATATGTGGCTTTGATTTTGTTAATAGTGGGTTGTATAAAATTCCCTCTTATGACTTCACTTTTGATTACCATAATGAGGACTTTAAGAAAAATGATCAAAACATTGACACAATCCTTAATCTTACATTTCCCATTGGTGTGAATGGTAATGTAAACAATCATAACAATCATACTTGTTCTTCTCCTAATACCTCTCCTATTAGTAATGAAGGTATCTTGGTGAAGGAAGTTACAAGCATTGCAAGTCTTGATTGTACATTTTCTTATTCCCCTTTGGATGATGTTAGAAAACAAGACGATGAAAAAAGAGAAAAATTCATGAATACCACCTCACATAATCCCCATAACCATGACAATCAAAATTTTCAATCTCCTAATATCCCTCCTCAATGTCAAGAGGATACGTTGGTATTAGAAGACATCCCTATTAATAGTCATGAGAATCTTGACAACCCCTTCCCCAATGCTTCTCCCCTTTTGGATGATTTATTTGAAAACCATCATGATCCTTCTCTTGATGCCTCCCTCACTTGTGATGCAACTACTTTACACACTTCAAACTTGGATGAACATATTACAAGCTCTCCTACTTGGGTAGATAACATAGCACATGAGAATAAGACCTTAACAACATTAGACACTCACCCAAAACCTTCTCATAACCATCCCCCTTTTCATAATCCCATCATTGATCATTCCCCTATTAGTGATGAAGTCATTTTGGATGAACCTAGCCTTACTTGTCAAAAAAATGCGGCTTATTATTCTTCTAAAAACTCTCCTTCTAGGGAGAATATCATGGTACTAGAAAATGACAACAATGATCATGTATCTTAGATAAAATGGTGATTCTTGATTTTCCTTCCTTAGAGATATGTCAAACCAAGACCGCTAAGGTTATGAATGCACAAGTTTCCATTCGATCCCCCTCCATCAATGAACCACATACATACCCCATGGGAAATCGAAAGAATCCCCTAATTCTTTACCCACCATCACATAAGCAACAAACTCAAAACAAACCTCAACTCATCCTCTACCCACCTAATCATAATGTATCGCAACAACCAAGTTATAATACCTTTGCTCATACATATAACACTCATAATATTCTGCAACCGCCACAACCAACCCCAACCCCTTTACCTTTACCCAATCTGCCTAGTGCTTCTTGTTCCATCCCACACACAAAGGAGTATGATCTTGTTGAACAATTAAAGAATACTCCTGCAAAAATTTCCCTTTGGGATTTACTTTAGAACTCACCAAATTACCACACTATTCTTCAAATAGCCTTAGAAAAAATTATAGTTCCTCCTAGTACAACTCTGAATGATGTGGCAACCTTAATCCATACCACAAATCTTGACATTACTTTCCATCAACACGAGCTCCCCCCTTTAGAGTTGTGAAACCAAAATGAAGCTTTCATGATCATTGCTCAATACAACACAACAGGCATAAAGAGAAATATTATAGATAATGGCTCTACTCTTAATATGTGTACTGTGAGTCTTTTAGATAGGCTCGCCATTCATAGATCCACCATTTGACATGATTCTCTATCTATTAAGGGATTTGACAATGTCAACAAGAAACCGCTCGAGGTAATCATTATGCCTCTTAAAGTTGGAGTGGTCACCTTAAATACACTAATCCACGTCATGCCTTATAAAATTTCATGCAATCTTATCTTAGGTAGACAACGGATTCATGCCATGAACAGTGTACCCTCCACTCTTCATTGCAAAATGAAATACATTTACAACAACAAAATATACACCCTTAACGATGACCCTGAACCTTATAGTGTCTTAAAATTTTCCAAAAGAGAACTCCTTGAACACATTAACACCAACCACACAGGTGGAACCTACACAACAAAATGACAAACACATTGAACATCACACTACATTATTCGAAGATGATTGGGGTTCCTTGGATTTTGAGCATGACTTCATGAGTGAATACAAACTCATCCACAAATATTCAAAAAAGGGAAAAGACACAACAATCATGTCAACACCAACTTTGGAAGACCTTTTGACAACATCCACCTCAACCACTTTAGACAAAGAAGCAAACTACACAATAGCCTTTGACGAACACAACAATGAACAACCACTTGATTCCAAAGCAATGAAACAACTTTATGGAAAATGGTTTGAGATAATGAAACAATAGGGATATAGTGGAAAAGGATGTGG
>VDFB02271358.1:625685100-625835585 GCA_007258455.2 Sequoia sempervirens | reverse complement strand
CTGTTTAGGAGGTGCATTTTGAAACCCACATCTTTCTTCTCTCATCTTTTGAAACACCTAATAGTAAAGATCAAATTCAATATGATAACAACAACAAGAAGTTTCAAAAAACTTGTTTATCTTCACATAATATGGCTTTAACCTTTGAAACATTGTTTTCCCAATATTTAGATGAGGATATGCATTACAAAAGTTCATATACATCTCAAATTGTGTTATGTCTAGCCAATGTTTGATATGATTTTCATAAATACTTGGTCCAATCCTGTATCTCATAACATCTCTAGTATTCGATGATGGATGAGTCTGATCATTCCAAAAACCTGAGACCAAGTTCCTAACAACATCTTCAATCTTGTCAGAATGGGGAGCTCTACACTTAATTGTCCAATTTCCTTCTAAACTCTCATCCAAAAGCTTTCTCTTTTTCTCATATTTTATCAATGTGGTTCTACTATAACCAATTTCAGTTGAAAGTGCTGAAATTTTTCTTTTTCTTGCTATATATTGATGTACAATAGATGTGAACATCACCCTTCTTGTAGTGGCCTGATCCATAGTTCGAGATCCTTTCCCAATGGAATCTAAACCCTTTTTAACATTTTGAACAATATCCTTTTGTAATACCATATGTTTCTTCTTATTTGATGATGAATGGACACTCAACAATTGTAATGACTCTTTGAGCTCATCACGAAGAAGTAAACGTGATAATAATTGGGTTTTTTCAAGTTTATCAAGATGATTGAAATGATGATTGATCATTCCATTTACAGATTTAGTCATTGACCTCTTTCTCTTATTATAAGGCTGGTTGGCATAATATTTGAGTTTCTCCATATTCATTTCAAGCAAATGATTTAAATTTCTATGAGAAATTTGTTTCCCCACCTTCTTAGCTAGTTTTATATACTCATCCATACTAGTAGGAGGAAGTGATCCCGACCCCTCTCCAACATGCATTGTTTGAACTTGTGCCTCCTCCCTATCTTCAAGGACCATGCATTCTTGAGCGGATTCATTTCATCCAATGTCTAGATTTGGCTTAACTTGAGCATGAAAAATTCCTTCTTGTTGAGCCCTTTCTACACGTGTCACAAAATATTTCGCAAACAAAAGTGAGAGATGATGTTAAATATATAAGTGAAGTTTATGTATGCAAGCAAACAAACTGATAAAACATGATGAGCTATAAGTGAGAGAAGTTTGTGCTAGTTTTATATGCTCATCCATATCAGTAGAAGGAAGTGATCTTGACCCCTCTACAACAAGCATTGTTTGAACTTGGGTCTCCTCCCTAACTTCAAGGTACATGTGTTCTTCAATGGATTCGTTTGATCCAATATCTAGATTTGGCTCGACTCTAGCTTCAGGAATCCCTAGAGCATAAAACATAAAAATAATTTGAGAACATTGAAGTGATGAAAATAAAAGATCAAAGACACAAAACAAAAATATTGAAATAAAAAGAATTGGCTTAAGGAATTGGAGTCAAGGATCATATAAACATTGCAACTTGCATGACCAAGATGACTTGAGGACATTTAAAAGTATTTATAGTCATTCAAGTGCAATGATGGTTAGAAACCTTCAAAGTAAAAGTCCTAAACACACACTTGAGAGTGAGAGAGAGAAGAAAAAAGCATGTACCTTGTTTATTTCTATGATAATTTTGCAAGTCTTGATCACACCTCTTTTGTTCTTCTTCTTTTGACAATTTTCGTTGAGATGCATTTTTTCTTTTTCTTTGTTGTCCCATTTTCTTCTTCAACTTAAAGATGACTCTAAACAAGTCCTCTACCAACTTAGTTAAATTATCCTCCAAATTTTTCCTTGATTGATAAAAATGAAAAGTTGTCGAGCTCCAATATTTGCCTCCTTGATAAATGTGCAAAAACTTCTCCAAAATTTGTGCTCCAAGTGAATCAAAATTATTCAAGTGTACATGGAATAACTAGATCCTAGTTTAAATGAATCAAGTAGTAAACAAACAAGTTATTTCATTGTGGAGTTTGTTGTTATTTAATTCATAGGTATGCATGCAACATATCTAGTAATTGTAAAATTTTGTTAAAGTGTCAAAAATGTATATTAGAGGTATAATTTGAATTGAATTTTCTTAATTATATATGAATTGAATTTCAAGTTAGTTGTCGAAAATGTATAATAGAGGTATAATTTGAATTAAATTTTTTTAATAATATTTGAATTGAATTTCAAGTTACTTGTAAAAAATGTATAATAGCTCGATATAATTTGAATTGAATTTCAAGTTACTTGTCAAAAAGATTATATCTTGTTCCCAACTCAATGGTTCATGTTGCTTAAGTCATTTTTTAAAAAATATTTATTGTGATCAACAAGAATGAACTTAATTATAAAGTGGCATTGATTTCCCTAAAATTCTACTAGAGATCAAATGTATATTGAATATAAGGAAATGTAAGTTGTAAGAGATCATAAAATAAGAAAGCATGTACATATATTGAATATTTAAAGCAAATGCATACATATATTATGTGTAAACATGTTTAAACCATAAGCAAAGACATGTACATATATGTAAAGGGATTCAATACATATAAATATAACACATATTATAAGCAAAGAGGAAAATGTATGTATATATCATATAAGAAAATATATGTACATATCATAAAAGAAAAATGTAAATTAAAGATCATCAAATGTCTAATACTAAAGATCAACAAATAAGCAAATGTGCGTATATCATATAAGCAAATGTAAGTTAGAGATCATCAAATATCAAATACTATTAAAGATCATCATATAATCAAATACATGTGGTCAAGATCATAAATCTAGAATGCATGGCCTAATATGAATGTCTACTCCTACATGAATGGCCATCTGAATGAGAACGGTCCTGCTCTGATGGATGTGTTGAGCCCTACAAATAAAATTGTGTACAAGATGTGTTAAATACATATAATTTATATTAAATAAATTTTATGAAATTTATTTTTAAATGAACTTGTATTTTTAAATATCAATCTAGATCTATGCATACATAAATATATTGCATGTACATATACATGTGGGATTATATAAAAATGTAAAACTCACATGTCCATTGATAGCAGATTCATCCACAGAGTCACATTGATCATGCACACAATCTGGACCAAGGCTAGGAGTGATATGAGGTATGTCCACCTGTAACAATATATATACACATATATATCAACTTACATGAATATCTAGTTAAAATTTTTTTAAAAAAAATAATGGAAAAAGAATTGAAACATGCACATGCACACATACATGCACATCATCTAATATTGGATGACCTAAGTCCTCTAAAACAGTCACCTCCACCATCTGCACCAAACGAGCAAGCGTCAAATCAACATCTGCATCCATCTGATCTATCCCATGTCATGCCATAAATGATGAATGTAGAGGACTATGAAGGTCAGATGGCATCGGTGATGATGAACCATAACCAATCAACATATCAGTAAAACCCATAGTCTGTGCAGCTGCCATATGAACTGTAGGTGGATCGTGATGTGCACTAGTGCTTAGCTGAGAGTGATGGGATCCTAGAACTAAACGACCTCTGCATCTCAAATACTCTCTAACATGCTCTATACCGATCCCATTTTCTGATGTAATGAGGGCATATGCCTCCAACAAGTCCTCAGCCAAACAATGCAGAGTCATGCATGGCATATCTCCTGTAAGTGCATCAAGCTATGTAGGAGTAGGGATGCCAGCCAGTGTAAAAGGATCCATGGTGGTCCACTATGCTGAAAATGGTGTGGATCGGGAATTTATGGATATCAAATACTGACCTACACGATCATCAGATATCCTAGTGGCACCAGCCGCAATGTCACCTACAATGTCAATTGCTTCCTTTTGGGAAGCAACGACAACCTCATCTGTTATGGGGGCTAGAGTTGGGGTGAGAATAGGTGACCTGTCACCAACCAATACCCTAAACACTACGGGTTGTCTATCTACTCAATGATAGTTGGGCCTATCAACAATCCTACCATGCTTGTGACCAGCATATGGTGGAATGTCCAGGTAGTTAACTTTGAGGCCCAAATGGACCTCAGCATATAACTGCTGAACAAAATACTATGGAATCTGGTCATTGTTTGGGTATAGACCATGTGTTGCTAGAAATCGTGGGTAGATCAATGAGGCCATAGCATGATCAACACATCTAGTGACCTGGTATCCCCTAACCTTACACACATTTTGATAAAATGGAAAACAAGTGGCTTTTATCATTTCTTTGGTGACACTATCTTGTATTTGCTTAAGGGAAACGTCACCATGTACTTCTTCCCACATGCGGGAAAGAATAGCATTCACTCTATTTGGGGAATATGCACTAGTCCTCTCAAGTTCATCTTTTAGTTTTTCTAGACTATGCAATATTAACATGCATGGTTCACTATATATCCTAGGGATTGCACCCTGTGCTAATGAATCTCTCAATTTTTTTATCTCATTACTAGTATTTGCAAACAAAGAATCTAGCATAGGTGGAACATGATCTACATTTTCCATGTTATATATATATATATACAATACACCTAAAAAAGCAATGAGACTTTGGTAAATAATATATCTAGATAAAGAGAATACAAATCTAAAATAGAACTTGTAATAATTCATCTACTCATCAATAATATTTTCATACTATTAACAATTTAAAAAGAATTGGAAGACAACTATAATCTATAACATAGCATCCTTAAATGGTTCAAATTTTAAATGAAACGATGAAAGAAAGAATAAGAATACAAATATTAAAGTATAAAATTATTTGAAAATAATTGGGGATAAAAATATTTAATCTAATAGTTGTTAACATAAATGAACTTCAATTATATAGCCAAGAACATCAAAAATTATAGATTGGAAAGCAAAATAAATATCTCATATTAAGAATCAAATCTAATAAAGTTTGACTTCATTGCATACTTGTTATAAATATCTCACTAATCCAACCATACATATTATATATGTTAAAAATATATATAATTGTTATGCCCATAATTTTCACTATATCTTGACGTGGATCTCCTTCAACTAGATCAATTAAAAATTATTTGTAATGTTGGAGGAAAATAGATTTAATATCATTAGAGTTTAGTTAGTTTTAATCAATGTTGTATGATTTATTAAACATTTTTTTAATATTTAAATGTAGGTGTTTTAGGGAGTAGCAGTGATAGATCTAGCTCATTGAGAAAGGATATAGGTAGAGAGGAGGAGTGACCTTGACAAGGATTGGGACATGGATCACCTTAGGGTGGTAGATATGAGTGGAACATATCCATAGAGAAGGATAGGCGAAGAGGATAGATATAGGAGACAAATACCTTAGGGGCACCTTTTTAGTTGTGTGTATGCTCTATAGAGTGGATTTACTCATGAGTGCTTTGATGTATTTGAAAACACATTTGTATGAGAACATAGATAATATGATATGGGAACTATTAGTTGTGTTGATGATGGGTGTGATATTTTATGTGTATGTTGATGATGTGCATGATATATATAGTTATATTTCTTGTATTTGGATGCTCATAGGTATGGATCATTTCTTGTAGTTGTGTTGATGATGGGTGTGATATTTTATGTGTATGTTGATGATGTGCACATGATATATAGTTATATTTCTTGTATTTCTTGTATTGGGAACTAAATCAGAGAGAAATAGACCAACCACTCAACTCCTTAGAAAATAAGCTCATGAATCTCAAACATTATTCCAATAAAAACATTAAAAATAATGAAATTCTCTTTTCTTAACGCAAGAATCAAAATTTTCTATAGAAAAATGTGATCAACATAGATTAAATAACAAATAAAGCATAAATCAAATACTTTAATAGTGTAATACCCCTCATGTTGTTTGGACTTAATACTTCTATGGTTTTGATTAATGCTTTGTGACTGTGATTGTTATTACTTATTGTTTGGTGTGTACAGATGCATAGTTTAGTTAATTGTTGCTTGTGACATTATTGGTATGATTTACGATACTTTATGTGGTGTTTGGATTATTTTATTATGTAATGGTTTTTCATTAATGTTATATAAGTCGATGTTGTGATTCTATGATGTTAATTGGATTCAGTATTATATTATGATGCAATAGATAAGTAATCATGTTATTATATGATTAGTTAGTTTAGAAATGTTATTTCATAGTTGATATTGTAATTGTTAGTATAGCTTAGGTGAGAGGACAGTGTAGCACCACTCGTTTATGAGTGCCCTGCTACGTTGTAATTCCTTCTCATGATATCATGTTTTCGATTATATACATGTGTTACTTGACATTTATTTGGATGCAGGATTTGCAGGAATAAGTCTCGATTCCACCTACTTCGGCAGGACAGGGCGAGCATTAAACTAACCCAACGGGTAAAATGTTGAAAAAGGGAGTTGATTTGGAAGTATCCCCATCCCAAGTCCATCGTTCTGTTGTGAGTTGTGGTGTCATGACTGAAGTTATGTCCTTGTTGTGTAGTTTTATTGTTGAGTATTCATTTTATTTATGGTTCGTGTTTATTTAATTAATCTTATTTTATAAGATTAATTAAAGTTGTCTTATTGTTTTAATTAATTATAAATTAGTTAAATGTTAAATTTAAATATATTGTAAATTAAAAAGTCATTTAATTAATTAAAGTGTAAGAAATTAAATTAAATGAATATTGATGTTAATAGTTAAATATTATCTTTTTTTTATTAATATTAAATTATAAAATCTTGTGTGGAAAATATCTTGTGTAAATAATTTATTTTTAATTAAAAAATTTAGATAGGTGTGAGCTTTTAAAAGCTGGAAAAAGGACCAATGGGTAAAGAGGATTTTTGAGAAAAAAAGCTGAAGAGCTTTATTGATTTTGATTTATTATTATTTTGGGGGAGTTATTCACACACAGAAGATTTCTCTGTTGTTTTTGGTCTATAAAAGAAAAGAAAAGAAAAATAGCTTTGTTGGTGCTTCTGGGTAAAATAATTGTTTGAAGAAAAGATAGATTCGAAAAGAGAGCTGCAGGAGGAAATTGAAAGGAGGCTATAGAAGGGATTCTTCATCGAACGAAGGAATCCAGGTTTTCTTCTGTTATTTATTATTATTTTATTGTTTTATAAACAAAATCTGGCTTACTGTGCTTAAGAGAAATTCATTGAAAGAAATTTTGTGATTTGAAAACTTGTTTGTATTAAAACCCTCAAACCTTCTGTAGAAATCTTTAGTAGAACCTTTTTAAAAATTTTCAAGATAGTTTAGTAGTGAAATCTATTGTTTTGAAATAAAATTCATTTTTAATTGAAGGTCAAAATTACATGTTAAATCTATTTTGAGTTTATTGAAAAATATTTTGAAAACC
Source organism: Sequoia sempervirens (assembly GCA_007258455.2). Taxonomy (NCBI): domain Eukaryota; kingdom Viridiplantae; phylum Streptophyta; class Pinopsida; order Cupressales; family Cupressaceae; genus Sequoia; species Sequoia sempervirens. The sequence goes on along the minus strand of VDFB02271358.1, from coordinate 625,828,194 downwards.
TTCATTAAATTTAATTGTGAAATTTCTGGTTGAAAAGAAAATCAATTATTATGGGAACTAAAAGTGTATGCCTTATTTATTTTGGATTCTGGAAAAAAAATCAATCTGTTGCTCATATTATTGAATTTTTGTATTTATATTTTGGACAAATATATATATATATATATATATATATATATATATATATATATATATATATATATATATATATATATATATATATATATATATATATATATATATATATATATATATATATATATATGCATATTAAGTACTTTGTCTCTTTGTAAAAAGTATATATATTTACTTACGTTTTTGGAGGCTATGCTTGTGATTTAATATATATATATATTGTATTTTGAAATTCGTATTTTATTTGCTTCTTTTGAAATCTAATAAAATTAAATAAATAAATTTAAATGTTTTGTTTGGGGGTGGGAATGGTCGGCCGAAGCCATACCATCCCCACGGCCCTGTGGTACTGCTACGCGCAGTCACCACTGACTGCGCACAACAGCCTATGGCTATTGTACGCAGCTAGTGGGGACTACGGCCTCCCCATAGGGAGTACGCAGTACCTACATACTGCGTACTCCCCATAGGGGGGTACGCAGTACCACTGGTACTACGCAGGTGGCCTTAGTAAAGTTTTTATTTATTAAAAATTTAATATAATATATTTTGTTTTATTAACTGGTATATATATTATATAGATAAATAAATATATATATATATATATATATGTATATATATATATATACATAACTGCAATGGATTATTAGGTTAATTTGTATAATGTGATTTAAATAGATGATTATAATATATGTTTTATATATATTCATTTATATTATATATATATGTGTGTGTGTGTGTGTGTAAATATATATATATATATAAATATATGGTGATAAGTTATAAATGTTTAGTGTATGAAATAATAGATAATTTTAATAATTTGTGATGTTATAGTTAAATTGGGAAATTAGAAATAAAGTATGTGTTCTTTTATTAAATTGAATTTCTTCGACTTATTGATTTATTAATTTGGTGAAATTTATGGTTCAATATAAATTGTTCATGGCATTTTTTTATGTAGTTGCCTTCTCTCGAGTTTACTCATTTTATCCAATTGTGATTTTCTTGTGATCGGTTTTATGTTTTACGGGAAAACCCTAGAGTTAGCCTATCTTGGTATAAGAGCTTAAGTTGTGTTTAGAACTTCTAGAGGTGGGGATACTGTGACTTTATTCGATCTTGTAATTTGATGATTGTCCTTATATGTTGGTTTTGGTGGTGATGTTAACATACACTTGGATTGTACCATTTTGTGAATGTTATGCATATGATTGTGGGCGAGATGGTTAAGCCTTGCGGATAAACTATTTGATTGGTTCAGTATTTCTTGTTGATACAATCCTATTGTGTGGGGTATTTATGTGCTTTAGTGTCTAGAGAGAGTGGCTCTAGTGGGGGCCGATGCACAAAGGGATTGTCAGGGTAACCCACATAGAGTTATAGTAATCAGTGATAACCTAAGTAATTAATCGTGGGTGGGAAATAAACATTAATAAGATAACTGTGATGCCTCATCCGCCTGTTAGTGCTATCACAGACTAAAGGGGACCGAGAAGGCCGTGGTTTGCAAGATTGTTGCCTTGTCTTCACAAAAGTTTAATGATTCTGCATGAGTAACCCTATGGAGTGGCGCCTTGAAATAGGCTATCAGGAGAACCATAGATGAAGGTGGCACCTTGAAGTAGGTTGCCTGGATAATCCATGTAGAGATGGAGGCGGCACCTTGTGATAGGTTGTCTGGATAATCCATATAGAGATGGAGGCAGCACCTTGTGATAGGTTGTCTGGATAATCCATGTCAAGCCATGCGATGACACTCTTCTCTAACATTCCATTTATGTTAGTTGATTTATTGAAGTCCTCTGGAAGTAGTCTTTGATTTTATTGATGATTTGTTTTCTGTGATTTAATGTTAAGTTTTGAAAGTGGTCTATTGTTATGTCTCTTGGTGATTTATCGTTGTTTAGTCTCTATGTGGTCTTTAATGTTATGTTGTCTTGTATGGAGTTAGTCTTGTGTTATTGTTGATATGCTTGGTCGGGGATCCTTCCTTGTCTACTCCTAGCATGGGGGTGGTCTGAACCCTTGAGTTTGAGGAAAAGGAAATAAAATGAAATTTCCTTCCTCAGATAAATTGTAAACCACTATTCTGAAGTCACCCCACACCACACCCTTGTAAATCATCCTTAACAACTAATGGTCTTTAACATCATCCTTCATCAAACATGCAACACATAATTACACCTTTTCTTAATGTCAATTTCATCTCACACAACACTCATGATTTGAATTCGTTAGATTTTGTATCCTCCTATAATGGAGAGAACAAAATATCACAATCTAAACAGTCTTGTGTAAGTATGACATCCAATACTAAGCAAGATGTATTTTTGAAACAAATCACAAGACCGCCTTCTCATCTTGATCAAGAGGGTATTTTGTTGAGACTCCTCCAAGATCAATTGATCACCCTGCCTCCTAGAACTCAAAAGAAATTCTATTCCAAGACCTCATTTTGTGCATATCATAGAGTTCATGGTCACACCACTAATGAATGTAATGCCTTGAGTTGTAAAATACAAAATTTATAGGAGTTTGGTATGCTTCCTTATGTGGGGGCACCTCATTCCTCTAATTGTTATTGATTTTCACTCTAGCATACATCTCATCAATCTTTTCAGCTCACCTTTGTCTTGTACTAAGTGGGGGCAATGGGTTTAGTAGCTTTGTCTTTGTATGTCACTTTTTGTTGCCTCCTTTGGTTAGTCATTAACCTTTCATGAATATTTAAGAGAAAGCTTGGGATGTGGATGACATGCCTTAAAGTTGCCTCGCATATGACATACTTCCCCCTTTTCATGACATAGTTTATCGGAAACATATGACTTGGCATAGGGCTTTCTGAGTAAGCTCTCATGTATTCCTCTTTCTCTTCTACTTTAAAGAAATTTCTCATAGTACGGGTGCTCACAACTACTTTAAATTAGGGGGCATACATCACCACTCACACTTAATTGTGTGATTCCTTTCTTCTTGTGATGCATTATTTTCTTGGTGGAGTCAGTGGGCTTGATTTCCTCCAAGAGTGTGATATTTATTTTTACACATCCTCTCTTAGAGATGTTCAACACAATGTCCCCTAAGATGAGACCTTGTACGAACAAAGAAAAATCCCTTTGAACATTCTTTACACTATTTTCCATTAACAATGTCTATGAATGTCAAGCATACAAATTTTTGCTCACCTCATGGAGCTCGAAAACCATTTTCCTTTGGGCCGCCTTATAAAAGTTATCAAGAAGTATAATTTTATATGGTTGAGTGGGAAGCCCACCTAGTGGCATGACTCTTCCCCATAGCCACCTTTTTTTTTGTGAGTTCATACCAACTAGCGTATTTATCTTACCTTTTGGGCTTTCTCACCCCGCAAATGATCAGAAGTTTCATGGCCCCAGAGTGAGTATGTTGTGGCCTTCTCGCCCTGCAGATGACTTGAAATTTTGTGGCCCCAGAGTGAGTACATCTTTTCCACCTCTTCTTTCCATCTTTCCTTTGCATGATTTTGTATATTGGTGGCTTGACGTACATGTGGATCTCTCTTGAATGTCTACTTTAGTGTGAGTTTGAAGCAAGTTCATCCTCTCACTAAAGTGTGGGCTAAATGTGTTGTAGAGAAAAGGACCCTTTACTTGAAATGGGATTAATTCATGATGAAATGCACTTAATTAGGTCCCAGTCTAGTGTTGTGAGGAATTTTATGCATCCAAACTAGGTCTTAGACCCTTATAAATTAAATAACCTAATTTTAATGACATCTTGTAAAGGTTTTGTAAAGTACATTGTAAGATAATTTCACGCTTTTCTAGACTTAATAAACCTATTTCTCCCTAGTTCAAAATTATAAAATGTATATAACAACATTATTCCATCAATCTAGAAGGTTCTTAACTTAAATTAGTGTTGTAATATGTCTTGCACATTCACATTGATTTTTGTGCATTCCTAGGCTATGTGGATCTCATTTTAGTTTTGTAAAGTGTATTTAATCACACTTTCACATTGAATTTTGTGTCCCAAGCCCTATTTTAAATTTTCATCATCACTAATAGGTCCCTATTAACCCATATTACATGTTGAGGCTTAAATTGATCAAATACCTGACAAGGTTGCATTTTAGATCTTATTTCCTTATCTCTTCGCATCTGAGCTGTCAAATTGGCACCTATGGGACCCATTTTCCATGCATGGAAAATCAGTCCCATCTAGGTGGGACCCATTCACCATGTGTGGTGAATGAGTCCCATTTGGTTCAATTTTGACCTTTGAGAGGGAAAAAAAGTGAAATTTGAGTTTAATTTTGCTTCATGTCAGCCTATGATGAGGTATTAATAGGTAAAATAGGTAAGTTTCCTATAAATATAGGTATTTTAGCTCATTTTCACATCTTTTAACATCTCTTATCTCTCATCATTCATTCACCCACAAATCTTTCATCTCAAGTCAAGCAACTTAGGGTTTTATCATTGCAAGATATCAAGAAAGCTTCTAAAGACATTCAAGGGATGAATCTTCATTTTGTGCTATAGACTTTCAAGATCTATCATCATGGCAAGGTAATATATTCCATTATTACATGTTTCATTCCATTCTTTCATCATTTTGGTTTAATTACCTAAATGGGGTTTGACCAAGGCAAATCCCCATGCCCTAACATTCAACATCTCTCTCTTGCATTGTGTATTTGTAGATTTAGGTCTTTTGGAAGCTTGGAAATAATTATATATTAAGTGTAAAAGTTGTTAAAATAATTTCTTCATTTAACAAGTCAAAGAATTAACAAAATCTCATTTTTAGACTTGAAAATTAGAGTTTCAAAAGCGGACACCTGTAGAACATCAAAGTGCAGATTAGAAGCTTTAGAATCCACCTTTCAAAATTAAAAAATTCAAAAGTGGACTCATTTTCCATGGGTGGTGAATGATTCCCACCCCAAGGTCCGTTTTTGGATTTTTACATTTTTAGATACCCCTTTCTCAGAAACGGGTTCTGATACAGTTTGGCAGAACTGGGACTAATTCGTCCAAAATGGCGAATGAGTCCTTCTAGGCCTAAAAAAAAACATCAGCAGCATTTCAAATGTAATTTTCAGTTTTCATCAAAGTTTCAAGTGCACAATTTCAATTTGATTCATTTTTGTTACATTTTTCCATTCATTTGTAGGTGATTTTGTATTACACAATGTGTTTTCCAACATAGTATAATTCTTAGATTTTGCATTCATAATCGATCAATTAATTCATATAACTACATTCCAGTCATCTCATGTAGTTGAAATAACATCACATATAACATAAATTGAATGAACCCTTAGCATTTTTGGTCCTATCTCTCTCCTTTTAGGTGAAAAACCCTAGAAGGGCTAGAGAAGTCCATAGGAAGCAAAAATATATGGTTCAACTACATCTTTTTTTTATTCATTGATAATAAAAATAGGTTACAAATGCCTCTTTATATAGAGGTTTTAAACAAATCAAGAGAATGCTAAAAATAGCATTAGTCTAATAATAATCACATGCATAAATATTAAATAAGAGAAAATATTGTATCTTCATGCAAAAACTATAGTTAACATTAACTATTTAAAAACTCTTTAATTGTGTGTCATAGATAAGGAAAATAGTAAGGTAGTGCATGATGGTGAATGACATGTAGAACTGCATGTAGAACTAAATGATCAACATCACATATCAACATACTCTACCTTGATGTTGGGACTCACACCATGTTCTTGAAGTTTTGTAAACTAAACCTAAGAAACATAGTGTGCAAGACTACCTTCACTCTAGTCTTATAGACCCTCTTAGTACCCTTCTTGTAGAAGCTAAGTACCCATTTAACCATTTCTCTCCCTCTTGAGAGATCACAAGGTTTTCCCTTCCTTTCTCTAGCATAGGGAAGAATCACTATCTCTCAAATCACATGAAACCTTCCAATGTCCCAATCATAACAAGCAGTCATCATCTACTTACCTCAAACCTTCAAACTTTGTTTGACATGCATTTCTTTTATGTTAGAGTAATAAGTTATTATGCTTAATTAATTATATCATATTGATTAATTAATTCAGTCACTTATTCCTCTTTGTTACTTAAGCTAAACTTAGGCACATTAATAATTAATTAATTATTAATTATTAAGTGTGCACACTAGGGTTTCATTTAGGGTTTCTTGATCTCCTTCATAAGGATTGATCTCTTTTGTAATCATTGATTCTCTTAATGCATTTTTACTTTGAGGTTTACAGAACATCTTCTTTGGTTCTACATGTCTTTTGCATGTGACAGGTAATTGCATGCAAGTGATCTTGGATTCTAACATGGTATCAGAGCCTTGATTTGTAGCCCCTTCTCAGATTTCTGGAGAGATTCATTGCAGAGTTGTTCGGGATTCCTCAAGGGTTTCATACCTTGAGTTTGTCTCTCTATTTGGGTGCTCTTGCATGGTTACTTTCGGTGCATGTTGGAGGAAATCTGAGCTCATATTTGAGTTCAGGGCTGTCGAAAAAGTCAAGATCAACTTTTGTTTCGCCTGAATCCGACATTTTATGCCAGAGTTATGAGGGTTTGAAGATTTGTCAGATCTGGGAGTTGCGAAGCTTCTGGTGTGTTTTTAGGCAGATCGGACCTCGCCATCAAATCCAGAGCATCCGAGAGATGAAAAATGACATATAACACGCCTTATTTCGGCGTCAGCTGTTCGTGAGGCAATTTTTTTTACCCAGCAGGCCGTACGGCCCACTAGGTACAGGGTATGATTGTAGAATAAAAATATATATATATTTTATATGTTCTGCAAAAAATATTTTGGGGCTTTATTAAAAATTTGGGCGATTCAAATTTTTGGGCATAAAATATTTTATGAAGTTTTAAAAAAAAAAAATTTATGGGGTATCTGATTTTCTGCGGACTGTATTTTTGGTACATTCGTACCCTACCATTGCCAGTACCCTCTCCGGCTGCCCATCCCATCAGCATCTCCGCCAGTTTTCTCCCTACCAGCAGTTGTTTCCTACCCGCCGCCGGCCTTCTCTTCACTGGCCACACCACCGGCCGTTCTGCTTCCTACTGCCAGCCACACCATCGGCGGCCTCCGGCAAGTGCTCCCGCCAGCTCCTCTGCCATCGCCTGTGGTTCTTTGGGCGACCGGGGGCTCTGCTCATGGGGGTGGCGCCACCCCAGCCACCGCCGTATCTCAGCCTCGTTGCCACCACCGGTGGTGGGCTCTTTTTTTGCCACAGCCCCGCCCGTGGTCACGGTTAGCTTGAAAGGGGCTTATTTTTTGCGCCCACTTAGCCTGTGAAAACCCTGATTTGCCTCCATATAGCTATTTTTTTCATTTTGGCATAACTTTTGATCCCGGAGGCAGATTTTTTGAAACGAGATATTGCTGGAAAGCTGGCAAGCCCAATTTTCTGATGGTACAGTTTGTTTCCAGAAATTTTGCTGTTTGATGAGAGTTTTTTAATGCATCTTATTCTAGTGTTTTAGATTCTTCCTAAGTTCATCTTAAGGAGGGGTGTTAGAGTAATAAGTTATTATGCTTAATTAATTATATCATATTGATTAATTAATTAAGTCACTTATTCCTCTTTGTTACTTAAGCTAAACTTAGGCACATTAATAATTAATTAATTATTAATTATTAAGTGTGCACACTAGGGTTTCATTTAGGGTTTCCATTTTAGGGTTTCTTGATCTCCTTCATAATGATTGATCTCTTTTGTAATCATTCATTCTCTTAATGCATTTTTACTTTGAGGTTTATAGAACATCTTCTTTGGTTCTGCATGTCTTTTGCACGTGACAGGTAATTGCATGCAGGTGATCTTGGATTCTAACATTTTAGTATGCTAACATTTAGGCTTGTACAACTTTTTGAACATATTTGTGACCTTTTTCCAACCGGATCCATTAATCCATCCATAATTAATCTTCATACAAGATTTCTCAGATTTTCCATTCCACTCTCTATTCCAACATTAATTTTTAAAATGATTCCTCAACCCACAAATTGTATAAGGATGAAGATCCCAACACTTCTTTTTTTATGTCCTTCATTGTGACAATGAGAACATTGCATACACTCCATGATTTTACTTGATTTACATGAACCTGTAACACTTGTTACATCATTTCTATCTATCTCACTATATCCCAAGCCTTCATTCTTTGGCCTCACAATTGGTTGAGTAGGCTCTCTCATTCTTTGTCCATGTTTTCCTAAACCTTTTCCTACATAACCCATTTTCTTCACAATTTTCAAACCAACACTTTTTCACAACCAACTTTTGTTATTGACATCACAAGATGCAAAAATTTTAGTTTCAAACCCATCTTCATCTTCAATGTCATATTCTTGACTTGCATAAATTTTAGCTACATCACCCATATCAAATGAAGAACAAAAATAATTTGTATCACATCAAATGAAGAACAAAAATAATTTGTATCATAGGAGGCATCACACACAAATGACTTTGACCTTAGAAATTCATTTTCTTCTTTCAATTTTCTTATTTCTTCCTCCTATAAATAATTTTCTTCTTCTAACCTCTTTAGATTTCCTTTCAAATATTCACTCTTCTTTCTGACTTCATCAAGCAGCTGCAATCTTCTTTCTAACTCTTCTTTTTCCTTTTTCACTTTTTCTAATTCTTTTTCCAAATTTTCATTCTCACACAAATAATTATATCTTTCTTTTCCAAAATCCAACATCTTTTCTATCAATTTTCAATTACACTTTTTGAGGTTCACCAATTCTTCTATCAAACCATTTTTCTCACACTTTAAATTTGAAGTTTCTTTCTTTTCCTTCTTACTAGGCTTTCCCATTGAAACAAAAACTTTAAACTCACCTTCTTAAAACTGAAAATATGGAAAAATTTGCGCCCCTGTGCCTCAAAAACCTTCTATCTGCTCTGGATGTGATTTAACAACAAAGACTTGTTTTTATTCTTCATTCCCTTGGAAAGTTCAAACCATTGATCTCTGTGGTCATCAAGTTCTCTCTCAATAGTGGCTCCTTTCTTCAATAATTGGTGGTTTCTTTCTTTACCATGCAATTCTTGTTGGGTGCCTTGCTCAACCGGTTTATAGGCTCATTTCTCCTTCAAATTTGTTACTTTCCTCTGATAGCTTTACATGCCTTTACTCCACTTTTCACAATTTCCTTTGAGTGTGTCATAAGAAAACTATCTCTTGTAATGGGATGCTTCACACAACAAATTCCTTTTTACTAGTAGCAACTTCAAAAACTAGTGGCTCCTACAGACATTTTCTTGGATGTTTCCTTTATCTCCATGATCCTCTCTTTTTTCGCAATTCCAAAATAATCACTTTGATTGCAATAGATTCTCTCCTTAAACACTATGATCTATAGGTGGCTTACAAAAAACAAGCAGTTTTTCAAAAAAAAAAAACAATAATAGCAATTTGGGCTTCCCTTTCTTCAACTCTCTTTGACTCACCGCTGATGGGGATGTGCAGGATCATGATGGGTATGTGTAGGGTATGTGGTGATAGATGCAATGAGTGCTAAGTAGATAATTCATTATCATGAGATATGGGTTCTTGTGAACCACTACTCGTGAAACATGGGTCAATGAGTTTGACTCATAAAACTACACGGTTGAATCCTAATAGCAATATCACAAGACAAGATGTTGTCTAACTTCATCAACCTAAGTACACTTAAGTATAATGAATAGATAAATTATTCATTTGTAAGAGATTTCTTCCATTTATATAACAATGCTAACTAAATTTTTGTAGTAGAAAGGAAATAATTTTTTTATTTTCTCTCAATGCACAACTTGAAAACATAAAGCATATAACAAAAAAATCTTTCTTCTTCATAAACTAGTAAGGTATAACATATTGAATTTCCAAATTGAAATCCTATTTCTTTTATCTCCCATGGGTTTAATAAGTATTTTCAAGTTTCTGAAGAACTAACATGTATCCTCTCATAAATTTGATAAAGAGAAGATAGTCTCCTCCCCTATTATATGGACCTAAGAAATAAGAACAACAAGAGGAAAAATCACTAGGCCAATGGATTCTCCACCCAACCATAGGGTTGTAAATGCAATCCACCCCCAAGCTAGGGTCAAATAGCTCTCAAAAATTGTACATACATAACACATTTATAGAACAAAACACATTGTGACATTTACACACATTGACATCATCACAACACCTAGCATTTCACATTAGGTAATCATGTATTGACTTTCCAACACATCAATCCTACTCCTCCCAATGACAAAATCTTTGGGTCATATAGAATTGGCTATTCATTCTAGTTGTTATAAGATCATTATCATTTAGACATTTCTTCTTATTTATTTATTTCCTCACCTTTTATTAATAGCAGTTATTTTGGACTTTTAGAAACATTTATATAGTAGTACTTTAATTTATTAGTTTTAATATATATTAATAATTAATATTTTTGGTTTTATTTTTGTTTGATAATATTTAAAATGTTGGGAATGAGAAATTATTTATAAAAAAAAATTCAGCTCATAATTCAATAATTTACTATAAATTTCAATTTTCTACTATTAAAAATAGTTAGACCTCTCTTTTAAGGAACTTAAAACCCTCCTTGGAAACTTCTTTAAGGTCTTTCTATATAATTAGTTCACATCCTATGTAGTTGAAATATTATACATGACAATAATAGGAAGAGATTTATGTTTCATGGCAATCACTTTTCCTTTAAATGTTCATTCATGTTTGTTTCTCTTGTTAGGCTTGTAAAGTGATTTATACTAGACTCACAAAGATTTTATGTCACTTCTTTTGATTAAATGCAAAACAACATAAGGGTTCCACAAAATTACATATTTTTTTATTGCCTAACCCAAGATAATGTCGGGATGAGAATGATTGATATAATTGAATTGAGTATTTTCCTTTGTGGTCTATAGGTGGTATGGGACATTGAATGTTGAAATCCTATAACATTATTCCAAAAAATATTATATACATTATTCTATCTTGTGGTAAAATATTTTAAAATGTATTATACTTTGCAATCTTATTTGATGAATAACTAAGTAATGGCCACATGTTGTATTGTGGCTTACACCATATGGAAGATATGCTTAATAGTGAAGTGTCTCTTCATGTGGATTAGAGTTAGTTATAGACTAACTTCTTTTTTTTTCTTGAAATAATCCTCGGTGACCCCCCTATTGTTAATAAATCTTGATTGTCATTGGTTGATATTTATGGAATCAAAATACATTGACTCTCTATTCAATCTATTTGCTCCATTGGTGATCGAGTCTTGCCTATATATTGGACCCCTTGTTTGGTGATGTAATAAAATTTTTAGTTGTCTAATATGGACTTTCCTTTAATCTTATGTATCATTTGACATTATTCTTTATAAATATAGACTCTAACCATCTCTAGCTTAGTGGGAACACTAGTAGCAATAAAATATAGCAACCTAAAGAGCTAAAATTTGGGTCTACTTTACATGGTTCTTAGCTTTTTTTCTTCATCCCACTATAGGTTCATGACAAATGGTATTCCAATTCGTACCTTGAAACTCAATTTTGTATGACTAGACATATTTTGTAATCTATAATAGGGCTCAAAAAATTTCTAGACATTTACTAGAGGATTCCTATCAGAGAAACTATTTTACACATTGACATTGGTCATCATGAACTTGAAACCTTCAAGAATCATTTTGAAACATGCATTAGGGCTAGGATTAGTTGAAAAGAAATTCATATTGATGGGGATGCAATTCCCTATCAATATTACATACCTATGATTTAAAAGTTCTAGAGAATTTAGTATACCTCTAGCTATAAAAATATAGAACAAATGGTATATATTCAATACTAAAGTTATTAAATGTTTTCTTATTAGTGAGAATATGCATTTTCTCACCTCTACAATTTTAAGATTCAAGCATGACAGGAAAAAGTTGATTTGGAGTTTACTTCAAGGACATGCTCAATCACTAGGCAAGTGCATGTGCTATGAGTAGAATCACGCCTTACAATCCACCCAAAAAGATGTTGCCACATACTTTCAAATTGATAAATTGTTCACATAGAATCGATTCTTATTTTTCCCTTTTAAGAAAATAGATAAAACATTGTGACGATATAAATAGATTGATGATAAATTTCAATAACCATCTTGTATATAAGATAATTAGACGTCAATTCTATTTTACCTTTCCCTCATACTTAATTGTGCTAATGGCACTTATAGTCTAATACTACAAAGATTAGACGATTAACATTCATCATTATAATATATTTCCTCGCCAAAACGATTTCCCAACCACCCCCACCTCACTTCTTAACTTTGATGAATTTATTACAATCAGAAAAGATTGTTGCATCTTCAATGACGTTTTTCGTTATTTTATCTAACATTTATTTTATTTTTTATTAAAAAAAAAAAGAAAGAAAAAAATTGCATCAATAGAACAGTTGCAAACAATCAGAAAAGATTGTTGCATCTTCAATGACGTTTTTCGTTATTTTATCTAACATTTATTTTATTTTTTATTAAAAAAAAAGAAAGAAAAAAATTGCATCAATAGAACAGTTGCAAACAATCAGAAAAGATTGTTGCATTTTCAATGACGTTTTTCGTTATTTTATATAACATTTATTTTATTTTTTATTAAAAAAAAAGAAAGAAAAAAATTGCATCAATAGAACAGTTGCAAAGCTGTTACATAACAGCAGCAATACAGTCATAAAGAGAGTGAGTAGTTATCTACATTTATTGCATTCTGTTCATCGTGGCCTAAACAATAGAAAGGAAGATAAAAATGAAAATCCGGAGAAGGTAGGGACCCGACCATTACAGAGCACGGTGAGTAGGACGCCATTATAGAAAGGGAGCATATGTCTGACAGTCAGGTGGAAATGATAGAAAAAAGGGTTACCCCCTTAGTGAGAGAATCGCATGTACAGGGCCCATGGAAATTCGTCTAACAAATTTATTAATTAGTTTAGTTGAACATCAAATTCTTGGAGTCCAATTTATTATTTTAAACGAGCTTTTCTAGACAACTACTTTATAAAAACGTTTACAAAAGCAACCGGAAAGGGCCATTTGCAAATAGGGGACGTCAACGACCGACATCTTTTTCATATATTATCTTACTATATATCATTGAAAGAAATGGTCAGAAGATATTTTTTCTAACACAAATTTGCTTCCATTGAACGTGATCACTAGTAATGTTGAGCGTAATTGTCAGAGCTCTTAATATGACCCCATCCTGTCTTCTTCACTTATTGGCTCGAACTCTAGTTGGTTCCCACTTGGCTCTACGCCAAAGCCCAAGTAGTTTCAGAGAAGATACATATCATGTCTATCTCAGTGTCTGCTACTATATAAATAGCAAATCAGTTGTCCTTAATGACACCAAAAAGTGTTTGAAATCGGTCTAGCAAATAAATTAAATTTCTTGCTTGTCTATAAAAAAAACATTTCTTCTTTGGCAACTGAAACAATGTATAGTCTTCTTTGTATTGTCTTTGGGCAGCTTTGCCCGTCATTTTATGCTAGTTCATGCCCCCAGGTACTGCCTATAGTCAGAGCTGCAGTGAGGCAGGCAGTGGCAAGAGAGAGGCGCATGGGTGCATCGTTGATCCGTCTTCACTTTCACGACTGTTTCGTTAACGTAACATTTTCAACCTAAAAATATCATCTTCTGTCATTCATTATTCGATTTATGGTTTATTTTAGTATATTAAGAGACCTGGATTTTTACAGGGATGCGATGGGTCGATACTGTTGGATGACACTGCAAATTTCACTGGAGAAAAGAATGCACTTCCGAATGCCAACTCCGTCAGAGGTTTCGAGGTCATAGATGATATAAAGACCCAATTAGAGAGAGTATGCAGTGGAGTGGTTTCCTGTGCTGATATTTTGACAATTGCTGCTCGCGAATCAGTTGTCCAGGTACTAATATTTTATCAATTTCTGTTCTCTGCTAGACCTTGATGATTAGTAATTGGTGCTACTTATGAACGAATATAAGTCAGCAATAGCATGATCTTGACATGCAAATTATTTTTGTCTCTACAAATGGTAGTTGGGAGGTCCATCGTGGACGGTGAGCTTGCGTAGGAGGGACTCGCGGACTGCCGTCCAAAGCGATGCAAATGCAAATATTCCAAGTCCATTTTCAAGCCTTCCTACTCTCATCTCAGCATTTGAAGCTCAAGGACTCTCTGCTAGGGACATGATTGCCCTTTCAGGTAAGCAATACAAAAGTTTCCTTTCACCTTTCAGTGAAGCGGTTGCAGGAAGTAATTATGATATCTAACTTTGCGTATTTATGTGGCTTTCATCAGGTGCTCATACGATCGGTCAAGCGCAATGCTCCCTTTTCCGAACTCGCATCTACAACGAATCCAATATCAATGCCGCATTTGCTACTTTCGAAAGGCAGGCTGCCCGAGCAGCAGTAGCAGTAGCGATAGGAATCTCTCACCTTTAGACGTGGGCACACCTGACTTCTTTGACAACAACTACTACAAAAACCTCCTAACACAGAGAGGTCTCTTACACTCCGATCAGGTGCTATTTAATGGTGGCTCTGCAGATGCGCTTGTTACTATGTACAGTATTAGTCAGTTTACTTTCTTTCAAGATTTCGCGACGGCTATGGTGAATATGGGAAACATCAAGCCTTTTACTGGGAGCAATGGAGAGATTCGCAAAAATTGTAGGGTCCCAAATTAACTGCAGCAACTTTTATCTGTAATTGTTTGACAACTTCGTAGAATGAATAGTCCTATACTGAATTAGGCGGCCCTAATTACAAAATAAATGAGTTTTTCAAACCATGAATTTCATTTTGTTTTATTACTTCTAATAATTCTTCTTGCAAAATTGAAATTGTATCCTTGTGATAACCGTGCCTTTACTAGTGAAGAGATACTATAATCTTTTAAAAATATCCAATAGTCAATAAAATCTAATAAATGTGACATATGAGATATATACTTTAAAGTTTAAGATGGATCTAAATTAATCGAAAATTTATTAAAATATCTGTTGAATTTGAATAACAGAAATTATTGTTTTTTAAGGTTAATTATGTTCAAGGTATAATCTATAGTGATATCAAAGGTAGAGTATGATGATATGAGAGTGTTCACAAAAATAAATAAAATATCAATAAAAAATGGATAATATTAAATTAATATTATAAAATACTAGCATAGATAACTTAAATAAATATATCTAAAAACTGCTAAGAGATATTAGTCTTAAAGTGCTTATATTGAAATTGTGATTGAAATCCCACAAGCCTTGGATGATATTCTGAAGAGAAACCTCTCACACACAAATGAGAAATTACATGGAAAAATATGAGAAACAATAATGATTATTGATTATTGAATGAATACAATGAAGGATTGAATATCCTTTCGTAGACTCAAATGAATTCAACATGAGATCCTTGAATGGTGGAGTTCTAAATAAGAGAGAAGTGAGATAACAGAATGTATGAATCAATTAAGTCACTTAACTGATTCAAATGTGTTGAAGTAAATTAATCAATATTTACTCTAGTGCTTAATGAAAACTTAGGAAAAGGTCATCTAGTTCTGATTGCAAGTGTTATTGCGTTAATCATGCATAATCAATTAGTTAAGTCACTTAATTGATCCATGCATTATGTTATCTCACTCATCTCTTAGTCAGAACTCCACCATTTAGGGGTCTCATGTTGAGTTCATTTGATTCTACATAAGGATATTCAATCCTTCATTGTATTCATTCAATAATTAATAAACATTTTTGTTTCATCTCTTTTTGTTGTATAATTTCTCATTTGTGTGTGATGGGTTTCTCTTCAGATTATCATCCAGGGCTTGTGGAATCTCAATCATAGATTCTTTCATGGTATCAGAACTCTAGATTTGAAAATCCTTGTTCACTTTTTTGAGGAATTTATTTTGCATCAGAAGCATTGTTGAGTAGTAATCTCCAATTTGTGGTGTAATCTCTGCTCTCAAAATAAATCATGACACCTCTACTTATAGAGGCATGATTAATTTGCAAACCCCTTGCCACGATTTGGAAGCAGCTCAACTTTTGCAGGCATGAATATCTGAGAGGGAGATTTTTACCTCTCCAAGCTGCTTTTTGGAACAGGCCATTTTTTTCCTATTGACTAGAGGGAGGTTGTGAAAATCCCATGCCAATTCAGAGTGATTCAAATTGACCATCAAATCTTTGATGGGTGTCAATTTCATTGGAGGCATGATTTACATGTGGCTTGGTGTATGGTGCAACAATTCATCATTTGGCAACTTGAAGCACTTTAAAATTACTGTGGAAGGGCATTGAAGGTCTACACATTAGATTCTGCAGGTCAATTTTCTTTGGCAAGCCATGATTTCTGAATATGGGGGAAAATTTGGCTTTGGCAGACTATTCCTTTGTTTTGGAAACATGCAAACCCTTGTTTTGGTGACTGGAAATTTGAGGAGGCTATGGTTTTTGCTTAAAAGGCATAAAATCTCCTCAATGGTCAGTGTAAGACACCTCAAACGCTATGATTGCACCTGATGGCACCTTCAAAATTTTCAAATTTTGAGTGCCCATGTTGAAAATTTTTCCTTTCTACATTTAGAAGTGGACCTGAAAAATCTGCCCAAGTGACCTACTTTGGAGGGTCACATTTCAGAGCCAATTGATTTTCATGCCAAACCCCATAGTAGACATACTCATGTGACATATGGTAAAATGCTTGTCAGTTTTTAGCTTCCCATGATGAGTTTTGATAGGGTTTCAAAATGCAAAGATGGAGGGTTCTAGAATTATTTTATTATTTGTTAACTCTATCCTTCGAAGTGGCCTCCTGTTCAAGCTAATATTTCACAGCTAGAAGATTGTCAAGAAAAATGGAGTGTTGCTCTCCATTCTCCCCACATTCACGTTCTCACTAGTCCAGTTTTAGAGCCTAGTGATAAGATTTGATATTTTTACTAGGCCAAAAGAAAATGTAGCTTGTTTTGTTTTTACATTTGAATTTTCAAAATGTTTCAAGGTGGTCAAGTTTGACCCTCAATATCTTTTGAAAAATATGGATTGAAAGAAATCTCTCTCACACACATACTCAGCGTACCCAAATGACCTAGTGTGTCCAGTGGTAGCTTCCTAGGAGGTGATTTGATATTTTTTCAAGAAGGTGAATTTGTGAGCCCTAATTGATTTTGAATAGGTATAGTAGTAGAAAATTTTGAGTAGGCCACTTTGACATTAAATATCTTTCACCTCGTGATCTATTTTGTCGAGCCATTTTTGCATTGTATTCTCAGTTCAAATATCTACATTCCTATAAGTTTACATGGCTTCAGGAGGTCATTTGACTAATTTTCTAGGGTGATTCCAAGGCCCATCTGGCCAGTTTTGATAACTATACAAAAAAGCTAGAAAGAAAGTTTTATTTGACAACCCACTTCAACTTTTCACCTCAGATGTAATGAAAGCAACCTCAAATCAATTTGAGGGTGAAATTTGTTTCAAAATGATTTTTTTTTAGTCAGGCCCACATCATGACCCAACATTCTTTGCACAGCTATGAAATTATGAGTGTTACATTGTGGAAATGACTTCTAGCAATTTTTTTTGAAGAGGTTAGCATATGGTGGGTGCACAATCATAACTTTCTTCAAATATTTGAATACAAAACATTCTAGAGGAAGATTTTGTTTTATAAAATAGAAGATGAGAGATCTCCATCAAAGGTAGTATTGCATCATAAGAAATGTATGGAACATGAAGAAAAACAGTCACCACTATCAATTCATACAAATAGGGTTGCTTTTCCTACATAGTAGTTTTTAACAAATGATTTATCCTTTGCAAGTGCATTTGGAAACTTGAGTTTTAGGGAGAATGGTTATACAAAACACGCAATTCAAATCATGAATGAGAATGAAGTATTTGGTGTTGAACTCTTAGAGGGTGTTATTAAATTTGAATTGACATGGGATAAAATCACAACAGTATTGCTCTTGCTAAAATATTTGAACAACTCCATTGTACTGGAAAATAAAATATTTAATAGGCTTATAGCACTCAATTCTCCTGATTATGTGGGCACGTATCAAGTACTGCAACCATGGTTGAATTTAGGTAGAGATCAAATGAATCATTGATTTGTTTGGGATACACCTTGAAAGGGAGAAACTCATCGAATTCCCTATGTATGTTTGGCAACAGGGAACTGAGTGGGATGGCTAGAAGCACTGAAGTTGCACAGTGTGAATTAGATATAATGAATTCTTGTGTGGTGTTTCACTTGTTAAATGAAATAATTTTCTAACCTTTTCACCATATAGGTGGAAGAGATCAAGAGGACATGGTAGTAATATTAATATGGGAAGCCAATGCATAGATTTCTTATGTTTCCTTTCATTTGAAAAATGGAATTATTTTGTTGTCTTCGCCATAACATGAGAGATCCAAAGACCTAGCAATAGAAAATATGTGGGCCCAATAATTGCATTGAAATATTGGCATAATGATCAAGGAACATATAAGATGAAGGGTGGAATTTTTCTTGCTGCGAGAGGAATGATTATGCTATGCGTGGACATCCACTATGCTAGCTGAAAAGGGGCATTTTTAATGTTGCAAAACAATTTTAAGCATATATACAAGAAGCTGTTGTAAAATCTTGTGTTTGAGTCTTGGCACAGAAACAGGGAGGTTGATATGATGTTGCAAAGGAATTTTTTACACAGATACAAAAATTTGTTGCTAAAAACACCATTGTATCAAGGCTTGATGTGTGGAAAATATAGCATATTGCTTTGCTTGTGCAAGGAATAGTTTGAGATAGTGTTAAAAATGTATCAAATTTTTTGAGTGGTAGCAGGTTTATTGAAAAGGTCTTAGAAACTTTTAATAAAATGTATTTGGAAGTTGTAATGTCGCACTCCACAAAATTTACAATCATTCTTCTTGCCTGTGCCAAAGAGAATAGGGCAATGCATCTAGGAGGGAGAATAACACTGTGTTTGTTCAAGAAATCTGCTACAACATTATCTTTGTGCGATGCTTAATGAATGGGAACACCTAGCGCATATCTACCTTGGACAAGAACAATATGTGCTTGCAGTGAGAATGAATCATAATTATTTTAAGTAGTTTTACACCGACATGTTCTTGATGTTATAGAGCTTGAATTAGGGAAAACAAAGGACCGATCAATAGTCAGGTGAAATGGAGGGAGTTTGGATGAATTTCCATTGTTCCCCAGTAGCATGTGGGGTACCCACAATCTAGGAGCTATTCCTAGTGAGGGAACGAGGATAGGTTTAAAAAATATTTTCAAATTTTAATATTTTGCATAGCCTTCATCTATTGCTTTGGGTTTTAAATTTGTTTGCTTGTGAGCCTGAGAAAATGAAAGCTACCATATATGTCATAGAAAAAAGTACCCTTTGCTTGACATGGGATTAATTCATGATAAATTGACTTAATGAGGCCTTGATTCAGGTGTTGTGAGGCATTTTATGCATCCACACTAGGTCTCGAACCCTTGCAAATTGAATAACATGGTCTTAACGATATCTTGTAAAGGTGTTGTAAAGTCTTGTAAAGGAATTTCACACTTTTCTAGACTTAATAAACCTATTTATCCCTAATTCAACATTATAAAATGTGTTTAATAAAATTTTCACATCAATTTAGAAGGCTTGTAACTTTAACTTAATGATAAACTAGTGTTGAAATGTGTCTTGCACATTCACATTAGTTCTTGTGCCTTCCTAGGCTATGTGGACCTCATTTTAGTGTTTTAAAGTGTAGTTAATCACACTTTGACATTGAATTTTCTGTCCCAAGCCCTATTTGGCATTTACATCATCACTAATAGGCCCCTATTAACCCATATTTTGCATCCCAAGGCATAATTTGATCAAATAACTGACATAGTCATCATATAAGCCTAATTTTCTTACTTTTGGGTATTCCAACTAGCAAAAATGGCCCCTATGGAACCCATTCACCATCAGTGGAGAATTAGTCCCAGCTAGGTGGGACCCATTTTCCATTAGTGATGAATGAGTCCCGTTTGAGCCATTTTCAGGGTTTTGAGTGAGAAAAAATAGGTTTTAAGTTTAATTTTTCTCCATGTCGGCCTTAGGGATCCAATTAATGAGAAAATAAGATGAATTTCCTATAAAAGAACCTCTCTTAACTCATTTTTTACATCCATTAGCTTAATTCACATATTCATCCACCAATCTTCCATCTCAAGTCAAGCAACGTAGGGTTTTTTCATTCCAAGTCATTAAGAAAGCTTCTAAGGACATTCAAGGGTTGAATCTTCCTCTATTGTCATAGAAATTCAAGATCAACATCATGGAAAGGTAATCAAATCCATTATTGCATGTTTCATTCTATTATTTCATCATTTTGGTTTAATTACCTAAAAGGGGTTTGACCAAGGCAAACCCCCATGCCCTAACATTCACCATTTCTTCTTCTCTTCTTGTGTGTTTGCAGATTTAGAACCCTTGAAAGCTTGTAAATCATTGAAGATCAAGTTGCAAGGCTTCTCAAGTCTTCCCTTCATTCATCAAGTCAAAATATCAACAAAAATCCATTTTCTGACCCATAAATCAGAGTTTCGGAAGCGAACACCTATAGAAAGCTAAAGTGTAGATCAGAAGCTTCAGAATCCACCTTTGAAAATCCCAAAATTCAAAAGTGGAATCATTCACAATGGGTGGTGAATGAGTCCCACTCTAGTGCCAATTTTGAGTTTTCTGCATTTTTGAGTACCCTTATGTCAAAAACGGGTTTCAGCTCACTTTTGTAGAATTGGGACTAATTCACCTAGAATGGCGAATGAGTCCCTCTAGGCCTAAAAAATAGCATTAGTAGCATTTCAGATGTAATTTCCAATCTTCATCAAGGTTCCAGGTGCACACTTCAAGTTTCATTCATTTTTTTTTAGCTTTGCATTTGTTTCTAGTTCATTGTTGCCTTACACAATGTATTTTCAAAACTTTCATATTTCACTTGTTTTACACATTTAATCAATCAATTTCATTACTTTATTGCATCTTGATCATCTCATTTAGGCATAATAACATCACACATAACATAATTTGAATGAACCCTTTAGCATTTTTGGCCTAAGCTCTCTCCTTTTAGGTGAAAAACCATAGAAGAGTTACAGAGTAAATTGGAGCTTAAAATCTATGGTTCATTTTGGTGAACCTTCCTTTTGAACATCTTATTTTTGATTTGGTTTCCATTTTCATCCTAATCCCAACTTGCATTAAAGTTGCATTGGTTAGTTTTCATCTAGGGCTTCAAATTTTTGCATTAGAAAAAAGTGCATTTAGCTTGCATTTTTGCATACAATTTCCTTAAAAATATCTTAAATTCTACATCTCCATCTTAGGTCTGCATCTTACAACACAAAACACATAAAAAACACTTCAAAATTTCTTTTTTTTTTTTGCAAAAAACTAGTATTGGGACTCATTCACCATACTGTGTGAATCAGTCCCTATCTAGATTTTTGACTGTCTATTCCTACATCAGAAACCTCATTTCTTTGCTTCCTAAGCCTCCTAGTATCATATAGTTGTGACATAGATTTTTGGACCCAATGGACTCTTTGACTCTTATAGGATTTTTCACCCAAAAGGAGAGAGATTAGGTAAAAAATGCTTATGTTACATTCAAATAAAGGATATGTGAAATGTGTTGTGAGCTAAATAGAGTGATCTAAGTGTTACTAAATTATGAAATTGATCAAACATGTATACAAAATCTAAGAATTATGACTTGTTGGAAAACACATTACGATATGCTAAATTGATGAAATATGCATAACAGAAAGAGATGGATGAAATCAAAGCACACCTGAGAAAAATGTGATGAATCTAGAATGTCTGGAATGTTGATTGATGATGTTCCTCAAGCTTGGCAAGGCTCATTCGCCATCAAGGATGAATTAGTTCCTATTCTAGTTAAAACTTCTAGAAATAGGTTTCAGACTGTTGAGAGATGAAATATGATGAAAACAATTTTCAAGCCAACAAATGGGACTAATTTTCCATGCTTTGTGAATCAGTCCTCCTTTAGGGATCTGAAAAGTTAGGGGATGATTTTGTAGCTTTAGATCTACCTTTTTTTCTTCTACAGGTGTTTGCTTCAGATTATGCCAGAATCAAGTCTGAAAATACCTTTTCCTTGATATTTTGACTTGAATGATAGGAGGATGACTTAAATAACTTTGGAATGCAATATTCAATGATTCTCAAGCTTTCAAAGGACATAAATCTACATACAAATAAAATAAGAAGAGAAATTGTTGATTGTTAAGGCATGTGGGTTTGCCTTGGTCAAACCCCATTTAGGTAATTAAACCAAATTGATGAAATAAAAGGAATAAAGCATGCATCAATGGAATAAATTACCTTGCAATGATGACTGATCTTGTAATTCTGCAACAATGCATGTAGAATCAGCCCTTGAATGCTTTAGAATGCTAACTTGAAGGCTTCTAATGGAGAAATCCCTAAGTTGCTTGACTTAGAATGGAAGATAGATGATGAATTCAGGATGAGAGATGTAAGAATGAATTGTTAGATGTTTTTGGATGTAAAATGAGAATAAAAACACCTTTTTATAGACATGTGTGCCTTAGTACCTGATTATACCTCATCACAGGCCGACATGGAGTGAAAATAAACTTTAAATTTCACTTTTTCCCACTCAAGGATCAAAATGGGGGCTAGATAGGACTCATTCACCACAAATGGGAAATGGGTCCCACCTGGATGGGACTGATTCACCATGCATGGAAAATGGGTCCCACATTGGCCATTCTGACACCTTAAAGGCCAAATAATGAGGAAATAAGATTTAAATTGCAATCTTGTCAGGTGTTTGATTAATTAAAGCCTCGGGATGCACAATATGGGTTGATAGAGGACTATTAATGATGATGTAAATTTTAAATAGGGATTAGGACACATAAATCAATGTGAAAGTGTGATTAGATACACTTTACAACACTAAAATGAGGTCCACATAGCCTAGAAATACACAAGAACCAATGTGAATGTGTAAATCACACTACAACACTAGTTTATCATTTAGTTTACATTAATAACCTTCTAGATTGATGTAATAATGTTATTAAATATGTTTTATGATGTTGAATCAACGAGAAATGAGTTAATTAGGTCTAAAAAAGCGTGAAAGTCCTTTACAATACTTTACAACATGTTTACAAGACGTCATTAAAAGTATGTTATTTCATTTGTAAAGGTCCAAGACCTAGTGTGGACACATAAAATGCCTCACAACACTAAATTAAGACCTCATTAATTCTAATTAGTCATGAATTAATGTCATGTCAAGCAACGGTCCATTTTTCTATGACACATTTAGCCCCCATTTTAGTGAGAGGGAAAACTTGCTTCCTCACACTAAAGTAGATAGTCAAGAGAGATTCAAATGTAATCCAAGCCCACAAGATACCAAATCATCCAAAGGAAATATAGAAAGAAAGATAAGATGGAAAAGATGTACTCACTCTGGGCCCACAAAACTTCAAGTCATCCGTAGGGTGAGAAAGGCCAATGGTGTACTCACTCTGGGGCCACGAAACTAGTTGCTCACAGGGTGAGAAAGCCCAAAAAGTAAGATACATATGCTAGTTGGTATGCATTCATAAACACAAAAGTGGCTATGAGTAAAAGTCATGCGGCTAGTTGGGGTTCCCGCTCAACCATCTTAAAGCTATACCGCTTGATAACATTAACAAGGAACCACAAAGCCAAAGAAAATGTAAATGTCGATTTAAGTTTTATGAGACAAGTAAAATAGGATGGCACCACGGGCATGCAAGTTGTGTTATGCAAGGTGGGAAAACAAATAAGATGGATCCATAAGAATGCAAGTTGTGTTATGCAAAGTGGCCAAATGCAATAATGTATAAGATTGTTTAAAGGAGTCTTATTTAGTTTATGTAGGGTCAGCCACCTAGGGAACATTGTGTCTAATGTCTCCAAGAGAGGACCAATAAG
Organism: Sequoia sempervirens; assembly: GCA_007258455.2. Lineage (NCBI taxonomy): Eukaryota > Viridiplantae > Streptophyta > Pinopsida > Cupressales > Cupressaceae > Sequoia > Sequoia sempervirens. The sequence continues at coordinate 625,803,974 of VDFB02271358.1, read as the reverse complement.
AGAAAATTATATTCACAAAAAAGAGGAATGCAATATGCAAAGATAGATCACACTTATGAAGGACCTCACACCCAATGTCATCCACAAAGTAAGAAATGCATCACGTAAATGACAAGGCTGCACTAAGAAGCATGAATGGACAATGAAATAATTGTAATGTATGCCCCCCACTTTAAAGGAATTTCTACACATCGTTTTGTGAGAAATTACTTGAAAGTAGAGAAGAAAAGAAAAAGAAAAAAGAAAACAAGACAAGAGAGCCAACTTGAAAAGCTCTATTCCAAGTCATATGTTTCAAAGTTAGGTTGTGTCATGTCAAGGAAAATGAGAAACAAAGAAAGGGAGTATGTCACATGCAAGTCAACCATAAGACATCTCGTTCACATCTCAAGCTTGCTTGTTATATGTTCATGAAAGGTTAGCGAGTAGTTGAAAGAGACAACAACAAGTGACATACAAGGGATAAGGTTGTTTAACCCTATGGACCCAACATAGTGTAGGTCAAAGGTGAGCCTAAAGTGGATGACAGTATGTTGCCCCTCGTGATGGATGCAAGAAATGCAATAGTGAGAATGGAATTATCTTACAACTATTGCATGGCAAGGAGCAACAACTAAGGTTATTGATTTGAATGAGAAAGATTGTTTGAAGAATCTTGTGTAATAGTATTGATGTTGTGTGAAGGTTTGTTGATCACGATTAAACAACAATAACCAAGACCATGAGTTGTTTTTTGTGTGTTAAGTTCTATGGGGTTGCAAATACCTTGCTCTTGAGCACCACAAACTTTTCCATTATGCCCAAGTTGTTTCATGAAGTCATATCCTTTTCCATAACACTTTTTTAGTGTTGTGGAATTAGGTGGTTGTTCGTTGTTGTGGTTGTCAAGGGTGATTATAGAATTTGTGGCATTGCCTAAAGTATTTGAGGCAGATGCTTATGAAAGGTTATACAAATTGTGTGTTGACATGATGGTTGGTTGTTGTGGTTTCTCTTCTTTCTATTGTGTGAGTATATGTTCACCCATAAATGAGGGTGTAAGGTCTAAGGATCCCCAATCATCACCAAATAATTTAGAGACCAATTTCATATCATTTTGTTCAATTTCAAGAGGATCTATATTGGATGTTGGAATCAATGTTGTGAGAGGACTTGCAGCTCCTTTTTCAAGGTTCAAGCAACTTTCTGGCTCGAGATCAGCTTCAACTTGATAAATCTTATTGTTATAGACATATTTCATGATACGGTGAAGGGTTGAAGGCACTGCATTCATCTCATGAATCCCTGGTCGACCTAAAATGAGATTATATGAAAGGTCATAAGGCATGACATGGATAGGAGTCTACAAAGTAACCACTCCAACAGTGATAGGTAAAGTGATTATCCCAAACTATTGCTTTGTTGTATTATCAAATCCTTGAATAGTAGTGGAATTAGGTATTATTTGTGACCTATCAACATCTAATCAATCAAGGAGACTCACACCACATACATTAATCTAAGTAGAACCATTATCAATAAGAGTTCTCTTTATGTCGGTCTGTTTGTATTGAACAATGATCATAAAGGCATCATGTTTTTTTCACAACTCCAAAGAATGGAGCTCATGTTGGTGAAAAGTAATGTCAAGATTAGTGTGATTCAGTTTTTGAACTAAAGTTACCACATCATTCGGAGTTGATCCATGAGGAGCTAAAATTTGTTGTAAGGTTGTTTGAAGAATAGTGTTGTAAGCTGGTGAGGTTTGAAGTAAATCCCAAAGGGAAATTTTTGCTGGAGTATTCTTTAATTGTTCAATAATATCGTACTCCTTTGTGGCTGGGAGGTAACTAGGAGCACTAGGCTGGTTGGGTAAACGTAAAGAGGTTGGGGTTGATTGCGGTGGTTGTGAATTATTGCGAGTGTTATATGTTTAAACAATAGTATCGGTACTAGATTGGGGTATGTGCAAGATCATGATGGGCCAAAAAGTGGTGATATGATGGGTATTTGTAGGGTATGTGGCTAACAACTTTTTATTTACCCAAAATTGATGAAACAAAAAGGTTTTTTAAAGGAGATTCTCAGCTTTCCACCAATAAAAATTATGCTTTACTTTGAATTTAATAAATAATTATTATTCATTTTCTATTTGAATTATGACTAAGTCTTGATTGATATGCTGATTGAAAAAAATATATATCTTTCAAATAGTATCACATTTTTTGAACCTCAAACATGCATCACATTATACACTTTGCACACTAAAGGATTAAAAAAAAAATTGAATTTCATGAATTTTTTACCAAGTCAAGGTGGTCAAACATATGCATTTTTATATTTTTTAAAAGTTGTAATAAAAAAATCATAATTGGTATTTACTTGGAAAAAAATTATAAAAAAATGTGCATCACATCCGGACATGAGTCCTCTACTTATATCTAAAACTTATAAAAAAATATTAGCATTTTATTGTGTTAGGGTGGTCGGAAGGATGCCTACTTATTTTTTCCCTAAAATTTAAGTTCTACTACATTGAAATTTCAAATTTTCACCAAATAGATTTTTTTTTTTAAATAAACCTAGTAGTTTAGAAAATACATTGAATTTTCCATAGATTCTATTCTTACATATTTTTGAAATAATATAGATAACTTATTTAAATTTTTACATCAAGTTGCCTAACTCTAATTTTTTTGAATTTTTTGCCACTTAAGGGCCTATTTTTTCCATGATGATCCTACACATACCCATTGTTGCGATACATTATAGGGATGAAGGGGATGCAAAGGTGGGTAAAGGATAAGTTTAGGTTTATTGGAAGGATGAAGCAAACACGAAGGTAGGTAAAGGGTAAATTTAGGTTTATTGGAAGGATGCAGTGGATGCGAAGGTGGGCAAAGGATAAGTTTAGTTACAATATTATTAACATCCCTTAGCAAGTGAGAATTTTCATTTTCTATGAGGGGGAGATTATCTTTTTCTTGGGTTACAATGTCCTCCTTAGAAGGAGAGTTGTTAGGAGAACACCAAACCATATGCTCGTAACAATTACTTTGTTTGGTTCATTGAAAATAAGTTCATCACTACTAAAGGAATTATTAATGGTGGAATTGTGTTGGTGTATAAGGTTCTCATGATTTTTATGAATTGGATCGTGTAACACCATAATATCTTCTTCACTAATGGGAGAGATATTAGGAGAGGGGAAAATTTAATTATTGTCCATAATCTTAATGTCTTGGTTCAAAGTATCTACACTAGTAGGAGAGCTTTGAAAAAGGTGACAATCAAGAGGTGCATCATATGTCAAAGCTTCATAAAAAATAGGGGAGTCTTGAAGGGGATGAAAATTAAGATTTGCATGAGTGTCAATGATTGTATCTTCTTGTTCAAATAGAGCCTTCCAATTGTTAGAAATATTAGGAAGGAGAGAAATAATATTATAACTCTCAAGCATTGGGTTTCTTGATACCAACATATTCTCCCCACAAATGTGTTGGTCATGATCATTCATGAAAGTATTGTCACAAATAGCGGAAGTGTTCAGAGATGAATAGAGATGAGGTGAGGTGGTATTCAGGAATGTGGCTATGTTTTCATTGTCTTCCCAAGGTTGAAGAGGAAAGGGACAATCAAGACTCACAATGCTTGTAGCTCCTTTCACTAAAATACCTTAATCACTAATAGGAGAAGTATTGGCAGAAGAACAAGTAGGAGTGTCATGATTATCTACACTTGCATCCTCTTGTGTTATTATGTTCTTGAAAATTCGATAAGTACTAGGAGGGTATGCAAAATGCTTATCAAATATTTTACTTTGCTATCCTAGATTATTTTCATGAAAAAGAGAATCATACAAGCCACTTGCTATGCTAGAAACATGAAATTATGTAAGAGAACACATACTAACATGAGAAAGTAAATAAAGTGCAATAAAAGGACTTAAAATGGATGACAATTTTTAGATATGAAACAAGATAATGTTCTGCTTATACTATGCACCAATCAAAAAATGACATGAAAAATGTAAATGAAAAATGAAAAAATGCATGTAATGAGTTATTTTAAATGAGACCTAGTGAAATTCATGCTACAGAAATGCAAGTAACTAACATATATAGGTTAAGGGACCAATCATAATCCTAAAAACAAATTTCTGAGTTTTGGGAAATGTTGTTTTAGGGCTCAAAAGGGACCGATTCACCCAAGGTGGAAAATGAGTCCCAGTATGGACTTTTTTCAAAAAAATTAGAAATTTGTGACTGATTTTTAGGGATTTTGATAGACAATACATAGACCTAAATCAAAAATGCAAAATTCTAGGAAATCTAAATGTATTTAGATGCAACAAATGCAACCAAAATGCACTTTTTATGAATGCAAGTTTGAAAACCTAGCATACAAACTAATGAAAATTCAAATGCAAAATGCATGTAAGACTAGATCAATGATAAATGACTCCAAATCAAATAAGAAAGTATTGTAAAAGGTAGGTTCACCAAAATCTAACATAGATTTTTTGATCCAATGGACACTCTGACTCTTATAGAGTTTTTCACCCATAAAGAATATGTTACTCTCTAAGGGAGAGATTAGGTCCAAAAATGCTTATGTTACATTCAAATAAAGAATATGTGAAATGTGTTATGAGCTAAATGGAGTGATATAAGTGCTGCTAGACTATGAAATTGATCAAACATGTATACAAAATCTAAGAATTATGACTTGTTAACACATTGTGATATGCTAAATGGATGAAATATGCATAACAAAAAGAGATGGATGAAATCATAGCACACTTGGGAAAAATGTAATGAATCTAGAATGTCTGGAATATTGATTGATGATGTTCCTCAAGCATGGAAGGACTCATTCTCCATCAAGGGTGAATCAATCCCTGTTCTAGTGAAAACTTTCAGAAACGGGTTTCAAACTGCCGAGAGATGAAATATGATGAAAACAATTTTTAGGCCTACAAATGGGACTAATTTTCCATGCTTGGTGAATCAGTCCTCCTTCAGGGATCTAAAAATTCAAGGGATGATTTTGTAGTTTCAAATCTTCCTTTTTGTCTTCTATAGGTGTCTGCTTTAGATTCTGTCGAAATTAGGTCTAAAAATGACTTTTCCTTAATATTTTGACTTGAATGATAAGAGGATGACTTAAATAACTTTGGAATGTAATATTTAATGATTCTCAAGATTTCAAAGGACCTAAATCTACATACAAACAAAACAAGAAGAGAAATAGTTGATTGTTAAGGCATGGGGATTTGCCTTGGTCAAACCCTATTTAGGTAATTAAACCAAATTGATGAAATTAAATGAATAAAGGATGAATAAATGGAATAAATTACCTTGCAATGATGATTGATCTTGTAATTCTACAACAATGCATGTAGAATCAACCCTTGAATGCTTTAGAATGCTAACTTGAAGGCTTCTAATGGAGAAATCCCTAAGTTACTTGACTTAGAATGGAAGATAGATGATGAATTTAAGATGAAATATGTAAGAATGAATTGTTAGATGTTGTTGGATGTAAAATTAGAATAAAAAAACCTTTTTATAGAGAAGCATCACTTAGTGCCCGATTATACCTCATCACAGGCCGACACAGGGTGAAAATAAACTTTAAATTACACTTTTCCCGCTCAAGGGTCAAAATGGGGGCCAAACAGGACTCATTCACCACACATGGTGAATGGGACACACATATATGGGACTGATTCACCATGCATGGAGAATGGGTCCCATAGGGGCCATTTCAATACCTAAGAAGCCAAGGAATCATGAAATAAGATTTAAATTGCAATCTTCTCAGGTGTTTGATCAATTAAAGCCTCAGGATGGAGAATATGGGTTGATAGAGGACTAATAATGATGATCTAAATGTTAAATATGGCTTGGGACACATAGATCAATGTGAATATGTAAATCACACTACAACACTAGTTTATCATTAAGGTTACATTAAGAACCTTCTATATTGATGTAATAATGTTATTAAATATGTTTTATTATGTTGAATTAGGGAGAAATGAGTTAATTAGGTCTAGAAAGGCTTGAAAGTTCTTTAGAAGACTTTACAACACCTTTACAAGATGTCATTAAAAATATGTTGTTTGATTTGCAAGGGTCCAAGACCTAGTATGGATGCATAAAATGCCTCACAACACTAAATTAAGACCTCATTAAGTCCAATCAATCATTAATTAATCCCATGTCAAGCAACGGGTCCATTTTTCTATGGCACAATAGTATAAGTTTGGAAATTTTCTTGAACATTTTTTTTATGCATTTATCTCAAAAACAACATTCTAGATCACTTATTCTTCAAATCACTTCATTTGCACACATCTTTGAATCTAAAAACGCTTAGATTTCTGCAATTTGGCATAACATTGATAAAAGTACTTTTCACTTGTTCATATACAATTATTCTATTCCTAAAACTTTGCATAAGTTTGTTAAAAGTTATTTTCATTCTTGCACGTACATTGTTTGAATTTTCCAAATCTTGCATATATTAGATAAGAATGTTTTGTATCTTTGCATATACATTGTTCATATTGCTGAAACATTGCATAAAATGGTTACATGTGCTTTTTATTCTTATTCAAAAAATGCTAGTACCTTACATATGTATACATGTTAAGAAACACTTCCTATCCCCTCCCTATGAGAGTATCTTAGTGAAAGAGACTACAACTTGGGTCACTCCTAATGATCATACTTGTTCTTCTCATAATATCTCTCCTCTTGGCGAGGAAGATATTTTATTAGAAGAATCAATTAATGAGTGTTTTGAGAATCCTAGTTGTTTCTCTCCTTTTACCTCTGTTAGTGGAAAACACATTCACAACCAACATAACAAAACCTCAGATGATCATGACAACAACATTTTTTCTTCCTCTAGTATCTCTCCTAGTTGTGAAGTAGATACTTTGATGTTACAAAACATAATCAATGACGGTCATGAATACCTTAGTTGTCCCCTTTCACCTAGGGAAACCCCTTTTTAAAAACACTCTTCAACCATTGATCATTCCCATACTTTCAATGAAGTCCTTTTAGAAGACCCAACCTGCGAATGTCAAAAAAATTTGGTTTGTTCTTCTCCTAAAAACTCTCCCTCTAGGGAGAATCTCATGGTCCACAAACATATGAACATTGAAATATATCTTTCAACCACTAAACCTTCCCTAGATGAGGGTACTCAAGTGACATTTGAATCCCATTCACCAACACATCATGCCAATAAAGACATTTTTTTTGAGGTTATGATGACACAAGTGGGATCTCCTTTAATTAGTGAGATTCCTAAGTCACCTTCCATTAGTGAAAAACACAAACAATTCAGAGTTGTCTTGAAATCCACGATGCAATCTACTCATAACAATGTTTTGTAGCCACTAAGTTGTAACTTAGTGACTCAAACATCTAGGAGACCACATGAAATTCATACACCATTACCTTTTCCTCAAAAAGTGCCTAGTGTTGAAGATCTTAAAAAGACTCCTCCTAATATCTCTATATGGGAACTCATTCAACTCTCACCAACAATCAAACTTCTTTTTCATGAAATGTTGGAAATATAGAAGGAAGAGATCCAATCTTACATAAAACCGAATCATGTAACATCCTCCCCTCGTCCCATACAAGCTATCAAGTCAAAAATTACATTACCTAAACATAAATTATCCTCACTTGGGATTCAAACCAAAAATGATCCCTTGATAATAAAAGTGATCATTAATGAAACTCTAATTAGACACACTCTCATCGACAATGGATCGGAAATTAATGTTTGTAGCATGAACCTCCTACAGAAGCTTGGCATGGACAAAAAGATCATTCAACTTAATGATGTTCATAGGCAACCACTTGGGATGATCACATTACCTATTAAAAAATATGAGTGCACTAGATATTGAATTCCTTGATCCAACAAAAAAAAATTGAATTTCGATACATATAAATTTTTTTACATGTTATACAATCCACCTATGTCTAAATTGTAATTCACTTGAATTTGAAACTTGGTTAAGGAAAAAATAATTCAATGAAACACTATGAAACCAATTGGAAGCACTAGATATCATAGTTACAAATCTAAATTCGAAAAATTTATAATTTTATCCTTCACGGAAAAAAGTTATGTTTTATATGGTTAGCGTCACTCCTTAAAAATTGTGTTTATTGAAAAAATAGTTTCTTATGGACATGGAAAAAGAAGTGCAATATGATTCCAAAAAATTTGAAAAATATATTTAGAATGTGAAGAAAAAATGTCAAAAATCACTAGTTTACATCATCTTCAAATTCCTCATGATTTAGCCCCTATAGGTGTTCAAAAGTGAAGATTTTGTTAGAAAAAATGAATTAAGTGTCTAGTTTAGCCAAAAATTGTAAACCAGTATTGTGGGATCACCCAAATTCGATGTCATTTTCTCTCCTATGTACTGGTTTTATAAGCTATGAATAAAATAATCAAGAGTTATTTTATTTGTCTCCATTGAATTCTAGTGGATGTTTAGTTTTGTTCATACTTATTGATTCACAGAATTGATGTAAATGATTGAGTGAGGCTACTAGTTTATGCTAAACTGGGTGCTAGGATTTTGATAAGAAGTAATGGTTGAGATATGGTAATATAGTATCTTCAAAGCTTAATTGATGTTGTGAAATAAATTGTTATTAGCTTTTGTAGGTATTGGAGTTGACTTCGCTCCAAGGATGAGGCACTAATCTAAGTGTGTTATTCTTGTTTCATTTTGTTAATTAATTCAACAACAAATCATAAATATAAATAATTTTATTTATCAATCTCAGTTTGTTTGTGTGTGGAATTTAATGCTTTATATCTCTCATGTTTGAATTAAACACTGCCATGAAGGTTAGCCAGACCTTTAGGGTACTGTGTCTTTCAAACAATTTTAGGAGAAACATTTGTTTACAATGTTTTTGATACTTTGGCACACAAGTATCTATAAATATACTGTTGGTGAGACCCACCTTGGTTTAATAGAGCCAAAAGTGTAGGAGATTTTAGTCTTTGACTAAATATTGTACATTGAACAAATCTAGTGTTTAGTCTAAATATTAGAAAGTAGCTATTCTATAGGACTCATTACATCTATTGATTTGGGAACCAACAACACCATTGTTGGCCACACCAAATCTACCCCTTGGCACCTAGGATTTTCATAGAATTTGGAGACTTGGATATAATATGTCACACCTTTGATTTGTGAAAGGCACAATCTTCTTGTTAGAGGTCACCCCTTCATTTGGAGGCTGCAGATTTCTTTATTGGAAGAAATGGTGTGTATGGAGGGTGCTTCAGATTAGAGATCGTAATTTGATTTGGAGGCTACAAACCATGCAGCACAGGCTGTGGTTGAGCATTGAGGCATTATCTTGTGGATATTTTCATTTTTAAGTCTTTGTGGTTTGTTCTTGTTTGACTATAGTGTTGTTGGTCATATACCAACAAGTGCCACACAATTCCTTTACAATTCTTCACTTCGAATCCATAGGAAGAATTTGTTGCAAGCATATTTTTGATTTTTTCATCCAAAATGGAGTTAGATGTAAACCTTTGTATCTAGGTTTCTTTCATTCAAATTTTGAATAAATAAACTTAGAATATTAAAATTTTCAAATTAACCACCGAGCTCCGCACAACTCCTCCAATAGGCAGCCAAAATTGTTCTTCTATTTTAAGTTCCTCACTACATGAGTTTCTAGAGTCAGGTATGTGCAGGATCATGATGGGACAAAAAGTGGCAATATGATGGGTATTTGGTTGACGATTTTTTTTTACCCAAAATTGATTAAACGAAGAGGGTTTTTAAAGGAGATTCTCAAATTTCCACTAATATAAATTATTCTTTACTTTGAATTTAATAAGTAATTATTATTCATTTTCAATTCGAATTTCAACTAAATTCCTGATTCATAGGATGATTGAAAAACATCTATAGCTTTCAAATGGTAACACATTTTTTGAATCCAAAACATGTGTCACATTCTATGCTTCACATACAATAGGATTAAAAAAAGAAAAATGAATTTCATGAATTTTTTACCAAGTTAAGGTGGTTAGACATACGAGTTTTTATATTTTTTAAAAGTTGTAATAAAAAAATCATAATTAATTATTTACTTGGAAAAAAATTGCAAAAAAAAATGCATCACATTGGGGCATGATTCCTCTACTTATATCTAAAATATTATAAAAAAATATTATCATTTTATTGTGGTTAGGGTGGTCAGACAAATACCTACTTATTTTTTCCTTGAAATTTAAGTACTACTACATTGAAATTTCAAATTTTTGCCAAATAGATTTATTTTTTAAAATAAACCTAGTAGTTTAGAAACTAAATTCAATTTGCTATAGATTCTATTCTTACATATTTTTGAAATAATATAGATAACTTATTCAAATTTTTACGTCAAGTTGCCTAACTCTGACTTTTGTGATTTTTTTGCCACTTAAGGGCCTATTTTTTCCATGATGATCCTACACATACCCAGTCGCATCCTTGTGTGCTTCTAGAGTTTCTTTCTAGCTAGAAAATATTGAGCATTGGATAAGCAATGGCATCATCCCTTCTAGAGGGCATCTTTACAGTTCTTCAATAGTTGCAGCTTTCTTCTTTAGTATGAATAAATTGTTGAGGACATTCATCTCCTCTTTTTTGAAAACCACATCATTGTTATTCACCTACCATCTTCATTTCCTTTATAGCTTATTCTCTACGCTTTTTGACATGTGGACATGTGAGTAGTTTTCAAAGGCACACATTATCTAAATTGGGATTCCAAAATCACCCATTCTTTTGGTTTGGCTTCTCCAATCTCTAGTGGATCCTATTTGCAAGGAGTGGATCATATTCTTTCTTCAGGTGTTCATCATTGGAATAGGATCTCTTTCTTTATGGGGAGGGATTCATTTTTTTTTTCTCTCTTTTGGAGAGGAGTTTTTCCCATGTGGTTTTCTCCTTTTCTCCAGTTATGAGATATTTCATGTTGTTCATGGGTACCTCATCTAGCCTTGTAGTCGAGACCCATTCTACATCCATCATTGCATTTTTTCCTTCACCATTTTTTTCTTCTCCTCGGTTTTCATTAAGGGGGGTGTGTTAGGAAAAGGTCATCTAGTTCTGATTATGAGTGTTATTGCATTAATCATGTATAATTAATCAATTAATTCACTTAACTGATTCATGCATTTTATTATATCACTCCTCTCGTAGTTAGAAATCCACCATTTAGGGATCTCATGTTGAGTTCATATGAGTCTACATAAGGATATTAAATCCTTAATTGTATTAATTCAATAATAAATAATCATTATTATTTCATCTCTTTTTGTTGTATAATTTCTCATTCACATGTGATAGGTTTCTCTTCATACTATCATCGAAGGCTTGTGGAATCTCAATCATAGATTCTTTCAAAATGTATAATTAATGAAATAACACTCACAATCAGAACTAGACGACCTTTTCCTAAGCTTTCATTAAGCACTATAGTAAATTATTGATGATTAATTTACTCCAACACCCCCTTTAAATAAAACTAGGGAGAAACAAAAACTAATGAAGGAAAAGAATACAAGTGTAATAGATGTCCCCCTAATAGGAGAGAGAAAATTAAGATATGAATCCCCTATGCAATGAAAGAGCTCCCATTCCAATGATGAATGCCTGAAGAAAGAATATGATCCACTACCTGGAAACATCATTTCTTCCCTTAGGAAGAAATAGATCCACTGGTGATTGGAGAAGCCAATCCAAAGAGATGGTTGATTTTTAAATCCAAATCTAAATGATGTGTGCCTCTAAAAACTGCTCATGTGTCCACATGTCAGAAAGCAATGATGTTGATGATATAGAACAAGCTACAAAGGTGATGAATTTGGTGGGCCAATAGTGGTGATGTGGCTATCAAAAAAGAGCAAAGGAGAAAATCTAGGTGGAAAAACTCCTAACAATTTAGTCAAACTAAAGAAGAAAGTTGTTGAAGAATTGGAAAGATGCCCTCCATTAGTGATGATTTCATTTTTTATCAAATGCTCAATATTGTCCTGCTAAAAATAAATTTTGTAAGCACACGAGGATGGGACTCTAGAAGCTCATGTAGTCAAGAACTTAGAAAAAAAGAACTCTTTTGGTCTTTTATTAGAGGATCAATGTGGTGCTTGACAGTTAATTAGAAACTTTTAATATTCTAAGTTTGTTTATTTAGAAGTAAAATGAAAGAAACCTATACTAGATGTTGAAAGAAACATGCATGCATCTAGAAACAAAGGTTTACATCTATCTCCATTTTGGTGAAAATCTTCATAGAAATCTGCTTGCAAAATGTGACAGGATTTGAAATGCCTTCTTAGAAATTAGAATTCACGGCCTGAGGAATCATAAATTACTGCCAACAAAATTATAGATCTGATGACATAAAGTGCCTCCTCTAGACTACATATTGTGGCCTCTAATTGCATCTCTCCCAATGTAGATCACCCACCAAATGGAAATAGACTTTTGCCTCTTTCCATGTTGAGTTCCTCCACACCGAGCTTTCAAGTATCCCCCAAATAAAATACTTGATTTACTTTTGCTATGCATGTCAAATCTCATAAGAGAAGTTGTGAATGGTCTCTAGTTGCGTAGGAGTAGGTGAAGATTCCAAACCAATGCACAAGGATTTGGGCATGGATTCCATAAACTTCTCTATCTTCATTTCCCTTGTGTGTGGTGTTGATAAGAGATCCCTTTGCAGAAGACAATAAGAAGATTCACCTTCAAATGTGCTTTGACCCAAATTGAATCAACCTACAAATAAGTTGTGGCCTACAACTACAAATAATTACTTAGGAATCTTCTTAAAAAATATTCAAATCACATGGGTTGAGGGTGTCTCTTCACCAGAAATTAGCACAAACATAGAGATCCACAACTCATGACAGATCTACCTTATATTCATGGTTGGCTTGAGGATGCAACTCTTTCACATTCAGTCTATCTATGAATAGGCTTGCAGTTATCAGATTTCAATCACTTAACTTCACATGTTCCTGAACCATAGATTTTAAGGTTAGGAATGTTATAACTCTCTTTTCCTCAATTAGGGTTTTTCACCTAAAGGAAAGAGATAGATCCCACACCCAAAATCTAGGTGGTTCACTCAAACTAAGGTATGTGTGATGTAATTATGCCTAAATTCAATGATCTAAGTGCAATAAACTAATAAAATGGATTGATTATTAATGCAAAATTGATGAAATGTAGATTGCTTGAAAACACATTGTGATATGCAGAAAACACCTAGAAATGAATACAAATTGCAACAAAAATGGATGAAACTAAAAGTGTGCACCTGGGATCTTGATGTAGACTAAAAATGACTTTTGAAATGCTATTCATCCTAATTTTTAAACATGGTGGGACTCATTCACCATTCTGGGCGAATCAATCCCAATTCTATGAAACTATTATGGAACCTGTTTCAGACAAATGGGTATCCAAAAATGCAGAAAACCAAAATTAGGCTTGGAAGTGGGACTCATTCGCCACCCATGGTGAATGAGTCCACTTTTTAATTTCTAAATATTCACAGGTGGAAACAGGAGTCTTTAATCTGCACTTTCTGCTTCTTCAGATGTCTAGTTCTAAAACTGTTAGATTCGGGCCTGAAAATGACTTTTTGTGAATATTTTGACTTATCCAATGAAGAGATAACTTGGAAAAACTTGAAACTTGATATTCAATGATCTCCAAGCCTTCAGGATGCCTAAATCTATAAAAATACAAGAAGAAAAAGATAAATGTTGGATGTTAGGGCATGGGGGTTTACCTTGGTCAAACCCCTTTTAGGTAATCAAACCAAAATGATGAAAGACTGCAATGAATCATGAAACAATGAAGTTAGTACCTTTCCATGATGTTTGATCTTGAATTTCTACAACAATGAAGGAATATTTTACTCTTAAATGTCTTTGGAAGCTTTCTTGATGACCCAGAGTGATAAAACCCTAACTTGCTTGACTTGAAGTGGAAGAAAAATGATGAATGAGTTGTGAATAAGTGAAGAGCTTAATGGGGGTTGAAATTGATAGCAAAAAACTTATTTATACACTCTTATGCCCTAATTACCCAATAATACATATAAGGCTGACATTAGGTCTTTTTGAATAAAAACTCGGAAGAAATTTTGATTTTTTTTGAATTTGGAGCCAAGAAGGACTCATTCGCCACCCATGGTGAATGGGTCCCAATCTAGGCTTGTATGTGGGTGTCAGGAATTAAGATGCATTTAATGTGGTTTGTCAAGTTTACATTCAAAAATACACTTAATTAAGTATTATGAGTGAATAAACGTGTCAAATAAAGCATAAGAAAGGTGCAAATAGTGATAACAAGCCTAGAAAAGCATGAAATATTGTTACAAGACTTTACAACACTTTAGAATACAACTTGATAAGTGATAAAAAAAAGGTGATTTTTAGATGAATTATGATAAGAAGAGTCTAGAAAAGTGTAGAAATGTGTTGCAACACTTCACAACACCTTCAAAAGACATCAATAAATGCATTTTATAAGGGTCCAAGACCTAGTGTGGAGGTGTAAAACACCTCACAAAACTGAATAAAGGCCTCCCAAAGTCTATTTTATCATCAATTATTCCCCAAATCAAGCAAGTTGCCTTTTTTTACGGTACTTTTAGCCCCCACTTTAGTGAGAGGATAAACTTGCTTCAAACTCACACTAAAGTAGACATTCAAGAGAGGTCCAATCGTACCAATGCGAATGAAAAAGGGTAAAAAAGATCGAAGGAGGTTGCACAAGCACCTACGATCCAAGATACTAATTCAAATCATCATAAGCACAAAAGGACATATACAAGGTGAAAGATATGCAGTGAAACAAGATACATGATCATGCAATGGAAAGAATTAGAAGAGTGAAAATAAAAATATGGATAAGATTCGACCATTTTTCTAGCTAGTTGTGGATCAGATCTAGGTTGTTTGTCCAAAAATGCATAGTCACTCTAAGGCAATGGAACTCTCGGTTTTCCACTAGGTGAGAAGTCCTAGAAGGTGAGACATATATGGCCATAGTGTAAGGAATGTTCAAATGGATTTTGCTTAGTTCGTGCAATGTCTCATCTTAGGGAACATCATGCTTAATGTATCCAACAGAGGATAAGTGCAAACGGTCTCATCTTGTTTCCAAGAGAGGACAAGTGCAAGGTCTCATCCTCGGGAACATTGTGCCAAATGTGTCCAAGAGAGGAAATCACAAGAAAAATAAAATCACACAATGAAATGTGAGTGGTGATCTATGCCTCTAGTTTAAAGTGGTTGCGAACATCAGTAGTATGAGCAATTGCTTTAAAGTAGAAGAAGGAGAACATGAGAGCTTACTCGAAAAGCCCTATGCCAAGTCATATGTTTCTAATAAGCTACATCATGAAAAAGGCCATATGTCACATGCGAGCCAACTTAAGGCATTTCATCCACATCCCAAGATTTCTCTTATATGTTCTTGAGAGATTAACGACTAGTGAAAAGATGCAATTACAAGTGACATATGAGGACAGGGATGTCAAACCCCTTTCCCCCACTTAGTTTAGGACAAGGGTGAGCTGAAATGGTTGATGAAATGCATGTTAGAGTGAAAATAATTATCAATTAGAGGTAGGTGCCCCAACAAAGGGAAGCATACCAAACTCCTTAAGATGTTGGATTGTACTACTCAAAGCCTTACATTCATTAGTGAAGTTACCATAAACTCTATGATATGCGCAAAATGAATTCTTGTAATAGAATTTCTTTTGGGTTTGGGGAGGGAGGGTGATCAAGTGATCTTTGAGGAGTCTCGACAAGATACCCTCTTGATCAATGGTAGAAGGTGGTCTTGTAGTTGACAATGAAGATACATCTTTCTTAGTATTAGTTGTCATACCTACGCAAGACCCTTTAGATTTCATGATTTTTTTCTCACTCCTATAGGAGGAGGGAAAATCTATCAAATGAAAATTATTGGTGTCTTGTGAGATGACATTGACATTAAGTGAAGGGTTTGTTTTTTGTGTCATATTATGTAAAGGATGATGTTCAAGACCACTAGTGTCGAGGAGTTCAAGATGGACAGCTATTAAGGATTATTTAGGAGTATGTTGTGTGAGATTTTTGATGTTGAGTGAAGGCTTGGACATCTCTATCAAAGGAAAATAACCAAGACCATGAGTGGTTTGTTGTTTGATAGGGTCTATAGGGTTGTAGATACCTTTTCTGTGAGAACCGCATCCTTTTCCACTATATCCAAGTAGTTTCATTATTTCATAACCACGTCCATAAAGCTTTTTAATTTCTTTGGGATTAGGTGGTGGTTGGTAATAATCATTGTCAAAGGTGGTTGTGTAGTTTGTTGTGTTGTCTAAAGTGGTTGAAGTGGATGCTTTCAAAAGGTTGTCTAAATTTTGTGTTGATATTATTGTTGTGTCTTTTCCCTTATTTGAATCTTTGTGGATTATTTCGTGCTCCCCCATGAAGTCATGTTCGAAATCCAAGGAAAATCAATCATATTCTAATAGCATCATGACTTGTATAATATGTTGTTGTTTTTCTTTTTGTTGAATGGGTTCCACTTGTGTGGTTGGTGTTAATGTGTTCAAGGGGTTATCTTTGTTCAAGTCTCAAGTTGCAAGACACTATAAGGCTCATGATCAGTGTTGAGTGGGCACACTTTGTTGTTGTAGATGTATTTCATTTTTTAATGAAGAGTGGAAGGCACACCATTCATTGCATGAATCCACAGCCTGCTTAGAAGAAGGTTATATGAAAGATCGTGAGGCATAACCTAGATTAGTGTGTTTAATGTGAATTCTCCAACTATAATAGGTAAAGTGATCACACCAAGCAGTGTCTTTATGACATTTTCAAATCCCTTAATAGATAAATATTCGAGTTGAATTTTTGACTTATCCACATGAATCCTATCCAAAAGGTCTATGCTACACACATTAAGGGCTAAGAAATTGTCAATAAGGGTTTGTTTTATTCCTATCCTATTGTATTGAGCAATGATCATGAAAGCTTCATTTTTTTTTCACTTCCAAAGGAGGGAGTTCACTTTGGTGGAAAACAATGTCAACATTTATTCCTTAGATCATGGCTTCTATGTCAATTGGTTGTGCATTATAAGGGATAGGAACTTGTTGCAAGAATTCTTGGATCATGTTGTGATAGTGAGGGCATGCTTGAATAAGATCCCATAAGGATATCTTAGTAGGAGTATTCTTTAGTTGTTCAACAAGATTGTACTCCTGAATGTGTGAACTTAATCGAGGATCTCTAGGAAAAATGGGATTTGGAAAAGCTAAGGGTGTTGGTATGTGTTGTTGTGGTTGTAGATTATTTTGAGTGTTATATGTATGAGCAATGTTATTATGACTCGGTTGTTGTGACATAGTAGTTTGAGGTGGGTAAAGAGTAAACTTGGGTTTAGATGGAGGTGAAGGTTTATGTGATAGTGGGTAAAGGATGATTTGAGGTTCAATAATATTAACATCTCTTGGTGAATGAGAGTCTAACAGGGGCTTTTCATTTTCATGTAAGGGC
Source organism: Sequoia sempervirens (assembly GCA_007258455.2). Lineage (NCBI taxonomy): Eukaryota > Viridiplantae > Streptophyta > Pinopsida > Cupressales > Cupressaceae > Sequoia > Sequoia sempervirens. The sequence continues at coordinate 625,786,355 of VDFB02271358.1, read as the reverse complement.
ATAATATTATTATTGTCAATGTTAGCCTTGTCTTGTATCATGATATCCTCACTAGAAGGAGAGTTTTTTAGGATAACCACAAACCACATGTTTGTGACATTCGAGGGTTGGTTCTTCTAAAAGGACTTCATCATGAGTAAGGGAGTTATGAATGATGTAATTTGTTTGATTATTGAGAGTGGGGAGATTAGAAGACTCTACTTGATTGTTGGTTGTTTCTAAGATCTCATTCTCTTGTTCCATATTATCTACCCTACTAGGAGAGCTTGTAATATGTGCAGCCAAGTTTGAGGTTTGTAAAGCAGCTTCATCACAAGTGGGGGAGGAATCAAGAGAAGGACCACTATGGTTTTCAAATAGATTATCCCAAATGGTAGCAGCATTAGGGAAGGGAGGATCATAATTCTTATGAATCTTAATAGGTATACCTTCTAACATCAACCTATCCTCATTGCATCGAGTAGGGATATTAGGAGATATACAAGTTTGATGGTCATAACTATGGAGACTAGGTAAGGTGTTTTTAGGAATGTTTCTATAATTTCATGTTCTTGTTGTCTAACATCTTCCAAAGGGGAATGAGGAGATGGGAAATCATGACCCTCAATGCTTGTACCTTCCTTCACCAAGATACTTTCGCCACTAAAAGGAGAGGTATCGAGAGAAGAACAAGTATGATTGTGATGATTTTCTACACTACTATTCTCACCAATGGGAAATGTGAGATTAAGGATTGTATCAATGGTTTAATCATGTTTCTTATAGTCCTTATTGTGGTAATCAAAATTGAACTTATAAGAGGGAATGTTGTATTATGCAATCCATTTTTAACCAAATCAAAGCCACATCATTTGAAAGAAAACATGTTATGATGAAAAAGAAAAGAAATTGCAATGCAATGACTTAAAATGAAATACAATCTTTAGATATGAAACAAGCTAATTTTTCGATTACGCTATGCAAAAATTGGAGAGATGACGTGGAAAATGCAAACGTAAAATGGAGAAATGCATGAAATAAGATATTTTAATTTAGATATAGTGAAATGTATGTTACAAAAACTCAGCTAACTGATATAAGTAGGTAAAGTTACCAAACACAATCTTAAAAATAGGGTTTTCAATTCTGTAAAGGGCAGTTTTAGGAGTGAAAAGGGACTGATTCGCCCAAGGTGGTGAACAAGTCCCAGTATGGACTTTTAAAAAAGCTTTGAGTGATTTAAAAAATTTCTAAGTTCTATGATGTAAACCTAAATTAAAAATGAATTTTTTTAGAAAAATAAATTTAGATGCCAAAAATGCAACCTAAATGCACTTTTCATGAATGCAAAATTTGAAACCTAGCATACAAATCAATCCATGCAAACCCTAATGCAAGATCAATTCGAGGTGAGATCTACGATAAAGAACTCCAAATCATAAAATTATTTGGAAACCAGGTTCACCAAAATGAACCATAAATTTTAAGCTTAGGATTCCTATGACTCTCTTTTGCTCAACTAGGGTTTTTCACCTAAAGGAAAGAGATAGATCCCACACCCAAAATCTAGGTGGTTCAATCAAACTAAGGTATGTGTGATGAAATTATGCCTGAATCAAATGATCTAAGTGAAATAAATAGATAAAATGGATTGATTATTAATGCAAAACTAATGAAATGCAAATTATTGGAAAACATGTGATATGCATAAAACACTTAGAAATGAATGCAAATTGCAACAGAAATGGATGAAACTGAAAGTGTGCACTTGGGATCTTGATGGAGACTGGAAATGACTTTTGAAATGTTTCTAATCCTAATTTTTAGGCCTAGTGGGACTCATTCACCATTCTGGGAAAATCCATCCCAATTTTGTGAAACTATTCTAGAACCCATTTCAGACAAATGGGTATCCAAAAATGCAGAAAACCAAAATCAGGCCTAGAAGTGGGACTCATTCGCCACCCATGGAGAATGAATCCACTTTTTAATTTGTAAAGATTCAAAGGTGGAAACAAGAGTCTTCGATCCACACTTTTTTCTTCTCCAAATGTCCAGTTCTAAAACTAATGGATTCATGCCTGAAAGTGACATTTTGTCGGTATTTTGACTTATCCAATGAAGAGATGACTTGGACAACTTTTCAACTTGATCTTCAATCATTTTTTAGCCTTCAAGATGCTTAAATATGTAAAAACACAAGAAGAGAAAGAGAAATGTTGGATGTTAGGGCATGGGGGTTTTCCCTGGTCAAACCCGTTTTACGTAATTAAACCAAAATGATGAAATAATTCAATGAAGCATGAAACAATGAAGTTAGTACATTTCCATGTTGTTTGATCTTAAATTTCTATTGCAATGGAGGAAGATTCTACCCTTGAATGTGTTTGGAAGCTTTCTTGATGACCTAGAGTGACAAAAGCCTAACTTGCATAACTTGAAGTGGAAGACAAATGGTGAATGAGTTGTGAATGAGTTAAGAGCTTAATGGGTGTTGAAATGGATGGAAAAACACTTATTTATACACTATTAAGCCCTAATTACCCAATAATACATCACAGGATGAGATAAGGTCTTTTTTGAATAAAAACCTAAAGGAAATTTGAATTATTTTGAATTTGGAGCCAAGAGGGACTCATTCACCACCCATGGAAAATGGGTCCCACTCTAGGCTTGTAAGTTGGTTTCAAGAATTAAGTTGCATTTAATGTGGTTTTTCAGGTTTACATTCAAAAAAACACTTAGTTAATTCTTATGAGTGCATAAAGGGGTGAAATAAAGCGTAAGAATGATGTAAATAGTGATAACAAGCCTAGTAAAGCATGAAATTTTGTTACAAGACTTTACAACACTTTAGAATAGGACTTTATAAGTGATTAAAAGGTGATTTTTAGATGAATTATGATAAGAAGAGTCTAGATAAGTGTAGAAATTTATTACTACAGTTCACAACACCTTCACAAGACATCAATAAATGCATTTAATAAGGGTCCAAGACCTAGTGTGGATGTGTAAAACACCTCACAACACTAAATCAAGGCCTCCTTAAGTCCAGTTTATCATCAATTGTTCCCCAAATCAAGCAAGTTGTATTTTTCCTATGGTACAGTTCCAACGCCTACAATTAGGTGACTCAAAAATTACAATCATTGTCAATGATGTGACTCAGAATATAGACTTTGGAAGAACTTATCTAATGGGTGAAAACATGCATCTCCACATAGAATCATTGCCTACACATGAAATTGATCCTCTAAAGTCAAAGGATGAGACCTCCAAACAAAATTGTGGCTTTTGCACAATTATTTTGGGCTTCAATCGTCCTTTGGTGTAGCAGATCTAGGTTTTGTGGATGATAATGTCCCTTTTCTATTTTGAATTGACTTCTTGATAGGAAAGAAAAATGGACCTATTCAATAGAGATTCAGAACAAAGAAACAAATATTTTCAACTAAATACTTAGACGAAATCTTCACACCTTTTATCAACTTTCACCCAAGTGATACTCAAGCATTTTCTTATGCAAAAAATTCCTAAAAAATGTGAACAGGGATCTTCAAATTTGGAGCTCTGATACCATGAAAAAATCTATGATTGAGATCCCAAAAGCCTTGGATGATATTTTAAAGAGAAACCTGTTACACACAAATGAGAAATTACATAGCAAAATATGTGAAAGAATAATGATTATTGATTATTGAATGAATACAATGAAGGATTGAATATCCTTATGTACACTAAAATTAACTCAGCATGAGATCCTTGAACAATGGAATTTTGACTGAGAGAGGAGTGGGATAACAGAATGCATCAATCCGTTAAGTCACTTAAGTGATTGAAATGCATAATTAATGCAATAACACTTACAATAAGAACTAGATGACCTTTTCCTAAGTTTGCATTAAGAACTACAGTAAATTACTGATGATTAATTTACTCTAGTAAATAATTATAAATACTAGCATAGATAGCTTAAATAAATCTATCTAAAAATTGCTAAGAGATATTAATCTTAAAGTCCTTATATTAAAATTGTTATTGAGAATAGATAGATACCTCTAGACCTATATCTATGATATCTTTTAGATAGATATATAAAAATATATATATGCTAGTATCATTTGTGATGCTAAATACAAAATGCTAATATAACATCTTTTTTTGTGTTATTATAAACTATTATTTTCCATTGCAAACAAATAAATCTATTACTTATTAAAATGTATAATATCAATCACATTTCTCTCTATTAGGAGAAGTAAATTCTACCATGTTAGTTATTTTTAAAATTAATACATTTTTAAAATGGTATCATTAGAATTATCATTAATATTCACAAATTATAATACACTTAAACTTACTTCTATTTAAAAATTATAAAAAATATTTTTAAACTATCACACCAATGATATTCTTAAAAACTAGTAGTGAAACCTAAATTTTTTATTGAATGGTTGATAGTTAAAAGTACTTATAGTCTTCCTCTTCTTGCAATGGCTTGTGGAGTGTGATCCAAAATATAAATTCAATATATCTCATACAATTTTTCTAAAAGCTTTGCAATATTGCAATATACTTACAATGGACTATGAAAATATAATATTTCTTATTTATAGTCTTGTTAACATTTATGTATTTCACATTTATGTATTTTATTTTGTAAAATTATTTTATATTGATATTTATAAATATTTTAGTAAAAAAATTAATACTAAAACTATAAATACTTTTCAGTAACTATCATTCAATGATACCTTTAATCATTTGTATTATTTAAATATATAACCACTCACTTTTGTATTCTCTCACTCATTGTATTTATCTATCTCTCTTCTTTATCACTCTCTTTCTTTATATCCCTTTATTTGTCTCTAACTCTCTCTATCTCTTTGTTTCTCTATCCTCTTCTATCTCTTATCTATCCCTATATCTCTATTTCTCACATCCCTTTCTCTATTTATCTCTATATCTTCTTCTTTGTCTTCTATAACACTATATTTTTATTTTCCTTCACAATAAAATGGAACTCTAATTCCTTTTCATTTATAATCATCCATTGCTAATTTCTCCAAATAGAAAATCCATGTCTTTATAAAAAATATTTAATATAATTATTTACTATATTTATATAATATTAAAATAAGTACATGTACAAATATGGGCAACCAAAATATGATTGAACCCACTTTGAAAAATAATAGTTATTGTGTTCACATTAAATTAAAGGCTTAATATTATGTGTAATTCTTACAATCATCATGTTCCATGGTGGCTTCATTATGTTGATTAGTCAATTTAGAATAGTGAAATAAGTAACTTTATCTTGTTTGAGAACATGTTATTTTATTTGTCTTGAAGTACTATATGTGATGTGTGTTGTGTGAGACACATGGATGGAACATGAATCATGTACACAAATTTAATCAATTTTTTGATCTATGCACTCTAGAACTAAGAATAAGATGCTACTTGGATGTGACTTTTTATTTACTTGTGTTGATAATGTTTTAGTATTATAATTTATGGATAGTGAAATTGCTAAATGTTATTAATTGATTTAGTATGGATAGAGAGACCTAATTCAAATTATAAGACAAGACTAATTTTTTTGATGAAAAATGTCATCATTATAATTTTGTAAAAGATCAATATTTTTTAGTTGTTACAAGAAATAAAAGTTCAAATAGTGAGATTTGACCATCTAAACACTTCAATTATTTAAGATGATTCAAATAATGCAAGTGATGCACATTAATATTACTTGAGGTATGTAAGTGCAATTAATAACAATTTTTCATATAGTTATGGTTATCTCTACTATGGATAAAATACTATGGTAAACTAACAATTGCAAGAGTAAGAAAGTGTATACAAGTTTCGGTTAGGGCAGGGGAATGAGAGAATCCTTAAAGAACTAGTATTCCTACTTCATGTAGTGAAGTGATGTGTCTCATCTACGATAACATTGAGTTAATGATTGTTTTTTTTTGTGAAAATAAAATAATGTTTGTTTGGAGTTTAGTTTTTTTAGGAGACTCGATTCTTTTTCCATGTATAATTATTTGTGGTATGAAAGTTGTCGCCTATGTTATGAATGTATCTTTAAGGTGTGATACTATTTGTGCCATAGAAAAATGGCCTATTTTCATTTGCATGGCCTTTTAGGTATTTTTTCATGGTGTTTGGTCCATTTTGTTTTGATTTTATGTTGTAACATGGCTTGAACATGCATATTTATGTAGTCAAATTAAAATAATGACATCTTGTGAAGGTGTTGTGAAGTGTTGTAAAACATTTCTACACTCTTCTAGACTCTATTCATTGCAATTCACCTAAAAATCACCTCTTCATCACCTACCAAGTCCTATTTTATTGTGTTGTAAAGTCTTGTAACAAGATTTCACTCTTTTCCAAGCATAACTTCACTATTTATCCATTAATCATGCTTTATTTGGTCCCTTTATGCCCTCATATGTCTTAATTAAGTGTATTTTTTAATATTGGCCTAATAAACAACATTAAATACAAGATAATTCCCGACACCCATTTCTAGGTCCTAGGTGGGACCCATCGCTATGGGTGGTGAATGAGTCCCCCTTGGCTCCAAGTTCAAAATTTTTAAAATTTCCTTTCAGTTTTTTATTCAAAATCAATTGATGTCAGCTTTTGATGAGGTATGAATGGGTAACTAAGGCACAAGATTGTGTAAATAAGTGATTTGCACCTCATTTTACATCTCCTACAATCTCCTCATTCATTCAAGCATTCAATCTCATATCTCAAGCATTTAAGCATCCTACAACATCAATTCAAGCATTACTCAAGCACTTTGGAGTATCCATTGACATTACTTCAGATTTGAATCATTAAGGGTTTGGTAAGTTAATATAAATTGCATGTTATTACTTTATCATCCTTTTTCATTTCATTATTTCATTAAGGGTTTGATTACCAAAAGTGGGGTTTGACCAAGGCAAACCCCTATTTGCTAACCCTCAACCATTTTCCCCCTATTGCATGTGTGTTTGTAGACTTTTGTGTGTAGATTTAATAAGCTTTTTGGTGTTGAATATTGGTCAAAAAGTCAAATAATTCATATTTCAAGCTTGGAGAAGGTTTTCTATCCATTTCCTACAAAATTGACTTCGACAACCCAACAATCAGAGATTCCTAGATCTGGTGTTGTAGAGTTGTCTCATGAATTTTTAGAATTTTTAGAGAGTAACGATTCACCACTAGTGGTGAATGAGTCCCACCTTAGGACTGAAAATCTAAATTTTTTTAGATTCCAGATCTTGACAATTAGAAACCAATTTTTGACACTTTTTCACTAGTAGGAGGACTAATTTGCCACCCTAGGCGAATGAGTCCCACTATGAAATTATAGTAATTTCAGTTAGCATTCACAACATTCTATATTCATCAAATATTTCCTAGGTTCACTTTGTTTCATCTCATTTCTTTTTGTTTTGCATTATTTCATCTTTTAGTTTGTAGTTTGCATATCACAGTGTGTTTTTAAACATAGTTTAAATCTTAGTTTTGCATTCAAATTCATTCATTCAGACCACTTAATTGTATTTATTTTACTTCATTTAGCTTAGACAACATCATACATAACATAGTTTGAATGAATCCTTAGCTTTTTTGGTCTAACTCTCTCCTTTTAGGTGAAAAACCCTAGAAGAGCAAGAGAAGTCCTAAGCACCAAAAAGTGGTGGTTCACTATCCTTTTGTGACATGGAAATAATATCAATAAATGTTGTAAAACTTAGTCACAACAGAATACTATGGGTATGTGGGTTCCAATTTTGAATTTATGATTTTGTGATATTTAGATGGCTTTAAAGAGTTGATTCAATTGTATTTTCCTCCCCTAGGGCTCTAGGTCATGGGGTTAGGGATTGAGATTATTTTGAGGGAATATAACCAACTTATAATGAAATATTAATTCTTTATTTTTTAAGATTTATCTTTATGAAAAAATTGAAGTGCATGGGAATTAAGAAATTTTGATAGGGTAAGAGGTCATATAGGTCAACTATGAAGGTGACTATTAGTGTGAACAAATGTATTATTAAACTAGTTAATGTTAGAGTGAATAATTTATCTATTCACTATACTTAAGTGTACCTAGGTTGATGAGGTTAGACAACATCTTATCTAACTAAATGTGCAACCTTTTAAGTCTCTAGAATTTACCAGGTTTTTTGAAAAACCTTGTGTGCTACCTTTTTGAGGTTGTAAGACTTCCCATCTCATCTCAAATTTCACTCAACACTTGGCATGAAGGTTGATGACTTGGTCGTAGAGGTTGTGGGTTTGCACACTCTAAGTGTTCCTAAGGTTGACACCTATAGGACACATGTCCAACCATTTGCGCCACATCTTAGGGAAACCTCATGGGTGGATTGCATCTTCCTTTCCTATATATGCAAGTCTTTTTACTCATTGTAATTTGGGTCATCTAAATACAATAGTGTGCATTGTTCATTTTTGCTTGTCTTTTATCTCCTAGATTATCATATTTCTTATATGGTATCTGAGCATAGGGGGAGATATTTTGAAGCTAATATGTGAAAAACAATTATTGTATTTTGCTAGATTCAATTGCAAGAAGATGGCTAGGAATTATTTAGAGCATTCTAAGGCACTGTTTGGAGTTGACCTACAAATCTAGGAATTGGCATTTGAATTTCAGTGTTGTGGCATTTATAAGGCTCAATCGACTACTATGATCCCTAAATTTTTTCCCTTATGAGACACGACTTAGGGTTAGTTTTTTGTTAATTTACAATTTGCATACTATATCAAACATACACTATATTTGGCATTTGAAATTTGTAGGAATTCACTTGCATTTGGTGTCATGAAACCCATATATTTGCAAACATGTTTTTTGAAGAATAGAGTGTTAGTGTGAAAAGAGGTATTGTAAAACTAGTTATCTCTTAGCCTACTTAGTTGATTCCTATTTTACACTACACTTAAGATCACTTAGAGGACTTTTAGAGGCTTGTCTCACCTCATGTGGTTGAGACAAGTGTTCTCACTTTTTCAAACACCTCTACGCCTCTTTCATGATCACTTTCCACTCAATAGAACACTTGTCATCTGAGTTAACAAGTGTTCCATATTTGAAGAGTTAGTCACTCATTGTATTTTACGTGAATACCTCCTCTCCTTGATTATTAGCAGAGCTCATATTGTAATCAACCTTCAACTTTAATGCACAAATTAGGTTGATCACTATGTGCAAGTTGTGGAAGTGTGAGGTTTTTCTTGTCATGAACTTGGATGGAAATTCTAACATGATATTAGAGCAGTATAGAAAAAATCCTTCCCAAAATCCTACATCAAGCCTGAGGGTATGTGCAAGATCATGATGGGCCAAAAAGTGGTGATATGATTGGTGTGTGTAGGGTATGTGGCTGACAACTCTTTTTTACCCAAAATTGATGAAATGGAAAGGATTTTTAAAGGATATTCTCAGCTTTCCACAACAATAAATTATGCTTTACTTTGAATTTAATAAATTATTATTATTCATTTTCTATTTGAATTATGACTAAAATCCTAATTGATAGGCTGATTCAAAAACATCTATAGCTTGCAAACAGTATCACATTTTCTTAATCCAAAAAATGTGTCACATTCTATGCTTTGCATACCATAGGATTAAAAAAAAATGAATTTCATGAAGTTTTGTCCAAGTTAAGGTGGTCAAACATACAAGTTTTTATATTTTTTAAAATTTGTGAACAAAAAATTCATAATTAATTACTTACTTGGAAATAAATTACAAAAATATATGCATCACATCCGGACATGAGTCCTCTACTTATATCTAAAATATTATAAAAAAATATTATCATTTTATTGTGGTTAGGGTGGTTAGACAGACACTTTTATTTTTTCCCTGAAATTTAAGTACTACTGCATTGAAATTTCAAATTTTCACCAAATAGATTTTTTTATAAAATAAACCTAGTAGTTTAGAAACTACATTCAATTTGTTATAGATTCTATTCTTACATATTTTTGAAATAATATAGATAACTTATTCAAATTTTTATGTCAAGTTGCTTAACTCTGATTTTTTTGAATTTTTTCGCCACTTAAGGGTTTGTTTTTTCCATGATGATCTTGCACATACCCCTGACTAGACTTCCATGCAATTTAGTTTACATGTAAAATTTATCTGCATTGTGGGGTTTATATTTTGGAGCAACTATGTATTTTTCATTTGTAGAGACTTGGTGGTTTCATTGGCCTCCTTGCAAAGTTCGTGGACTTCTTGTGGATCTAGTGTTTGTTGGTATTTCAAGAGGTTTTAAGCTTGATTTTTTGGCCTTCATCACAATTGTAGTGCCCAAAGACTAGTCAACAACTCTCCCACATATTAGTCCATTTTCCCATGGCCTTCAATAGTGAAAAATTACTTGCAACCCCTTTGGTAACCTACTAAACTTGGCAACATGAGGATTTTGAAGCTTTTCATAGAAAGAATAACTATGGTGAAAGGTGTGAAAGGCTATGCATAAGTGACCAAATCACACTCTTCATATATTTTGCTTAGTTTTTTGTGCCAATATTCAAAGATCTTACTTGTGTATTTGTGTGGGAGTTGGTAGGTCACAATGAACGCTTATAGACTCTTAAAGAAAAATGACGTTTTCTTTTGCTATTTCATTTGGCATAGTAGGTCGTGGATCTCACTTTGTGTGATATATTCCATTGAATTCATTTTCTTTGGCACCTTATTCACATGCAACCATCATTGGTGAATCCATGGACCTTTTCAACTTTACCTTAAGCACACCATTCTAGATCCCTCACATAGCCCTTCTATGTCACACAGTCCTATTCTCAGTATTGTAACTTGCAAAGAGGAGGTGGAACCTATGAAGAGGAGGTAGTGTGAAAATTACATGACATATTGTCATGGAATCTATGAACAATAGGAATGCAATGATGGAAGAAAATTTTGTTTTTTGATGCAAGAGGAATCCATGGCAAATCAGTTTTGTGAGCTCGTGCAGGAGATTGTAATGGTTGTTGAGATAGTTGTAAGACTTGGAAAAACAAAAATGTCTACATTTATTCCTTCTCAATAGACTCAACTTAAGTCTCATCTTAGCAGCCTACAACTTGTCAAAAATTGTGTAGGATGTGCCACCAACACACCTAGAGTCTTTCTCAAACCTACTTCAAGCATTATTCTTGGTCAATGACTCCTACAAATTTCTCCTCTTAACATGCCATTGTCTTTTGTACCATTAAAATTTAACCATCAACCCTAAACCCTATCCCTAAAGCCTCAACCCTCAACCCTTAAACCTTAAACCCTAAACCCTATCCCTAAACATTCTACCCTCAACACTATACCTTAAACCCTAATCCCTCAACCCTTAAAATCTCAGACCTTAAAACCTTAATCCCTCAAACCTTAAAAACTTAAAACCTAAACTCTCAACCCCTAGATAACCTTAAATCCTTAAACCCTATACCCTATACACTTAACCTTGGACACTCAACCTTGAACATTATCCCTCAACCTTCAAACCTCTACCCAATACCCCAAACACTAAACCTTGCACTTATTCCCTAAACCATCATCCCCCATCCATATGCCTTATACCCTCAACCTTAAACCTTCAATCATCAACCTTGAACATTATCACTCAATTGCAAACTCTCAACCTTCTACCCTAATCCCTCAACCCTATACCTTCAATCATCAACCCTAACCCCTCAACCCTATATGTTAAACCCTCAACCCTGCACCCTCAAACCTAAACCCTAATTCTTCAAACCCTTAAGCTTTCAACCCTTAAACCCTCAACCCCTCTACCCTATCCATTAAATACTTAACCCTAATACATCAATGTTATACCTTAAACCCTAATCCCTTAAGCCATCAACCCTTAAACCCTAAAACCTTGACCCTTTATCCTTAAAGCCTTAAAAATTCAACCCTTAAACCCTTAATTCATCAAAAATTAAACACTTAAACCTTAAACTATCAACCCCTAGATACCATTAAACCCTCAAACCTAAAACCCCTAAAAACTATACCCTATACAGTTAACTTTGGACACTCAACCGTGAACATTATCCCTCAACCTTCAAACCTCTCTCCTATACCCTATACCCTCATCCCTATACTTATGCCCTAAAGCCTCAACCCTCATCCATATGCCTTATACCCTCAACCTTAAACCTTGAACCCTATATCTTAGAAACTTAACCTTGAACATTATCCTTCAAGTGTAAAATCTTAACCATCTAGCCTAATCCCTCAACCCTATACCTTAAAACCTCAATCCTCAACCCTCAAACCTAATCCATCAACCCTATATGTTAAACTCTCGACCCTCAAACCTCAATCCTTAACCCTCAACCATCAACCCTAATCCTTCAACACTCAACCATTAGACTCTCAATCCTTAAACCCTCAACTCCCCTACCCTATACATTAATCCCTTAACCCTAATACATCAATCGTATAACTTAAACCTTTATCTCTTAGCACGTAAGCCTTAAACGATAATCCCTTAACCCCTTGACCCTTAAAACCTAAACCCTTGACCCCTTAACCTTAAAGCCTTAAACCCTCAACCATTAAATGCTAATACCTTAACCCTAGCCCCTAAAGCCTCAATCCTCAACCCTTAAACATTAAACCCTAAATCCTATACCTAAACACTCTACCCTCAACACTATACCTTAAGCCCTGGAACCTCAATCGTTAAACTCTTAACCCTTAATCCCTCAAACCTTAAACCCTTAAACCCTAAACTAGCAACCCATAGATACCTTTAAACCTTATATCCTATACACTTAACATTTGACACTCAGCCTTGGACATTATCCCTCAACCTTAAAACCACTACCCTATACTATATAACCTCAACCCTATACTTATTCTATAAACCCTCAACCCTCATCCATATGCCTTATACCCTCAACCTTCAACTCTCAACCATATATCTTAGACACTCAACCTTGAACATTATCCCTCGACTGTAAACTCTCAACCCTCTACCCTAATTTCTCAACCCTATACCTTAAATCCTTAACCCTCAACACTCAACCCTAATCCCTCAACCCTCAAACCTAATCCCTCAACCCTATATATTAAATCCCCAACCCTCAACACTCAACCCTCAACCCTTAACCCTAATCCTTCAGCATTCTACCCTTAAACTCTCAAACCTTAAACCATAAACCCAACCCTAATCCCTTAGCCATCAACTCCAAATCATCAACTCTCAACTCTTAAATCTTAAAACATAAACCCTATCCCTAAACCCTCTACCCTTGACATTGTACCTTAAACCCTAATCCTTCAACATTTAAACCCTCAACCCTTAAACCCTTAATCCCTCAAAACTAAAACCTTTAAACTCTAAACTCTCAACCCCCAAATACCCTTAAACCCTAAATCTTATACACTTAACCTTGGACACTCAACCTTGAACATTATCCCTCAACCTTCAAACCTCTACCCTATAACCTATACTCTCAACCTTATACTTATGCCCTAAACCCTCAACCCTCATCCATATGCCTTATACCCTCAACCTTAAAACCTAAACTTGATATCTTAGAAACTCAACCCTGGACATTATACCTCAATTGTAAACTCTGAATCATCTACCCTAATCCCTCAACCCTATACCTTAAATCCTCAACCCTCAACCCTCAACACTAATCCCTCAACCCTATACATTAAACCCTCAACCATGAACCCTAATCCTTCAACCCTCAACTCTTAAAATATCAACCCTTAAACCCTTGACCCTTAAACTCTCAACCCTCAACCCCTCTACCCTATGCATTAAACACTTAACCTTAATACATCAACCCTATTCCTTAAACACTAATATCCTAACACTCAACCCTTAAACCATAATCCCTTAAGCCATCAACCCTTAAAATATATACCTTTGACCCTTTAACCTTAAATCCTTAAACCCTCGACCCTTAAACCCTAACCCCTTAACTCTCAACCCTCAACCCTTAAACATTAAACCCTAAACTATATCACTAAACCCTCGACACTATACCTTAAACTCTAATCTACCAATCCTTAAAACCTCAACCCTTAAACCCTTAATCCTTCAAAGATTAAACCCTTAAAACCTAAACTCTTGACCCCTAGATACCCTTAAACACTTAAACCTTAAACCCTTAAACCCTAAACCCTATACACTAAACCTTGGAAACTCAACCTTGAACATTATCCCTCAACCTTCAAACCTCCACCCTATATCCTATACCATCAACTCTAATCCATATGCCTTATACTCTCAACCTTAAACACTAAACCCTATATCATAGATGCTCAACTGTGAACATTATCCCTCAACTATAAACTCTCAACCCTCTACCCTATAGTCTCAACCATATACTTAAACCCTAATCCATCAATCCTCAACTCTACACCTTAAACCCTAAAACCTATACCCAGAAACCCTCATCCCTACTTAAAACATAAAAAATAAACTCTTAACCTAAGTTACCCTATGCCTTATATACCCTCAATCCAAATCATAAACCCTAAACCCAATATCCTAAACCCTAATTCATATACCTTACACACTTAGTCTTATACACTCAACAAGTTAAATATTATCCCTCAATTGTAACCATCAACACTCTACCCTCAACCTATTAATTAAGAACTAATTCTTCAACCCTCAACCCTAATAACTATACCCTCAAGTCCTTATATACCTTAAACTCAAAACCCTTATGTACATACATACAAACATACATACATACATACAAGCATGCATATATACATATATACATACATACATACATACATGCATACATACATACATACATACATATAGACATACATACATACATACATACATACATACATACATACATACAAGCATGCATGCATACATACATATATACAACCATAGATACATACATACAACCATACATACATACATACAAGCATAGATACATACATACATACATATAAGTATACATACATATATACATACATACATACATATGTGCATACATACATACATACATACATACATTCATACATACATACATACATACATACATACAAGCATACATACATGCATACATACATGCATACATACATACAAGCATACATACAATCAAGCATACATACATACATACCTACATACATACATACATACATACATACATACATGCATAAATACAAATATATATAAAAAACATACATAGCAAAATTGAACATAAAACATTCCAAGCGAGACATAATGCAAGCACATTATAATGTGCTTGCATTATGTCAAACTTGACAAACATGTAGCAATGTTTTGCAAAAAAGAAAAAATGCAAATAAAAACATAAAATGAGCGCATTATAACACACTCATGTTATATGTTGATTTGGGAATCCCCAAGCCTTAGGCTTGGGATTTGTTTTGGATTTCCAACCCAAAGACTTGGAGTGCCTTCCCAGCATCCAAAGATATGTTTTTGCATATTCTATAGGATTTCACATAATATCATTCATGCTAACCATCAGATTTGCACATGTTTCAAGGTCAAACAAATCAAACACCTGGGTAATGTTAGGCTCTCTCTTACATAATTACCAATATAGTTTTTTTCACATTTTGACAATTTTAATCCTTTAATGTTTAATTTATTTTGTTTGCATGTCCATTTTTTGGCAAAAACTAGTGTTTGGTATTTTTTACTTTATTTTGTAACCCTTCATTGTCATTTCAAATAAATTATATTTTTATAAACTAGACTCCATTCTACCATATTAAAAGAAAGTGATTTTAAATTATTTTTCAAAATTTATAGGGATAACATAGCCAAAATATTGTTTTTAATAATGTGTCCACTTTGGAAATTAGTAAAAAATAAAATATTTATAAAAAAAATTATCAGAAAAATCAGGCATAAACTACATGATCTTAGCTAACTTCTCACTGAAGTGATTTTAAAAATACCAAAAAAAATTAACCTTTTGAGGGAGCCAAAAAACATGCTATGTTATTTTTTTTATAGAAACAATACCAATTTTCATGGATCCCTTTTTTGAATTCCTTAATCTATACCATTTTTTTTAAAAAAATAGAAGTTTAGAAAGTAGACTTAGAGCACTATGAATACTGATTTTGTTGTATCTTAAAATTTTGAGTGTAACTATGCTCAATTTCTCATCCAATGTTAGTATTTATTAATTTAAAAAAAATGTGGCCACTTAAGACTCCTTTTTGGCCCCCCATCTTCCTTCACTTACCCATGATAGCATAATGAATACGTGTACCCTAAAAATACCTAGAGACTCTCTTCACTGTACATACCAATGTACTTGTAAAGGAGTAGCGATGAAATTAAACTAAAGACTCCCACTACTTGGGTAATGTCAACTATTGTATAGAGCATGAAATACATTGAACCCTTGACTACATTAGCATAAGGTACTCTAATTATATCCCCCATCTCACTAGGAGAAGTTCAAGACTTCTCAATAGATAAATTCATACCCACCATAAAAATAATGCATAGTGGCTTGCAATCTATCATTTTAAACTTCTCTTAAAATGATTTTGCACAGTTACTTTGGACCAACCAAAGATTTTAGTTCACTCCATGTCTTCTAATATCCAAACCTATAAGACCTACCCAGCTTCCCCTAATTCCTTCATCTCAAATTAGACAAAAAAATAAGAACTTAAATCACAAATAAAATCTTTTCAATTACCAAAAAATAACACATAATCAACATATAACTCAATCAACAAAAATAATCATGAACTCTTAACTTATCATGAATAGATAAAAGAATTTCTAATACATCCTTGGAGATTTAATAAGACCATTTAAATAAATTTTCAAGTTATAGATGAAATTTTATTTACCTCTCTCAATGTAGTTCTTTGGTTGTTTCACATAAATCATTTCCTCTAAATCACAATGAACGAATGTTATCTTCACATCCATCTATTCAATGTCAAGATCATTCATTACAACAAGATATAACACAAAATAATTGGATGTTAGCTTTTTGACTAGGGAGAAAATATCATCATTATCTATTCTCTCAACCTAGGAATAACCCTTCATAACCAATATCACCTTGTACTTCTCAATATTATTATCAAACCCTATTTTTATTTTGAACACCCATTTGCATCCCACAATAATTTATCCATGAAGAAAATGTACTAGGTCCCATGCATTATTTTTGTTGAAATAATTCATCTCCCCACCCATGGTCACCATCTATAAGTTTACATAATCAACACTCATATCCTCCTTTAAATTCCTGGGCACATTAGTCTTATTAATCAAAGAAAAAATATATCCTTAAACAATCAAGGTATTGGACCTTTCTAGTTGTCTTCTTTGTTAAGTGGACCTCCTCAAATACTAAGGTGGAGGTTCTATCTCTTATTTAAAACTGTCCAAGTTATCTTCCTCTTTAAGTCCTTCATGGGCTTCTATTTGAACCTTGTTAGTCTTTGGGGTTAGTTTAACCACATTTTTCTTTTCATACCTCTATAGTCACAATATTATGGAAGAAGACTTAACTTCTGTAAAGATACAAAAATATTCTATATTAAAATCTCTTAGCTATACTATCTCAAATCATGTGTCCTTTTACACCAACACTATAACCAATGAATATAATTTAGACCATTATTGTCCATTTTTTACCACTTCTCCCTATGCACATGTGTACATTAGACCTTGTAACAAAAAAGTAAAATATGTATCAATGAGGGATTTTCCATTAACACACCTTCATAGGTGTCTTTTAAATAATAGTTGTTGTAGGAGACAAGTATTAACTAGGTAAAAATCTATGGAAACTACTTATGTCCAAAAAAATTTTCAAGCAAACCACTCAACATACTTAATGACCTAGCCATCAACATACTATTTATTCTCTCTATAACTCCATTATATTGAGAGGTCCATATAGAATCTACCAAAACTTGTTGAATAAAACGCATTGCCATTATTAGTCCTCCAAATGTTATTCTTTCTACCAATTTGATTTTCTAAAAGATTTGACTTAAAAAAAAATTAAAATGACCAAATAATTTAGATTTACATCTAAGGAAATATGTACCCATGTCCTTCTACTATAATAATCAATAAAAGAAATATAATATATAAATTTAGAAATTGATGGAACATTAACATTAACAAAATAAATTCCTACTATAATAATCAATAAAATAAACATATTATATATTTAGAAATTGAAGGGACATTAAAATTATTTTCTAGAGTGGCCAACTCTTTTGGTAACTTCATCTATTTGTACTATGTCACGAAGGTATGTTTTGGGTTGGTGTTTGCTCACTTTTGTGTTAGAATTGAACCCAAAAAAGTGTTGTCATCCTTAGTCATTTTAGAATCTAGACTCAATAAGTGGTCTTAAGCCACTAATATATGAAAATTGGCTCTCTTTTGTGAGTCATCTCTACAATTCCTATCCTAAAGGTGTGCCTTAGGTCTTTATCCCCTGGACAAGGGCAAGAATGTGGCTTCCTAGTCCCATTGGATAGAAGAAGGAACTCTTTGGCCTTTTCTCCCAAACTGGAATCAATGCTAGTTTCAGCCATTGGTCCCATGTTTTCTCTAAACCCTATTTTTGTTGGTGAGGTTGGTCTCCCTGATACCCTCATCTCACATGCTCCTCCCTCCTCCAAGGTTTGTATTCTCTTGGATTTTCCTTTAACCCTATTGAACCCCCTTTCCCTGATTTCCTCCCAATCCTTGATTATTGAACAGTATTTTCCTAGTGACTCTCCTCTATTGGTCACTAACCTTATGAATAAGGATGTATGTGCAAAAAAAATTTCCCCTAAAGGCTCTTCCCTAGTCTTGGTTATTCCTTGTGTGGTTCCCCATAATCCTATTACAGTGGTGTTAATGGCCTCACCTAAGGGGGTTTCTAGCCTAGTTGTTACCATATCATTAGGCTCATTCAAGTTGGTGGGTATAAGGAAGTTGATAGATGTTCATAAAAGTTCTAAAACTAGTTAGAAATCTATCAAAACTACTAGAAAAAATAATATAGCTAGGGATTTTGGTAATAGGAACTAGGTGACCTTAGAGAAACTTAGCTCTGGAAGAAATAAGAAATTTTGATTCTATCTTGGAACATTCAAGGGCTTAATAGCCTTCATAAGAAGAACAATGTGAGTGATCTCATGAAAGAATTCAAGAAACTAAGAAGACTATTATTGACTTTAATGAATTAAGTGAATGCACTTGGACCAGTGCCCTCTATGAGATGGTTGATACTGAGGGACCCTTTGGTGGTCTGGTTATGATGTGGAAACCTTTCCTCAATGGTTCTTTAATTTATAAAAATAAAAACTTCCTTAATGTTTGTTTCTCTCAATTTTTTCATCTCCATGAGTGGATTCTTTCCAATATCTATGTTCTTAATAATGTTTTCCTTAGAAGAAATACTTGAGTCGAGTTGTTGGAATGTCGAAGCTCTTTCTTGTAGAGTCACTAGATGGTATTGCATGACTTTAGCACTCCTCTCTTACCCTTTGAGAGGATTGGAGGTAATATGGATCTAACTGATAGTATGTTATATCTTAATAACTTCCTTCTAGTTGGCGGTCTATCTGAATTAGAGATTGAAGGTTAACTCTTTCACCTAGTCCAAACAAAGGGTTAGAGATAATCTTATTCAGGTTAGACATGATCACTTTTTGGTGTCTCCAACTGAGATGTGTCTTCCACTCTCTCTTTATCCTCTATCCTAGGGATTGATTCTAATCACACTCCTATGTAGCTCCATTCGAACACCCCTCCTCCTAAGGCATAGTGCCCCTTTTGGTTTGAATTGATGTGGTCACATCACCATCTTCTTAAATAGCTCATGTTGGATTGGTCGAGTATCAAGGTTTGTGGTTCTACTATGTTTAGACACACCTTCAAATTGAAATCCCTCAAAGATAACCTGAAAGGTTGGAGTATGAATTATTTTGGTAATATATTTTCTCAAAAAAATCCCTTAAGGAGAAACTTAGAAAGGTTCAAAATGATATGGAAATGGGAGCTCTGAAATATTTAGTCAATAAAGAAAAGACTTTGTTAAGTGACCTTCACAACATTATTGAGAAGGAAGATATGTATTGGAAGCAAAAGGATAGAAATAAATGGCTTCACGAGGGGGGAAAGAATACCAAGTTTTTCATATGAATACCTCTAGAAATTCCAAGAAAAATTCCATTATTGAATTAATATCAAAGGATGGTTCTTCTTTGACTTCTGAGGAAGATATTGCTTAGGTTGGTGTGAATTTCTTTTACATTTTTCTTAACTCAACCATGAATGACCATCTATTTGCCTCACTCTATGTCCCCACAGGATGTTATATTCATGGAATTATGTGCTTTGGTCAATTGATGAGATCAAGGGGGTTGTCTTTTCTCATATCCCTTTCAAGGCCCCAAGCCTCGATGGCTTCCCCCCTTTCTTCTTTCAGAAGTATTGAGATATTTTCAATCATGATGTTACCTTGGTTATTAAGGAATTCCTATCCTATGATAAAATTCTCAAGGAGTTCAATAACACTTTCACTTTTATCATTCCAAAACATTCTTGTGCAAAAAAATTATTCAATTTGAGGCCTATCAGCCTCTATAACACCTTCTATAACATATTCTCTATATTGTTGGTCAATCGTATTAAACCTTCTCTTTATAAGTTGATCCACCTTGCCTAGAAAGGATTTCTCCTAGGTTTTCAAATTAATTATGTTGTCATGTTGGTCCATGAAAATATTCATTCCATGAGTAAGATTAAAAAAGAAAGTATGTTCCTCAAGTTAGATATCTCCAAAGCCTATGATAAAGTGTCTTGGATATTTCTATTTGAATTCCTACAAATATTTGGGTTCTCTAGAAAAATATTAAAGCTTATTCAAGGTGTGTTACTTCCCCTATGTTCTTTGTGGTTCTTAATGGTACTCTACAAGGGGATTTTTAGGCATCTGGTGGGATACAAGGGGATCCCTTGTTCCCTTATCTCTTTATTTTGATAGTTGAAGTCCTTGGGCACAATGTTAGGAAAGGGGTTTTGAATGGTACTTTATCTAGCTTCGCTACCTCTTTTATTTCTCAACCAATTTCTCATCAATAGTTTGTGGATGACATGCTTCTTTTATGGGAAACCATGGTGGTAGAGGCAAAGGGATGTATCGATATTCTTAAAAAGTTTGCTTCAGCCTCTATCCATTGCATTAATCTCACTAAAAGTACTATTTTTTCTTGACTGTTTCCCCTCAACTCCAAAATAGGATCTCCATGATTCTTAACTACAAATCCTTTCCCTTCCCTCAACCTACCTTAGAATTCCCCTCACCATAAATAATTTTGATAATTCTATGTGCTCCAACTTACTTGAAAGAGTCCAAATAAAGTTAGTGGCTTGCAAGGGGGTCCTTCTCAGCAACGTAGGTAAACTTCCTCTAAAGCCTACTCTTCAAAGTTTCATTGTGTACTTGATTACCTTATTTCTATGCCCTCTCCATGGTATGATAAGTTATAACATATCCTTAGAAGGTTCCTTTGTTCTAGAATGGAAGAAAGGAATCATTACTCCCTAGTGAATTCATACACTATGTTCTCTAGGAAACTATATGATGGCCTGGACATGAGGAAAACTAGACAAATGAACTTGGTTCTCATCAGAAAAGTCACTTGGAAACTTTTGAATAAATAGGTTGAATGGATTTCGATCCTCAAGGATAAGTATTTGTATGGAAGGGAAGGCATCTCCTTCGTTCATGATGTTGAAATCCCCTCGAGTTACATCATTTCAAATGGGTATGTCTAGGATTATGATGGGCCAAAAAGTGGTGATATGATGGGTATGTGTAGGGTATGTGGCTAACGACTTTTTTTTTACCCAAAATTGATGAAATGAAAAGGGTTTTTAAAGGCGATTCTCAGCTTTTCACCAATGTAAATTATTCTTTACTTTGAATTTAATAAATAATCATTATTCATTTTCTATTTGAATTACGACTAAAGTTCTGATTGGTAGGTTAATTGAAAAACATATATATCTTTCAAATGGTATCACCTTTTGAATCCAAAACATGCATCACATTCTATGCTTCACATACTATAGGATTTTAAAAAAAAATTGAATTTCATGAAGTTTTGACCAAGTTAAGGTGGTTAGACATACGAGATTTTATAAATTAATTATTTACTTGGAAAAAAATTACAAAAAATATGCATCACATCTAGACATGAGTCCTCTACTTATATCTAAAATTTTATAAAAAAATATTATATTTTTATTGTGGTTAGGGTGGTTAGATAGACAACTACTTCTTATTCTTTCCTTGAAATTTAAGTACTAATGCATTGAAATTTCAAATTTTCACCAAATAGATTTTTTAAAATAAACCTAGTAGTTTAGAAACTACATGGGTATGTGCAGGATCATGATGGGCCAAAAAGTGGCAATATGATGGGTATGTGGCTGACGACTTTTTTTTTACCCAAAATTGATGAAACGAAAAGGGTTTTTAAAGGAGATTCTCAACTTTCCACTAGTATAAATTATGCTTTATTTGAATTTAATAAGTAATTATTATTCATTTTCTATTCAAATTACGACTATAGTCTTGATTGATAGGCTAATTGAAAAACATCTATAGCTTTCAAATGGTATCACATTTTGGAATCCAAAACATGCGTCACATTCTATGCTTCATATACTATAGGATTAAAAAAAGAAAAAATTAATTTCATAAAGTTTTGACCAAGTTAAGGTGGTCAAAAATATGAGTTTTTTATACTTTTTTAAAATTGTAATAAAAAATTCATAATTAACTATTTACTAGGGAAAAAATTACAAAAAAATGTGTATCACATTGGGACATGATCCCTCTACTTATATCTAAAATATTATAAAAAAATATTATCATTTTATTGTGGTTAGGGTGGTCAAACAGACACCTACTTCTTATTTTTTCCCTGAAATTTAAGTACTACTACATTGAAATTTAAAATTTTCACCAAATAGATTTATTTATTTTTTAAACAAACCTAATATTTTAGAAACTACATTCAATTTTCTACAGATTCTATTCTTACATATTTTTGAAATAATATAGATAACTTATTCAAATTTTTATGTCAAGTTGTCTAACTCTGATTTTTCTGAATTTTTTGCCACTTAAGGGCTTGTTTTTTCCATGATGATCCTGCACATACCCACATTCAATTTGCTATAGATTCTATTCTTAAATATTTTTGAAATAATATAGATAACTTATTCAAATTTTTACGTCAAGCTTCCTAACTCTGATTTTTCTGAATTTTTTGCCACTTAAGGGCCTATTTTTTCCATGATGATCCTGCACATACGGGAAAATAATATTTGTAAAACTAAGAATTTTATTTCTTAGTGTATTAGCTGGCAGGTCTAGACTGGTGCCTCACTTTGTATTTGGGATGACAGATGGATTCCAAAGCATGCTCTTGGCCTCCATCCAATTTACTCTACTATAAAATCAAACCTTTCTTCTAGATTGGGTCTTAAGGTCTCATATTATTTGGACCACTCCTCGAACCTACCATGCTGGAAGATTGATCCAAATTGGTATGGCCCTCCTCTTTGTCTAGCCACCTTGGAATTTATCATAAATTTTAAGAATCATGGGATCATTAAAGTCCAATCTTCCCAATTCTTTATTTTAGGTGGATTCTAACGATGGTAACTACTCTGTTAATTCTAGATACAATAGTTCATATAGTAATTGGGTCCCTAAGTTCAATTGATTTAATTAAGGTTTGGAGGAATAAATCCTTTCCCAAAGTTAATATATTTTGGTAGATTACTTTCCATGAATGTATTCTTACTCTGGATAACTTTTAAAAGTGTGGTCATCATCTTGGCAATAGATTCTTTCTTTGTGAAGAGGAAGTCAAAACCATTTCTCACCTTTTATTCAATTGTTCCTACTCCTGGCAAGTTTAACAAAGGATTCAGTCTTTATTCAATGTTAGTTGGCTCTAGCATAAGGATACTAAGTTGGTTCTTGATGATTGTCTCTCATTGTTTTCCCATCCTTTTCTTATTAAGCTATGGTAGAAAGCTCTTCTTTTCATAGGTTGTGCACTCTCAAAAGAGTGTAACAATAGGATCTCTTAGGATAAAAAAATCCCTTGGAAAGTTGTGGCCAGTAAGATTATTCATCAGATTGGTCAAAACCTCATGACAACCTCTTTCAAGACAAAAGGGAATCCCTCTAACTTGGATATCTCTATTGCCTCATCTTGGAACCTTCTAAAGCCCTTAATGCTCTAATACATCATATCCCTCTAGATAGGAGCAACACTCCATGTCACCCTATGAACCTAAATCGCTTAAGCTCAATTTTGACAGCTCAACCACTGGTAAATCAAGTCGAGCGAGTGGGGGTGATGATCATGGGAAAATGATGTTGGTGTATGCAGTGAATTAGGGAGTTTAAACTTCAAATTTTTTTAAGGTGGTTGCTTCCTACCTTGGTATCCATATAGCCTAGAACGTGGGTATATCCAACTTGTAAATTGAAAGCGATTCTAGAAATAACATAACAATGTTGGGTGGGATGGTGAATCCTTGTTGGTCTCTCTAGGACCCCATCATGATGGCTAATAATATGATGATGAATTTCAATCATTGTAGATCCACTCATGTGTTTTGTGTGGGGAATAAAGTGGTATATTCCTTCGTCAACTTGGGAGTTTTCACTTTTGAAGTGACTACTTGGGATATTATTTCTTGTATTCATAGACATGTGCATGATTTACTTTCTAATGATGAAAAATTATTGCAACCTTGAGCTCAACATAGACTCCTTGTTAGCTCCTTTGGACTACTAGCACAAATCACATTTATGGCATTTTGTCTCTCTCAGCCAGTATTTTCATAAGCCTTCTCATATTTGGATTATATATTATTCTTAGTGTTTCTATAGAATTCTAAGGCTTGCTATATTTATTGTGAATTACACTATGGGAGGCCTATAATGTCCCTTATCGAATTTTCCTTTAATTTTTTAGTTTTTGGTGCATAGGAATTTTAACAAATAGTTGTCTTGCACGCTACTATCAATCAGTAATTGTTTTTTGATTTTGTTTTATCTTTCTTGTGTGATGGTGTAGCATCCCTCCTCTTAATACTTAAGTAAACTCAAGAATTTACTACAAGGTAAATAACTTAGTAACCATGATAGAGATTTTTTTTTATATATTTGCATAGGCTCAAGAAAGTAAATACAAATTTTCATGATAACTTCGAACTTGAAATCATATGTAAAAAACAACTAGAAACAAAGAGAAGTCCTTACACTTTCCATTTATATTACATAAAATATAATTGGAAAAAGAATAGATTTACCTCATAAGTTTGACTGCCATAAGCTAGAACATGGAGTTCACTACATCTGGAATGTTGATATCTATCTTCACGAGCCTTAGAAAGTCTACTACTACATAGGGAGAGAATCATCTGAGTGCTTTTCCTCCAACCACGAACTCAAGCGGTCCCTTGCATGCTTCCTAGCCGGAAGTGGCTTGGCCCTTCACAAAGGGTATAGATATAAGGAACTGTCAATTTTCTCCATTTGAGTCCTAGTAATGTGTCCTACAAAACTCAATTGACCATACAACTCTAGATCCCTTCTAACTAATTATGATCATTCTAATTGGTCATGCCCTCTAGACACACACCTCTAACTCATCTTAGAAGCTATGTCATTTTATATTTTTACCTACTTTGTTTGGTACTCTAGACATAACTAGTCCGTATAAAAAAAACATTCTAGCCAATCCGACTTAGAACTAATCCTTAATATAGGATATACATTTAATGTAAAGATTTAGGTATTTCATACCTTTTAAAAGTCCCTTATTGCATTCTTGCAATATCTAGGGTTTATGATGTCTTGTCATTTTACTCTCAAGATTCAATACCCAACATATTGATGTGTTAAATAGAGTTTCAACATTATCATAGAATCTCTTCAGGAGTTATGAATACTTCTTTTCTTTTTCTATGGTTTCCTCAGCCTTTCATTATCAATCAGTATATATGTGTACAATGTCATATCCAACATAAGAGTTATAGATTTCCTATATCCTCCTTGTTTCAATATTAGGGTTTAGCTTCTCTAACCCAATGCATGGTAATATCAAGCATCCTTTCTTTTCCAAAGGTAATAACATAAGTGTAACTATTCATAAGAAAAAAATGCTTCTAGTCTTTCCTAGACCACTTGACATTTTTTGATTTCACATTTTACGTAACATGAATAAACATTGTATTCAAGGAATTCCCTCACCAATACAATATCTAAAAGAATACTATCATTTCATATCAATAGTCTTGATCTAAGTCAATATTTCAACCCTTAAAAAGGTTTGATTTATCAAAGATACTAATATATTTTCGACCCCCTTGGTCTATTTGAGTCTACTGACTTCCAACATAGGTTAAGTTATGAACTCATATATATAACTTCTTTATCACTTAAACCCTTATCAATCATAATAGTTTGCCACCATCATATTGAATTGAGTTACAAATCTCTCCTATGTCCCACCCTAAGGTAAATCATTCCAGTGATACCCAATCTTGGGTTATCTATGTCTTTTGTGCACTTAGCACTAACATAAGTTCTATTGAACAAGAACTATGAGATTTACATCCTTGCATTGCCTATTTTACTCTCTCTCCCGATATAACATAACATAACTAGTAGTTTCTAATGACAGGATATCTAAATGTCCACATCTTTGCCTTGCCTATTCTCTTGGATTAGCTTTACAAATTGATTAGAATAGATGTATCCTACCTCCACCAACCATTCAGAGATAGTTAAAAACTATCTATTCTCCTAATGCCTCCACTCAAGTATAACCATTTCTTGATCAATAAATAAGGGTCACTACTAGTGGTAGCAACAATACTTCGGTGCATGTGGGTGACTCAACGAGGGACAAGGACCAATTGATGATCATTCCATCATGGGTACAAGCTAATAAGTGTTGGGATTGTGCTAAAATAATAAGAATAGCTTTCCTAACATCGATATTATTCGTTCTCCAAACCTTTAATCATGAGGTATTTAACTTATATCATAAATCACAACTTATAACATATCACACGAGGTTCAACCTCACATGATTTGAATGAGTTGAGAGTTGAGAGTCAACAAATGGTATTTCCACCTAACTAACTTCAAAGGTTGCAACTATCATTTAATATCTTGCACACAACAATTATATATGTATATATCTTAAAATTCATCACTATAAGTCAGTTCTAATTACCTCTTTTATTGAAACCATTCATGCTAAGCTTGGTATCTCCACCATGTCGTGGATACATAGGCAAAGTATTTTCCTTAAAAAAGGTTTTTCTCACAAGAAAGAAGTGGAGTAGTTGGTCCTTTTAACCACTCTCCCATAATCCTCCATTTTCTCCTATTAGGAATAAAATATTCTTATAGATCATGTTAAACATGTAAATGCATATTGTGGATGTGAAATCTACAAATGGCTAAAATCCTAACACACAAAGCATGATTAGTATTTTAAAACAAAGCAAACAGTCAACATCCCTATGAAATAATTCAACATGCCTCATAATGTAATAAAAACAACAAAGGATTAGATAAACTAATTGAAAGCATACAATAAAACATGAAGTAAATCCTATCTCATAGTGGATTGGTGCTTTTGTGGAAAGAAGCCCTTTCCCAATCCTTGATAAGTTCTTGATAATGGAGATGTGTGATTCTTGACTATAGTGCAAATACTCAAATTGTGGATGATCCAATGCAAAGGATGAGCTCTCTATTTATAAGAGAGAATGATGGAGAGACATGAAAAATAGGTGAATGTGGGACTAATCTTGAGCCAATGACAAGATGCCACTTGTCAAGATGTGAGAGGATGAAGGGTGAGCACATTTTGATACATGTGAAAATTTGAAATTTGAATTTGATGAAGTGACATGTTTAGGGGGGATGAAAGATGAATTAAATGCCAAGTTGACTTGTGTAAGAGACATGTAAGAGCTCATAAATTCTATGTTGGAGGACAAGACATGTTAGAGGGAAAATTCACATTAGAGGAATATTCCCTAAATATGCCATATTTGAATGAAAAGGAGGAAATAATAAGTCAATTAAATTGATTTATGAGCACAAGTTGCAAAATCTAGAGAAAAGAGGATTAGGATTAGCATTAATCATGGTTTGATTAATTTAATAGGAGATTAGGTGATTTTGACTTTTGACTTAGATACTTGGGTTTATTTAAATCAAATGGGAGGAAATTGATGCATTAGTATTAAATAAATTTGATTTATTTAATTAAATGAGGAAAATTTGAAGATAATTAAATAAAATTGATTTATTTAATTTAAGGAGTATGAATCAGGATTTAATTAAACAATTTAGATGGTATATATAATTAAAGAGGGAAAATGATGATAACGGGATGATTAAGGACAACATGGAATTAGTGAATCTGAATTAGATGCATGATGTCAATTTTGCATGTCTAGATTTTGCCCCTCTTTGAAGCAATGTACTTGCTATGATGGTTCAAAGAATAAACTTGCCATGATCAAAATTCAAAAAAATTCTAATTTTTTTGGATGCCCCAGCGAAAAGAAGTATACTGCTACATTTCCCCCTGGAGAGATCGAGTGAAAAGATTTGATTTGAGGGTTGATCTCACGAAAAAGAGGTTCAAGATGGACACATGGATGGTTATGATGATGATGCAAATGAGATGATTTTAAGATGCTTAGAATAACCAATCTATATTATCCATAACAACATACAATGATGATGTAATGCATGTGAGATGGATGAGAAGGATGATGTGATATGCTATGATGTGTAGTATGATGATGGTTTGTGGATGCAGGATAGATGCATTGGTGATGATGATTAACTATCCTGGTATGATGTTAGCGTGGAAAAGAAGAAATGAGATGATGACAAGAGGATCCAACAAGCCAATTTTATTAGAGATGATGATGAGAGATGGATGATTTTCTTATGAGGAATTGGGACTTAAAAGGTCCACTTATCTTATGTTTCATAACACACATAGATACGATGCATCAAGGTATAAAGAACTAGGATGGCATTGTACCTAGTGTGATGGACTTTGACTCGACAATCAAATAGGAGTATTCTTGTTCATACTTGACATAAAGAAACCTTGCTAGGATGCACCTAACAAAGCAAGTATTTTCCAAGTTATATTACAAGAACATCGAACAAGCACAATAGACAAAAAGATAATGATCGATGCCCCATTCCTTTCTCTCTAAATCGCTTTGATTAGACATCATTAGGAGGTCATTAGAATGAGCGCAATAAGATAAATCAAAAAGAAAAGATCAAGAACAAAAACATGTCAATGTTCTTCATACCTCTAGCCAAAGGGATTTGTTTTGTTTAGGATAAGAACAAAAATGATTGCCAATAGATAATTCCCATTGTAGGAAGGATACATCCTAGGACATGTTAGTGGATGGTGGAATGTCGTTTTGTTTATCCAAAGTGTTTTGCCAAAATATAATGCCCATTGTAGGAAGGATGTATCCTAGGACATGTTAGTGGATGGTGGAAAGTTGATAGGTTGTTCAAAAGGCTATTGATATAAGGTTGACTAACATGTTTGCGAATGATCAAGAGTTTGATTTTGTGTTTGAAGCTTGCTTTTGTTGATTGTTGTGGTTGTTTCTATTTGTATTGCAAAAGGATGAAGGTGAGAATTGATTTATTACGGATGATTGATTATTGCGAGTGAAAGCGAAATGGGATGGATGGATTTTTCAAATATTTGGATGTTTTTTATGTTTCTGAAGTGTTTTTTAGGCTGTTTTTGGTATTTTCAAGATGCTTTACAAATGTTTTCGGGTTTTCTGAGATTTTATGAATGTTTTTGGATTTTGTGTCTTGGGGGCTGATCAAAGATTAGCCTTGCCTACGTTTAAGCTCAAAGACAATGTAATTCAAATTCCATGTTTTTGATGTTTTCTTATTTTTTACGAATGTTTTTGTATTTTCTGATTTGATTTGGATGTTTTTGGACTTTTTGTTTTTTGAATGTTTTTAGATTTTTTGGATGTTTTTGGATTTTCTTGGTTTTTTTGAATTTTTTTGGATTTTGTGATTTTCTAAATGTTTTTGGATTTTTTTGCTCGATTTTGATGTTTTGGATATGGATATGTGTGATGATATCAGTGCTTTGTTTGGGATTTTGTTAAAAACCAATCTATGTTTGATTGATCAGATTGATGGATTGATGATGATAACATTGTTGAGGATAAACAACAATGCAAGGATAGTGTTTAACCAACACAAAGATTAGGATGGAT
The DNA here is from genome assembly GCA_007258455.2 of Sequoia sempervirens. Taxonomy (NCBI): domain Eukaryota; kingdom Viridiplantae; phylum Streptophyta; class Pinopsida; order Cupressales; family Cupressaceae; genus Sequoia; species Sequoia sempervirens. The sequence goes on along the minus strand of VDFB02271358.1, from coordinate 625,755,948 downwards.
ATCCCAAGATGATGAGGGATTTATTGGATTCAATTGATGAAGATTGATGATGATAACATTGTTGAGGATACACAACAATGACAGGATAGTGTTAAGCAACACAAGGACTAGGAAGGATATCCCAAGATGATGGAATTGATTGGATTTGATCAAGATCAAGATTTTGAAGCTTCATTTGGAACAAAATTTGTTTGAATGATTTGATGTGACATTGAAGTGCTAATTAGAAACGACTGATATTGATTCTTTGGATTGATGTTCGATGAAAGATGAAGCATGATAAGGAATGTTTTCTCGTCAAAATGTACCATGGGCTAGTGATTTGGATTTTTTCTCACAAGTGCTTTGACCAATTTGATTTCACGTTTTCCAATGTTCAGATCACCACATACGTTGGAGGATATATGTCAAGATTTATTCTCGAAGCAAGATGTAAATATCTGCCCCCAGTGTCTAGCAATGTATGGAATGCCATGGATGGATGCTTGGATAAATGTATGGATGGATGGATATGGATTATCTTGCAATAAGATAAGGTGTTTGAATAGAGGATGCTCATTTGGATAATGTTTCATGGCTTAGATAGTGTTGCATAGGTAGGATTAATGAAAATGACTCATGTCGAGATGTTTACCATAAGCAAGTGTAAAGTGTGTACCAAAATTTGTCAAGATCAAAATAACTCAGACTATAGATGTAGATATATGGAAATGGATTGGATAAATGGTTCATGGATGAATGGATTTATTCTGGATGAGATGGATGGAATGTTGGATTTATCATGGATGGGGATGTTTTCTCTTGAACTAGCGGATGCATATGCTCAATTCTACACATGACACCTATTTTCTAGGTTTTAATCATGGTACGTACCCAAAGCACCACTGTACTAGTTTTCACTAAAGTATGATTTTTTTCTTTACTATTTTCAATCCTTTTTCTAATATTTTTTTTTTGGATTTTCATACTTTTTTGATTTTTTTGATTTTTTTGAAAGATCTTAAGCTCATGCTAAACCACCTGGTGGTTTCAATGTAGATGCTTCTGTCATAATGTGCCATCGATATCCCACTTGAAGGAGTTTCTTTGTCAAGATATGTAGGGTATGTGCAAGATCATCATGGAAAAAAAGGTCCTTAAGTGGCAAAAATTTCAGAAAAATCAGAGTTAGGCAACTTGACATAAAAATTTGAATAAGTTATCTATATTATTTCAAAAATATGTAAGAATAGAATATGTAGCAAATTAAATGTAGTTTCTAAACTACTAGGTTTATTTTATTTTTTTAAATCATTATGGTGAAAATTTGAAATTTCAATGCAATAGTACTTAAATTTCAAGGAAAATAAGAAGTAGGTGTTTGTCTAATCACCTAAACACAATAAAATGATAATAATTTTTTATAATATTTTAGACATAAGTAGAGGACTCATGTCCAGATGTGAATATATTTTTGGTAATTTGTTTCCAAGTAAATAATTAATTATGAATTTTTATTGCAATTTTTAAAAATATAAAAACTTGTGTGTCCACCACCTTAACTTGGTCAAAACTTCATGAAATTCATTTTTAGTTTTTTAATCTTATAGTATGCAAAGCATAGAATGTGATGCATGTTTTGGATTCCAAAAATGTGATATCATTTGGAATTTATAGATGTTTTTCAACCAGCCTATCAATCAGGACTTTAGTTATAATTCAAATAGAAAATAAATAATAATTATTTATTAAATTCAAAGTAAACCATAATTTATATTGGTGGAAAGCTGAGAATCTCCTTTAAAACCTTTTTCATTTCATCAATTTTGGGTTAAAAAAAAAATTCAGCCACATACCCTACAAATACCCATCATATTGCCACTTTTTGTCCCATCATGATCCTGCACATACCCTGCACTTGAATACAACTTTTAAGATTCCTAATCTGCTTTGTTGATACCAGAGTTAGCTTTGTCTTTCTATGCACATCGTGATAGAGTGCCTTTTGAATCCTTATGATGAAAGGTGGCTACCAATACATTGTCAATGTGAGAATTGGATATCATGCATGGAGGCATAGATGGAGTGTGTTTAGGGATAAAAGATCGATTGGTTGACAGTTTGGAATTTTTGACTCTCCAAACTTGGGAAGATGAGCAATGATGAGTGGATACAAAAGTGTATGTGGAATTAGGACCAACTGCTTGATATACTTTGTACGCCGCTTGAGAAGAATTCTTTTTCTTTTCTGGACATCTTTGATGGATACTTTTCCCTTTTTAATTTTTCCTCATAGACTCTTTGAATAATGGAGTTTGATAGGGATCATCTTTCTTTGTATTTTTGTGTATCCATATGTATTTTATTTGTCCATTATGCTTAATAACTTCTTTTTCTTTGATAACGTTAGTTGTACTTTGATTCAAATATTTCTTTTGATGTTGGTCCCAATTCATGAATGGAGTTATGGGTGGATGAAGATTAATGATGTGGCTGGTTGTAGTATTGACATCAATTTCATCGTAAGGATTCTTTGTGCTTCCTATGTTGACATTTGCACTAGATAAAGTTGTCCCTAGTATGGTGGTAGTGTCACCTTCATTCCTTCATTCTTCTTGTTTTGAGATGTCTTGTTTAGGATGCATTCTCTGATAAATGACCACTACATATGACATTATTTCAATTTGCTGCTTTGCTAACTATGTCACGTCTCATACTTTGATGCTATTTTGACCATTACTTACTTTGACGCTATTTTGACCATGACTTATTTTGATAATGTTTGACCATGACTTATTTTGATAATGTTTGACCATGACTTATTTTGATAATGTTTGACCATGATTTTATGGGATTTAATATACGAATTATGATACTATGCTTTGATGTATGGGAATGTAGAAAAATAATTGTTTTCTTTCAAGAATTATGAGTGCATTTATATAAAATAGGAATGATGATTTAATTTTAATTTACATTTCTACAATAGTTACTAATACACTTTTGTTTTTGCACACCTGAGTGCATTTGAGTGGCAGGTGATCGAAGGCCAAGAGTGTGATTGAGGGAAAGAAGGTTAGCTTCCCGACAGGGTAAAAGAGGAGAAGCTCTCGATTACGCACACACCACTTAAAGCATGTAGCTGCATTAGGTCATGTTTGTTTCTCAATGTGATTGCGTGAAAAATGATTGCATAGCAAATTTAAATTACGGTTTAATTAACCTTAGAAATTGTGAAAATAATATGGCTTATTCTATTTTAATTATTCCTCATTTATATTTGAGCAACAAAAGGAAAAATCTGTTTTAAAAGAAATATAATTAAAAATAAAACAAAATAAATAAAAGAATAGAATATTGTGTTTTGCATAAATGAAATTTTAGGTTTGCATAAAAGGGGATATAATTATGTTTTGTATATAATTTTTCCAAAAATAATGAGGAATGAACAGGCCGAGAGAACATTGGGCTCTGGAAATTTTGTCTTAAAATCAACAAAGCAGATGGCATGTGGCAATCCTTAGAAATTGCATGAGAATTTTATCTGTCACCTGGAAATTTTATGCATGATCCTCGAAAAGAGGTAGAGAGCTTTAAGAGAGAAAAGAGGACTTCGAATGAGACATATTGGAGAGTTCTGGAATAGAGGTGAAGAGGGTATTTGCTGGGCATCTGCACTGGAAGCAAAAATTGCCAGGTTCTTTTCAAGCTTTGCCTGTTTTTAATTTAATTTAAAACTACAGTAAGGAAATGGAAGGAATGAAATGTTTTATTCCCTGATTAGATTACAAACAACTGAGAAATCTTTCCAATTTCATTTTTGAAATCAAGGTAATAGCTTATTTCTCTGTGTTGCAATAAAGAATACACATTCTTTTCTTCAGAATTAGGGTTTTCATTATGTCGCAAATTCTGTAATTTATTAAGCTGATCTCAAGTGTAATTGAAAATATATTTATAAACATATATATATATATGCTTATATATATGCACAGGAATTCGAATTCCCGTGCATATATATAGATACATATATATATATATATATGGTCTGCATAAAAACTCTGTCATCTGAATGAATTCAAAATTTCTTTGAGATAAATTCGAATGCAGTTTATACTGGGCAAATGTCTTCTTTATCTCTAAATTTTGAAATTGCTAACCATAGGAAAGAGGAAGGGATTATTTCCCTTGTCCTCCCCATGGGAAGGACGTGGACTGTGGAAGGCTCGCGCCCTCCACAGGCCACGGCCTGTGGAGGAGGCGCGAGCCCCTCACAGCCCGACCCCTCCCCATGGGAGGGGCAAGGGCTTCCCTGAGTCTTAATTCTGCTCAATGCCAGTAAGGAAACCCTGTAAAATATCCTATTCTGTGTGCACGGCCAGTGAATTCTTTGAACAGTTTTAAAAACCAAAATTTCTTTCTTCAAATTACACGCAGCTGTACATGAATTTCTACACACCCACACACACACACACATATATATATATATGTATACATATACATAGCTGTATATACATACATATATATATATATATAGATTTCCTTGCATATATGTGCCAAAATACAAGCTGAAACAGGTAAACCATTTCCAGAAAATAGTATGAATTCTGTTAATTATTTACAAATATCTCAGAAATGTTAAACCTGAAACAGAACAGAAAGGTTTTTGAGAAACCATGTAAACTAGAAAGCATCTTGATTACTTTAACATATACTTACTTACAGAAGTACAATCCTGAGTAAAGGAATACAACATAAAATGTGAATGCAAGATTATCTTCCAAACCTCTGAAATTCTGAATTAAATTGCACTGTTTCAATATACTATTATTACTTTGAAACCTGTATTGAAATTGGGAAATTACACTATCAGTCAGCCTGAGCTTGGAAAGAATAGAAATACATGCTGAAAACAGAAAACACTATTACATTCAAACAGATTGATTAAATCTTCTTTCTAATAATGCACTGAAAAGTATTAAGACATGTATGTTCTTCTTTAAAAACAGAGCTTTATCTAAATCAGAAAAGGGTTGTTTACCACAGAATAAATGAGATCTTACAATTGAATTTACAAAGGATGTTCTGAAATTCACATTGGAAATTCTTTTAGAATTAATTGAATGATTGAAACATGTACTAAAATGCATAACTTTCTGCTTTGGTATTATTTCATACTTCACTATGGTAACTTCCGGGACAGGGTGCCGAAGGTGGGCAAACAGAGACGGTAGTATTACCTTTTCTAAACTACCATTTACTTGTATTATTTTGCTTGGCCAAGCACTTGTACCATTGAAATAGATGGGTTTATTTTAAAAGCCTAGAAATTTATATAGTCTCTGCCACCTCCTGTTGCAAGAAATGTGTTTATTTCTCATGTTAGAAATGCATATAGGCATCAGGCACGCATCGAGAGTTCCCTCCTGTTTTACTGTTTCGGGTTGCTAGGCTCCTTTATGCAGGGCCGGGGATTCCTTCGAGTTAGGAAGGGACCCGGGGAAGTCATGGACTTCGTGGTTGGGCGGAAAAGGCGCCTGAATCACATTCTTGGCCCCAGCTCGCAAGAAGACCAAAGGCGTCACGGCGGTTGGTGGTACCAAGTTTTATTTGCTATTGATGTACTTATGTAATATTCAGATTTGGCTTGTGAAGCCTATTGTAAATGTATATGTATTTGTCATTCTTTGTGGAAACTTGAAATAGAGATATGATTTGAAAGTATCTAATGTAACATTGATTTGAGAAGTTAAAGTTTTATAACTTAGCATAGAGAAGATGTTTTCTATTAGAATTGTTGATTCTTCCAAGTAAGGATGAATATATGTATATGAGAAAGTCATTGAAATACTTATGTTTTGTACAATCTTGATACATTACATAGATGATATTATTATTTATGAAATGCAATTTAAATTCTCTTTTATTAAGCTCATATGGAAGTGTTATGAACAATGTTGACTACTTGGAAACCTTTTATAATGATTTGACTAAATTGAAAATGCTCTTAATTTCTCTTTAATACTGATTTAAAACGGAATGAAAACACTCTTAATTTTCCGAGCGCTACAAACTATAGAATATCTTGTTCTGTCTGACATATTTCTTTGAGTGGATAATGTTGGATATCTTCATACATGATGTCCTCAGTCTAAATTTGGGACATATCTGATCTTGATGTTGACAACTTAGTTTGACTGTAGGAATCAATAACCTGCTCTTTTTGTGTAGTAATGTCAAGAGTAAAGGAATCATATTTTAGATGAATGTCATCTATGTGTCAATTCACATAAAGCATCTCATGGGTAGATGACGGAGTATGTGCTATGTGGATATGATCATCTTGTATGCATAGGAGAGTGTCCATTAGATCATTGTAGTATCTTGGAGATATGAATTCTTGATCTTGAATGATTTCATAATTACTTTCAACATGCTTTGGATCAAGTTCTTGACATGGGTTAGTTTCAAAGGACAAATTACTTACAAAGGTTTCTTGGATGTCATCATTAGACATGGGAAGCAACTCAATATACTCTTGATATCTGAGTGTATTTGGATCAAGTTTCGAGTTAAAGATTCCTTCTATAACCATGAGGTCAAAGGGTGTCAACATGTCTTAAAGAGGACCATTGCTAGACTTTGGTGAAATATATTGATCATGCTTTGGAATAAATTCTTGAGATATGTTCTCTAAGTCATTAGGTGATGTAGAGACATTTTCAACATGATCATTGGTCGATGGGTCATGGATTATGTCAATAGGATCAAATAATGATAACACTCCTTGAAATAGATCACTAAAAAGTGGCTCTTGATGTATGGTGAATTGATCATTGGATGGGGTAGAAACACCTTCAATTTTCTCATTAATGGAGAGATCTTGAACATTGTTTCCAACAACAGTGGTGGAGAGATTGTCAATGTATTCAACCATAGGGTCAAGTGATGTTGACATTTCTTGAATTGGATCATTGTTGGGTTTTGTTTGTGGATTTTGATCATGATCAAAAAGTGACTCTTGATATACATTGATTTGAACTTCAAATCAAGTAGGAACATCTTCAATATGCTCCTTGATTGATAGATTTTGATCATTGTTTTCACCAATTGTGGTTGAGAGATTGTCAATGTTATCGCCAGTGGTTGAATCTTGATCATTGTCCCCAATAGTGATTATCTTTTGATCAATAATCTCTTGGATGAAATTTTTGAGTCAAATACAATTTGATGTTGTGTGTCCCTTTGTTTTGTGAAAATCACAATGGTGCTCCTCATTATACCTTGGTGGTTTAACTAGGGGTTCTTGATAGTTCCCATAGATGGGGAGCTTGATGAGATTTTCTTGTACCAATTGTTTTAGGACCAATTCAATTGGTCTCCCTAGTGGTGCGTATTTCCGCTTACTACCCTATGAGACTTGTAATTTAAATTGACCTTGTGGTGATTGATTTTGGAGATGTGGTGATTGATCTTCAAGACATGGTGATTAGGTTTGTTGTTGAAGTTGTTGATCTTGATATCCAACTTCTTGACATTGGAGATATTGTTCTTGATGTGGTTGTGGACACACCTCAATGCTTTGATGACATGGTTCAACCAAAGGAAGAGCATATTTATTTTGGAGTGAAGGTGTCTCTTGGCTCAATAAGTCAATTAGTTTGGCAAGTGAAGCAAGTTGATCTAGAAAATTTTGATCTTGATTTTTACTTTGAATCACTTGATATAGTTGATTTAGATTTTGTTCAAACAAATTTGGAATGTACACTTGTTGTGTTTGCATGAGATCGTGGAAATTTTGATTTTGGACAATATTATGATTTGGGATGATGTTCAAATTTGGCATTATGGGTTGAAATTGATCATTGTTTTGGTTGAGAATCATATTGCCTAGATTTAGGTAACTTTGATTTTCCATGGTGTTACCTTCAATTGGATCAATACATGGAGTCATTATCATCTTATTTGGACTTTGAACAACATTTGTATGTTTTGCAAGGATATCTATCCGAAAGTTTTCCAAGTGTGGATTTGAAATGTTCATGTTTGGAAAACTTGTACTTGGCATGCATGGAATTGGTGGGATGATGTTTTTGCTTGAAGATTCATTCATTGATTGTTTGGTTGGTAGATTTGTAAGTTTGGACTTGGATTTAAATCTACGATCGAGAAAGGTGTTGCAAAATTTTGACTAGGTATACTCATATTTATTGTACCATTGAGGTTTGTGGGAGATAATGACACCATGTATGGATTATATAAGTGTGAGTTTTCATAATCCATTGGTTTTTTAAGGCTTGTATAGTTTGGTTGACTTGGATTACTCATGATGTATGGATCAAGTTTATACTCCATCTTATTCTTGTGTTTCGACCTTGTTGTAAAAGTTAACCTCTAAGGTGTTCAGGACCAATGATTCAAGATGAAGGATGAAAGGGGTGAATGATATGGGTGTTGAAATTTTAGGAACTTTGGATCAATGGTAGACTTAGGGTCTGATTGGATTGGTTTGATTTGATTTTGATAATGAACTTGTAAACCATAAGATGTTAGATGTTATCTTTAGGATGAACTTATTCAAAGGTGTGTTGATTTAACTAGAGGTATGAGAAAGGATGCATTCACATACTCCTAACTAAATGAGGTGATTTTGATTTTGATGATTTACCAAACTCTAAAATGATGTTTCTAAAGCTCTAAAGTTGCTCGTGGAATGAGATGATAAATGTTTGGAATGGATGAAGTGTTTGATTTGATCCTAAATGAACCTAAGAATATTTTTTTTTACTGGACCAAGATATTGAAGAACATGATTTTCTCTAAGAGTAGTTCAAAACCAAAAGATCAATTTTTGCATAAAAACCATATGACCAAAATATTCCAAGCACATGTGTGGGGTCCAATTGTTTAACTTTTCTTAATGAGTTTTTTTATCACAAGTACACTCTTGATTAGTTTTGAAAACTAGATGTCCAATGTCCTAATTCTCTTTCATCCCATAAAGTCCATTATGTGGAAATATAGAAAATAAAGGCAAGAGTTTCCTAATGTTGACCTTAGTAGGAGAAAATTGAGATGAAATCCAAATGCTTAGAAGCCTCTAAGGATGAGGATCCCAAGGGAAAGAAATAGCATGTGAATCCATTCAAGGATATTAGCTTCTCCTAAAGGGCTTGAGATTTGATGCTCATGTTGAATGTTTGTTTTCCCAATGTTCACAAACAAGAAAAGTGTTTTCATTTCAAGAACATGTACAACCCTATGGATATGAAAGGATGTATTTGTTGAGTCCCCACTTGGACAAGTCTAGCTATGCTTATTTTTAGTGGATGGTTAGATGCTTGACCCCACTGGTTCCCCTCCATGACACTCACTTCTTAGGGCAGCCAAGCATCAGTACCCATGAAACTCCCATGGCATATTTTCCATTTCTACTAAAAATTGTAAAAGTGTGGGACAGCTTCAGAACGACTATTTTTGCACCAACAAATAGATAGGGATTTTTGCATTTCTACAACAAGGTTTTTAATTCATACTTTTTGTTCATAGGAGTTGACCCATCGAGGTGAGAGACCATTGCTTCCCTTCTCATCAGAGCCAACTATGTGATACTGGCCTTTGTTCTAGTACCCACTTTTATATCCCGACTGAAAATACCCTTGGCTTTAGAGTGTTACTAGTTGAGTCGTTCCCTTGGGTAAGTAATTTTTCCCCATGGTAGGCCCTCTAAGATAGAAAAAAGCAAGCAAACATATCCGTAACTCAATAAACCTTCGTTTAGAAAGAAAGGGAGAACATACGCAACATGTTCCACTCACACTCACAAGATATTTTGTTCAATTTTAATCCCATTTTATGAAGTGCGGGGGGTAATTACTTTACCCATCTTAAGATCACCAAAAGGGCTTTTGATTCTCAATATCATCATGGGGCGTGAGAGAAGTGCATGTGTCCTTTTGATGGTATTATTTTGAGTAAGCAATTACAAAACAAAGAAACACTTGTTCATTTTAAGTCCACAAAGAAATGATTTCAATTCATTTTAAAGCACCAAAATAAGACATGAAATTTTCCTTGTTCAATTGTTAAATCTGAAAACCAACTCTAGTAAGTTTGTCCTAAAGTTATTTTTAAGTTCCTTGAGAAGAAAATTGAAATGTTCTTTTTAAGAGTGCAAAAAATATGTGAGTTGATTTAAAATAGAAAACTAAAGAATGGAACAAAAGCCTTAAGCATTTAAAAATTCTTTGTTGATTTCAATTTTTAATTCCCTATTCATTTTCAACTCCATCCTCACTTTTCTTTTGCCTAATTCCAACGCTCAATTCCAATGTCAACCTATAAATAGGATACAAATCTTAGCAATGAGATTTATGTCAAGTAATCAATAATAACTCAATGTAATGAATATAGTTTCAAACATAATGAATTTCTAAACTTGGTCAAACCTTCGAGGTCGAATGTCTCCTTTTGACAGAAAGAAACAAGGTTTAATGTCCAAAAGCTTAAAATACCAAACATATTTATCATTTAAGAAGTAATATGTGCAAGCCCAAAGGATAGTAAATGGAATTAAGCTCTAAATCAGTCAAGTTTTTAAGCTTGTACATTCTCATAAAATTAATGGCTTGAAGCAACTAGATCTACATCATTACATCAAAACAATCTTAGACTCCATGGCATAGTGAATAGAATAAATGTCAACCAGATCAAAATTCCCACCCTGTAGGAGGCATTCCTTTTGAGCATCAGAGATATCAATTTTAAGCTGGAGAGCAGTTCTTAAGGTCTTATACTCAAATTCAATTGGCAACATGGCAGTCTTACCATAGAGTAACTCCAAAGGAGTAAACCCTGTAGTTGTTTTCCATGTTGTCTTATAGGCCCAGACTACTTCAGGAAGGCGGGTGCTCTAATACTTCTTGTGTAATTGGACTGTCTTTGTAAGGATTGCCTCAATTTCTCTATTGGTAACCTCTGCCTGGCCGTTGGCTTGAGGGTGATAGGGGCTAGACTTTATGTGCATGATCTTGTAATCATTCATTAGTGCAGTGATTAAATTGGATGTAAAATGAGCTCCTTGATCAGTAACAAGTTCCCTTGGGACTCCAAACCGAGTAAAAATCTTCTCCTACAAAAACTCAGCAACTTTATTATCATGGGCATGTATCATTGCTTTCACTTCCACCCACTTGGTTACATAATCAATACACACCAAAATGTGTGATTTTCCATTGAATGGAGGATCAGTAGGCCCAACAAAATCCATGCCCCATTTTTCAAAGGGACTGACTACCACTTGAGGATTCAGGGGAATTTCATCAGACCTTGTTGGTCTCCCCATGCGTTAACATCTGTCACATTTCCTGGTGTAGGTTGTTGCATCTTTGTGTAGTGTAGTCCAATAGTATCCTGTATTAAACACTTTCATAGATATTCTCTTGGCTGCAAAGTGTCCACCACAGGGCTCATCATGATAGGCATACAAAATGTCATAGGTCTCATCTTCCCTAACACATCTTCTCATGACTTGGTCAGGTCTTGTATAAAATAAACAGTTTGCAATCCATGAAAAGTTAAAACTTTTCTCAACTAACAGTTTCCTTTCCTTTGGTGAGAAGTGAGCTGAGATCTTGTTTGCTACTAAATAATTTTCGATATCTGCATACCATGGAGTTTGAGCAGCAATAGAAAAAAAATGTTCATCAGGGAAGCTATCATCAATTACCTCATGAGTGTTAGGTGTAGGTGTTTGAACTCTTGACAAAAAATCAGCTACCACATTAGCTCGGCCTGGCTTATCAATAACTGTGATATCAAATTTTTGCAACAGTAGGAGCCATCTTGCTAATCTACCAGATATGGCAGGCTTATTCATGAGGTACATTATTGTTGCATGATCTGTATGAACAAATATTTGGTAACTAGTGACATAATGTCAAAATTTATTCAGGGCATACACAACTGTTAGCAATTCTTTCTCTGTGACAATATAGTTTAATTCAGGGCCTTGAAGATTTTTGCTAATGAAATATATGGCATGCTCTATGGAATCCTCTTTTTGTCCTAAAACTACCCCTATGGCATAATCAAAAGCATCTGTGTGTATATAAAAGGGAGATTCCACTTCGGTCCTTGAAGAATAGGTGTCTGAGCAAGTAAATTCTTAAGCTACAGGAAAGATTTGTCACAGGCTTCGGTTAAGGTAAACTCAAAATCCTTAGTCAATAAAGCATATAATGGACTGGCTATTTTACTGGAATCTTTGATAAATCTCCTATAATATCTAGCATGTCCTAGGAAACTTCTAACATCCTTTTGTTTTGTAGGTGTTGGCAAAGTTAGAATAACTTCTATTTTTGCAGAATCAACCTAAATTCCTACTTGGGAGACATGATGTCCTAAAACAATTCTCTCTTGCATCATCATGAAGCATTTCTCACTATTCAAAGAGAAATTTTATTCCTGACATCTTTTCAACACTTTTTTCCAAATTGGCTAATGCTTCTTCATAAGTAACTCCATAAGTAGTAAAGTCATCCATGTAGATTTCCATAGAATCATGAGAAATGTCAGCAAAAATACTGATCACTGCTCTTTGAAATGTTGTAGGTGCATTACACAGTCCAAAAGGTAAGACAGAGTAGGCAAAAGTACCCCATAGACTGGTAAAAGTTATTATGTCTTATCTTTAGGGGCGATTCTAATTTGATTATAGCCACTATATCTATCCAAAAAGGAAAAATATTTTTTCCCAGACAATGAGTCTAGTACTTGGTCAACAAATGGCAGTGGAAAGTGATCATTTTTAGTTGTTGTGTTCAGCTCTCTGTAGTCTACACAAACTCTCCATTTTCCACCTTTTTTAAGGACAATCACCAATGGAAACACCCATTGACTGTCTGAAATGGGGTAGATAAAACCAGCATCAAGTAACTTCTGGAGCTCTATTTTAACTATTTCCCTAAGTGCTGGGTTTATCCTTCTTTGAGGTTGCCTGACAAGTAAAAAATATTCCTTAATGTAGATCTTATGAGTACAAAGTTGAGAATCTATTCCTTTCATATGCCCATAGTCCCATGCAAAATCTTTGTGTTGTTCTTGCAACATTGTGACTAAGGCAGTTTGATGAGATTGAGACAACTTATTATTGATGTTTAGACAGTGGCTTGAAGACACTTCTACTTGCTTGATAAGATCATTCATGGAGGCTGCTGATAAAGGTGGTGTATGTATTTCATATGGAAGAAAATTATGATAAACTGTAGGAGATTTAGGGGACAGGTTCTCAGAATTTAGTTGCTACAGGAAACACTGCTAGAGACAGCTATCTGCAACAGATGGGCTACTTAGACTAGGGTTAGACTGCAAGATGTGTAAAAGCATGTCATCCTCACTGTGGAGTTGTGAAAATGGTTAGTTTGTAGCATCATTAGGTGGGCCAATGAATTAACTTCTTCAGTTTCCTCTCCTAAATCTAGCCAAATTGGTTAAGACAAGTCTGGTTGAGGCTGAGCAGGTGGGTATAAAGCCAATTTCTTTCTTGACTGACCATCAGAAATTGTCATGTCTCCTAAACAGAATCCTATAAAAGCATCAGCTGTAGCTAATCATGGTCTACCTAGGATGATAGGATATCCTCCCAAAGTTTCCTTAGTGGACAATATGGTAAAATCTGTTGGGTATCCCCAAGACTCAAGGATGACAATAACATCTTTTACCATTCCATCAGGCTTTACTGTGGAACTATCAACAAGCTACAAGATGGTAGGTGTAGACCGAATATTTAAAATATTCAAATACTCCATTGTATTCTTGGTCATTACATTGATGGATGCACCAAGGTCAATCAAAATATTCTTTACTATCTGGCCATTAATATTTATTTGTACCACAGGACTCCCAGGGTCAGTATATTTTGGAATGACTACCTTTCCTAACATAATATCTGCCAACTGTCCTAGAACATGGATAGTTTGGGGATCCTTTTTATTTCTTCCTAGTTTCTTTAAACATGCCTCCTTAATGGCTTTTCCATAAATTGGGACATCTTTAATGGCTTGAAAAAGAGGAATTTGAATGTGTATATTCTTTAACTGATCCAAAATATCAAAGGTAGGCTCTTCCATAGACCTGGATGTAGTAATTTGCAATCTCTGAGGAAAAGGCGGTTTGGCCTGATGCTGGAGGACATGCTCCTTAGAGACAGTATCAGACATAGGTATATGTTCTGCAGGTTCAGTAGGTTGTTCAGAGGAAGAATCTGGAATTTCTATAATCACAGGCGGCTGTGGGGCAGGGAGAGTGGTTCCAGACCTGAGATGGATATCATGAATATCTAGGGCATAAGCTGGATACTAATTGGCTTCTGCAAAATACATAGGTTTTTATTGTTGCTACTAATTATTAGGATTTGGAAATGGTTGAGCAGGCATAGGGGTTTGTTTTGGAGGGCCAGTATTTGTTGTAGGTGTTGCAGGAGGTGGCATGAGGGCCTGAGGTTGTGGCTGTTGAAGCTGCAGGGAGGCAGGGGATTATGTCTGCCATTGTTGTGGATTTCTCCATTGAGGATTCTGCTACTAGTTACCTTGGGGTGGAGTCCATTGTCCTTGTGGCTGCTGCTAACCTCCTTGAGAAGATTTCCATTGAGGACTCTGATAGTTAGGCCAATGAGGTTGAGAAGTATTCCAAGGTGGTGATGGGCCATATGTAGGTTGTCACTAGTTATTGTAATTATAATAAGGATTACCAAAAGTCAAAGGATCTTGAGGCATACCTTGTCTTTGAGCCCATGTTTGCCTTTGTGCAATGAAGAATACTTGGTCATCATCACTCTCTACCATCTTAAAGTCAGTAGGTAACTGCTTAGCTCTAGGTTAGCCACCATCTTACATCTCCAGTCATATTTCTTCTGTCTGCAATGTGGACATAACTCCACCAAGATTGCTTTAGCTTCCTCATGTTTCTTCTGAGCTTGCATAGTATCCAACTGTGTAGCCATGTTTTTTATGATATCCTGCTTGAAATCAGATAGCAAATTTGTGATCTCCATCTGTGAAACTCCATTAATAGAAGACTTTCCCACTGTGGCTTGATGACCTCTACCCTTCTTAACAATTGCTCGAGAGTATTTGAGACATGTTTTCTTGATATCATCCCAAGGCAGTTGGGTTATATCACCTCCTCCCATCAGGTCTAGGGCATCTATACAAGTATCACTAATTCCTATTAGGAAGAGTAGTTTTTGAGACTCTTCATTGAGAGTATGGTTTGAATTATTTTTCAAGGAAAACAAGAATCTTGAGATATAGTCTTCCAGGATTTCATCCTCCTTTTGTTGAATTTTGAATATATCATCTCCCTTACTACCACTCTTACAATATTCCTTGTATTTCTCAAGAAATTTTGTTTGCATGACTGCCCAACTATCAACAACACCTCTTCCCAAACTCATGAACCATCTAAGAGCTCCTTCCTTCAAAGTAGAAGGAAACAACTTCAGCCTGTGAGCATCTGAAGTGTAATCATAGCTGCGACAGAGGATATCAAACTCAAACAAGAAAGTGTCTGGGTCCTCTGTAACTAGTCCATAGAACTTGGGGAGTAATGAAGAAGGAATATTTTTAAGGTTATCATTATCTTGCTGAGCAATGATGGGAAACTCAAAAGAAGGAGGTCAATTAGGTGGATTTTGTGCCATATATGCTTTATGGAGTATCAGAGCAAATGGATTTTCTTTAGGTTCTTTGTCACCTAGGTCAAATGGCAACTCAACAAATAGATTTTCAGCAAATGGATTGATATCTTGGTCTCCTTCTTCCTCAAATAGATTATAAGCTAGTTCAGGATTATTATCAATGAATGGAAGGTCTCTTCTTCTATGCATGCATTAGAATGAATGGTGAATTAAAGGAACTTGAAAATTCTTGAATAACAGACTAAACTACTACTAACAATGACTTATGACAGGTTCTTAGCTTGACACCATCCCTGACAATGGCGCCAAAAATGGTCGTGCCCACAAAATGATATAAAAGTCACAAAAAAATCTAACCTAGGAATTGGACATTCTAGTAGGTGACTAACATCTTCTTATGGTCGTTGATTTACTTTGTCAAACTAGGGAACGTATAATTGACATGGAGCGGCACTGTATGTGCACTGAGAACTAGTTTGAGTCACAATTTACCAAAAATAAATGTGTGAAAGGAATTCTACTTATGCTACAGGAATTTAATGTGAAGCCTTCTAAACTTAACCAAAGCAAAAACCATAACAACTACAACTGAGAAACAAACTATGAACTAGCCTTATGCTACAGGAACAAACATAGGGATGGATTCCCGATGCTGCAGGAACAATATAAGACTGAGTTTGCACTGAAACTTCAAGAATGAAATCTAACTTATGATCAATAGAAAATAAATGACTAACTAACTAACTACAGATACTTACTAAGTGAGCCCCCTTAGCAAGCATCAACTAATTATGCAAGGATTGAACTCACAACTTCATCTGCTTTTATTCATAAACTCAAAATGATATACATTGTTCTGCTCATATGAAAACTAACACAAAATTCTATCTCTTATCATAGTACTGATTCTTACATACTCTGCTTCTTATTATCATACTAACTTTTACATGATATCTTTTCTACGATTGTTATGCTTGCTCACTCGCACAAGAGGAACACTTATTTAAAATAGAAAAGCAACTAACTACCTAACTCTAACAGAGAAAGATGTGGACATAAATGAATCTTGAAACCGAGGAACAGAGTTCTCATAAATGAAAACATATCCGTTCAACATGATCCAGAGAATTTAGCATTCCACTCTTTCCAAATTTATGATCATTTAAGTTTCTTCCCAATGACCTGGACAAAGAGTCTTCACTAGTACAGCTTCCTCGATGTCATGCAGGAAATGGACTTTACTGCAGGGCCGAGATCCACTGCGCTTGACTCATTCATGCTCCCTTCAACAACCTACGATGCACAAGGAAATAGAGGTGAAAGAAAGCATTCATGGCAAACAACACGATACATTCATTAATCACATATTAAATCTATCCCATTATTCAAAAACCATATGCATTATATCAGTCATTCGGGAAGTCAAACAGGGTAATTAATAAGACACATGAAGATGTTAGGCTAGAAGAATGTAGGAATGTATTGCTACAGGATACTACCCATTTTAGATAAAAAGTCTTTAATAAAAGAGTTAAAACATCCATTAGCAGTAAAAGTAGAGATATTAACAATACATCAAAATACTTGAATTATGAGCATATCTTGAGCTCATCGTCAACCATTTTCAAAATTAATTAGTAGCTTAGAAAGTAGAGTCGTGGTACTTTGATCATTGTTTTTGTTCCATCTCAAAATTTTGAGTGTAACTATCCTCAATTTCACATCCAAGGTTAGCATTTCCTGATTTCAGAAAAAAAGTGGCCACTTAAGCCCCCTTTTTGGGAACCATCTTGGTACACTTACCCTTCAGTAGTAGACAGAGAGACCGAATCTTGCTTTTTACTCAACCATGCCACCAATCTACATCCAAGAAAGAATGCACTATCAATTGTATAGTTCTTTCTATCATCTATACTTCGGGCCCAATCTACATATGTATAAGCACTAAGTGTAAAATCAGTATCTTTAGGATACCATAATCCATACACTAGAGTGCCATTCAAATATCTAAATATTATTTTAACTGTAGTAACATGTGTTTCCTTCATATCTTCATGAAATCTAGCTACAAGAAATACTGCATGCATAATATCTGGTCTAGTAGCAATCAATTATAGTAGTCCACCAATCATAGATCTATACTTTCTCTAATAAGCCTTAATTGAATCATCATCTTTACCCAACTTGCAACCAGTCACCATAGGAGTACTTACCGGTTTGGAACCATCCATCCCAAATTTTCTCAACATCTCTCTCACATACTTAGATTGTGAAATAAAAAATTCCTCTCTTTGATTAATCTGTAGACCAAGAAATAAATTCATCTCACCAAACATAGAAATTTCAAATTCTTTCTACATCTCGTTTGAAAACATCTTGCACATCTTTTCATTTCGTCTAAAGATAATGTCATCAACATATACAACTACAATAAAGATTTTGTCATTTTCAGTCTTGAAATATGAATTATTGTATGTTGTACCTTTGTTGAATCTTTGCTGACTCAAATACTTATCTATCCTTACATACCAGGCTCTAGGAGATTGATCTAGTTCATGTAAATCTTTCTTCAATATGCACACCACATCCAGTTGATCTGTTAACTGAATTCCTTTTGATTGTTCCATGTAGACTTCTTCATCTAGTTCACTATTCAAAAATGCTGACCTGACATCCATCTGATAGACTATGAAATATTTATAAGAAGCTAATGCCAAGAACAACCTTATAGCTTCCATTCTTTCTACTGGTGCAAAATTCTCCTGAAAATATATACCTTCCACTTGTGAGTATCCTTTACACATAAGCCTTACTTTGTGTCTTACAAATTTCCTGTTCTCATTTAGCTTATTTTTTAATAACCATTTTGATCCAATGATATTTTTGTCTGTGAATCTTGGGACCAATTCCCAAGTTTGATTCTTTTCAATTTGCAAAGGTTCTTCTTTCATTTCTTCATTCCAATTTTCATCCTCACAAGCTTCACTTACTGACTTTGGCTCAATCTCATAAAATAAGCACAAATTTACTTCAGCATCAACTTTGCTTCTAGTTAGCAGACCTTTTCTCTTGTCTCCAATAATCTGACTTTCTAATTGATTCTTCTATACATATTTTGGTGTCCTAAGGGACATCACCGAAGAATCTTCTTCTCTTTCATTCTATTCATTTTAGTTTTTCTTCTCATCTCTATCTTATTCTTCCATAATTTCTTCTATTCTTGCATAGTCATGTTCATCAGACACATGTCCATTAATATCAATAGAATTCTTCACTGTTTCATCAACCTTCACATTTGAGTTTTCTGCAATCTTCCTCAATCTTTTTATGAAACATATGTATTCCTTGCTTTTAATAGAGTATCCAAGAAATATTCCTTCATCATGCTTCTTGCATCAAATTTTCCCAAATTTTTCTCATCTCTTCTGATATAACATTTTCTTTTGAATACGTTGAAATATTTAATTGTAGGAATTCTTTCATACCATAGCTCACATGGAGTCTTTGTATTGTTTTCTCTTTCCTAAACTCGATTGAATACATATACAACAGTGTGAATAGCTTCTTTCCAGTAAAATTTTATTAATTCAACTTTAGTGATCATTGACCTAGTAGCTTCTTGAACTATTCTATTTTCCCTTTCAACAACTCCATTTTGCTAAGGGTTTCTTAGATTAGATAACTATCTCTTTATTCCATGCACTTCACAAAACATATTAAACTCATGAGAGGTGAATTCTCCACCTTTGTCATATCTCAAGCAGTTTATCTTCTAATTTTCTTCATTTTCAACCATCACCTTGAATGCCTTGAATCTATCTAATGCATCTAATTTCTCTCTAAGAAATGTAACCCATGTATATCTAGAATAATCATCAATTGAAATCATAAAGTAGATTTCACCAAGTAGACTTCACACTCTCATGAGACCACAAATATTTATATGAACCAAATCCACTACTCAGTAGTAGATTGTTCTCTTGATTTGTAATGATTTCTTGTTTGCTTGACAAATTGGAATTTCCTACAAATAGAATTTATAGGCTTTGTAATTCTTGGTAGATCTTTCACAGCCTGAAAAAAACTAATCCTTGCCAAGTTATCAAAATTCATGTCATACATTCCCCTATGCCATAACTAGTTATCATTTACCTGAGTCATTACACATTGTCCATTAGCACCCTTAAGCTAATAAATTGTCCCTTCAGATTTCTTTCCTATAGCAATCAATGTTCTAGATCCTTTTTGGATCTCACAGTTCTCATCCTTAAACACAAGATCATATCCTTTTTTGTACATTTGACTAATGCTCAATAGATTATTCCTTAAACCCTTAACATAGTAGACATCATTTGTATGATGATTTCCATAAAAACTAACTGAACCTATCCCACAAACTTTAGCACTAGTATCATCTCCAAACATAACCAAACCTCCATCATATTTCTCAAGTTTCACAAACTTACTCTTGTCACTAGTCATGTGATGTGAGCAACCACTATCAACTACCCAAAAAATTCTTTTCCTATTTAGCATGTAGGAAAGAGATAATTGTACCTTCATTTTTCTCTTCCTTCTCCTTCTCCTTCTCCTTCTCCTTCTTTAGAGGACTTTCCTTTGACTATTTTTTTGAATTAGTAGAATTAGGTTCATCTTTAATCACCAGGAACAAGCATTCAGGGTATGTGCAGGATCATGATGGGCCAAAAAGTGGCGATATGATGGGTATGTGTAGGGTATGTGGCTAACAACTTTTTTTAACCCAAAATTGATGAAATGAAAAGGGTTTTTAAAGGAGATTCTCAACTTTCCACCACTATAAATTATGCTTTACTTTGAATTTAATAAATAATCATTATTCATTTTCTATTTGAATTACGCCTAAAGTCCTGATTAATAGGTTGATTGAAAAACATCTATAGCTTTCAAATGGTATAACATTTTTTGAATCTGAAACATGCATCACATTCTATGCTTCACATACTATAGGATTTTAAAAGAATAAATTTCATGAATTTATGACCAAGTTAAGGTGATCGACATATGAGTTTTTATATTTTTAAAAAGTTGTAATAAAAATTATAATTAATTATTTACTTCCAGGAAAAAAATACAAAAAACTATGCATCACATCGAGACATGAGTCCTCTACTTATATCTAAAATCTTAAAAAAATATTATCATTTTATTTTGGTTAGGGTGGTCAGACAGACACCTACTCATTGTTTCCCTAAAATTTAAGTACTATTGCATTGAAATTTCAAATTTTCACCAAATCGGTTTTTTTTTAAAGTAAATCTAGTAGTTTAGAAACTACATTTAGTTTGCTATAGATTCTATTCTTACATATTTTTGAAATAATATAGATCTAACTTATTCAAATTTTTATGTCAAGTTACCTAACTCTAATTTTTCTGAATTTTTCGCCACTTAAGGGCCTACTTTTTCCATGATGATCCTGCACATACCCTTCATTGTCATTTGGATCTTCATATTTTGAACCTTCATTTGAAATACTGGCATTCTCATTAACATAGTAAGCTTTGTTAATCTTCTTTCCTTTATTTCCTTTTGTAGACACGCAAAATTGGCATAATGCATTCAATTAGGTCATATTCATCCATTCAACAAATAAATCAAGTTTATTTATCAATCTCCTAAAGTCATCAGTTTAAATTAAATAAATCAACTTGATCCTAACATCACCCTCCTTGATTAAATAAATCAATCATTTATTTAATCAAGTCTGAAATCACCTTTCATCCCTTTTTGATTTAAATAAATAAAAATATTCAAGTCAAAGGGGTCAAATCATATAATCATCATTAAGTTAATCTAATCTTGATTAACCTAACCTAACCACCTATCACATCCTCTAGCTTTTCCCACTTGCATCAATAAATCATTTTAATTCATTTATAAAATTAGCATTTTCCATCAACATGGCATCTTTGAGGAATATTCCCTCAAGTTTGAATTCAAAAAAAAGTGGACATCTACATCCAAAAAAGAATTTATGAGGCCTTACATGTCCCATGCAAAGGTCAAAGTTAGCATTTAAGTCTCAAATTCAAATTTGAATCTCCCCCTCTTTGGCACATTGGCCAAAACTTGCACATTCCTCAACCACTCACAAGTTGACAAGTGGCTTCATCTCATTGGCCAAATATTTATCCCACATTGCTCTCTTATGAGCATTCTTTCAACTTCAGAATCTTTAAAATGAGGCTTCATCCTTCAACAAATCTTCCACAATCATTCATGCAAAGTTACTCTCTTCAATTGAGAGCTAATTTTTCCCATCTTCATATTATCTTCATATCAATTTCGTCATTGAGCTTAGCAAAGGATTGGGAAAGGGCTATTTTCTACAATAGCACCAATCCACTATGGGATAGGATTCATTTCATGTTTTATATGCCTTAGTTTGTCTTGTAATTTTTTTGCATTGTAAAGCATGATATATTATCTCATAGGATTACTATGGTATTTGCATAGTTTGAACTAACATGCTAATGTGTTTTGAAGTTTGAGCTATTTTGTAGATTTGTGGTGCTCACATATGGCGCTAGAAGGAGGGCTAATGCACCATATATATTTAGCATGAATAGATGTTGAAGCATTCGGCGACACCCTTTATTAGATTTGTGTTAACTAATCTGCATCTTTTAAGAAATACGTTGTTTATGTTTGCCATGCTTTGTCCATGTTGTTTTGCTAATAAGTATTGCGCACCATATCCATTGAATTCACCATCTACTCTTACAAGTTGAGCAGTTCATATTGCTATCTCTATTTGTTGTTGTATTTATCTTTCCACAAGGGGAACAAATAAGAAAGACAAGTTTATTTTTTCTATATTTAGATTCCTTATGTGCCATTCACAAATTTCATTATTTGGTCGACATAGGTATTCTTTGTCTGCTTTTAGAGGTGTCTTTTTTTGCAGTTGAAGTGAGTTGCTTGTCATTGCCTAGATATACAAAATCTTTTGTCTTCTTGTTAATTGACACAAAGGCGAGCACAGAAGGAGCTTTTAGAAGACTCTTTGCACTGTTAGACTAAAACAAAGCCTTCCCCAAATACTAGTGCACTTTGAGTAGTAGGTGGCGGGTTTGCCCATGAAGATAGGTAATGTATGGAAGCAATGAAGACATGTAATGTGCCACTCTATCCCCCAAATTTCCTTGAATTTTGGTAAGCTCTCTTGGTCCCATTTATCACACTTGTGTCAACATCCACTTCGACTATGGAAGTCATTGCAGGCTCGTTGTCATCAATCCTCTACCACACATTCTGCCTTTAGTTCTTTAACCTGTCACACTTCTCTTTGCAATACACTTGATCCTCCACTATCTGAGAAATGTTTGATTCTTTCTGTGTGTACTTGGAACAACTCAAGCGTAGGCAGTTAAGATCATAAACTCTTGCCAGTCACTGTCCAACAGTAGCTGTGAGGCAATGTATTCTAAAACATAGAGTGACAGGTTGGAATTAATTAGCCAAATGTTTGATTCTTTATGTGCGTACTTGGAACAGCTCAAGCGTGGGAAGTTAAGATCATAAACTCTTGCTAGTCACTGTCCAGCAGTAGCTGCGAGGAAATGTATTCTAAAAAATAGAGTGACAGGTTGGAATTAATTAGCCACAACAAGAACCCCATACCTGGATGCGTGTGTGACCAAACCGAAAGAAGACAAGATGTCAGTCGAGCCACATTTTTTATCTTAGGGTTTGGTGAAGGTGTTGCGCCTTAGTACTGAGATTTAATGGTGTCAGTAAGTTTTTATTTCATGCCATTATCTATTTGTGTGTTCTAGATTCATTCTCTTTAGTGAAAAGAGTTGACTGCAATGTTGAATGCAAAGAAATCCCTAAGAAAGGAGGTCGATATGTACATTATGATCATGGCCGATATCATCATTGTTACTGATATTATTAATGGGCATGCTACGCAAATATAGAATAGTGCCTAGACCAAGAGATATAACAGTGATGTCACAGAAATGATATCATAGCCTTGGTATATAAATATGTAATAATGTTCTTATATAAATTTATTTGTGTAGGACTGCAAATTAAATAGGTTCATACATATTTTATTATCTTTTACCTCATTAAAAAGAAGAAACTAGGAAGCCAATTACTTGTGGAAGCCTAAGTAATTTAATTTGGTACAAGGAAAGTGAAGAAAAAGGCTAACGAAGGGTAACGAAGGAAAACAAAGGAGAACAAAGAAGGTAAACGAAGAAAATGAAGGAAAAGGGAGGAGGAGGGATTTTGTTTGCACAAGGGAGTTGCAACATTAAAAGATAGGAGACGATCTTGGAAAAACCTTAGAGTTGAAGAATCAGACATTCAAACTTGAAACTTAAAAAGCATTTTTAATGCTTGGAGAGTTCGCCTTATGCCTTAATTTCCTATTTTAGGCTAACTTGAATTTGGATTTTGGGTTTTAAAACGAACATCTCAAAATGCTTGAAGAGTTTGTCATATGCTTTAATTTTTTGTTTTAGGCTAACTCATATTTTGTTTAGTGCTTTAAAAATGCATTCATCATTGCTTTGAGGCTTAAAATGAACATGTGTTTTTTGTGTTTCATAATCTCTTATTCAAAGTAATCTCATCTAAAAAGGTGTATGCACTTCTCTCGTGCTTCACAGTGATCTTGAGAACCAAAAGTATTTTTGATGACATTAAGTTGCATAAAAGATTGCCTCCACACTTCGAATTTGGTTTAAAATTGAACAAGATCTTGTGCGAGTGTGAGTGGGGGCATTATTTCATATATTCTCTCTCTTTTTTGCCATCAAAGATTGATCGAGTTACGTATTTTCTCTTTACTCACTTTTTTTTATCCTAGAGGGCTTGCCTTGGGGAAAGAGTACTCACCCAAGGGAACAACTCAAATGGTAACACTCTAAAGCCAAGATTATTTCCAACCAGGATATAAATGTGGGTATTGGAGTAAACGCCAATATCACACGGTTGATTCTGACAAGATGGATCCGAAAGGGGACTCTTTATCTATGGGTCAATCTCCATGAACAAAAAGTCTGAAATAAAACCCTTGTTTGTAGTGGCCTATTAACTCATTCACTGAGTTTATCGAAGTGGTGCATTGGAACTTAGATTCCAAGAAGTTACTTGCCATGTCCGATCTTGGTTAAAGTATAGAGGTTAAGACTTCATTCTTAACATACCTTTATACTCTCTCCTTGGTTGCATGTAAAATCATCTCTTCTTCTACGAAGGGCATGAGGCAAGCCCACTAAGAAAAATGTACCAATTGAGCTAGGACATCATATTGCTTGTGGTTACAAAAACGCTTTGCTTGTCTGAAAACATTTGAAAACAAACACTCAACATGATCCTTAAAATTTCAAACCCTTTAGGAGGAAAATACCATTGACCAAATTCTCGTGTTATTGCTTACCCTTGGAATTACATCCTTAGAGGTTTCTAAGCACTTGAATTTACATCTCAATTTTCCCACTAAAGTTAAACAATAGGCAACCCTTGCCTTAAATTCATCAAAGTTTCACATAATATACCTTGTGAAATGATACGAAGTTGAGATATTGGACATTCAATTTGAAAGCTAATCAAGAAGTGTTTGTGATAAAAAGAATCCATTAAAGCAAAGATTCAATCAATTGGACCCCACACATGTGCTTGGCATCTTTTGGTCATATGGTTTTTATGCAAACATTGGTCTTTTGATTTTGAATAACTCTTAGAGAAAGGAATGTTCTTCACTATCTTGGTCTCGTAAACAAGTCCTTCCTAGGTTCATTTAGGATCAAATCAAACATTTCACCCATCCCAAACATCTATCAAAAAACCATCCCACCAAGAAACTTTAGAGCTTTGGAAACATCATTCTAGACTTGGGTAAATCATCAAAATCAAAATCGCCTTGTTTAGTTAGGTGTATGGGAATGCATCCTTTCTCATACATTTAATTGAATTAGCAATCATTTGAACAAAGTTCATCCTAAAGATCACATCCAACATCTTAGGGTTTACACATTCATTATCCAAAGCAAACAATCAAAATCAAGCCCTAAGTCTAGGATTGATACAAAGTCCCTAAACGTTCAACACCCATATAATTCACCCCTTTCATCATTCATCTCATCATTGGTCCTAAACACCTTAGAGGTCAAGAAGGTCAAAATACAAGAAGAACATGGAATATAATCTTGATCCATACATCATGAGTAATCCAAGTCAACTAAGCTATCGAAGCCTTGCAATGCCAATTGATTATCAACACTCACATCTAAACAATCCGTACATGAGATCATTATCTCCCACCAACCTCAATGGTACAACAAATGTGAGTATGCCTAGTCAAAATATTGGAACACATTTCCCGATGGTAGATATAAATCCAAACCTACAAGTTTGTCAACCAAACAATCAATGCATGAGCCTTCAAATAAACAACATCATCCCACCAAATCCCTACATGCCAAATGAGAATGTACCAAGTACAAATTTACCAAACATGAAAGTTTTGAGTCCAAACTTGGTAAACTTTGGGATAAATATGTTTTCAAATCATACAAATATTGTTCAAATTCAAAACAAGATGTTAACAAGTCAAGGTAACACCATGCAAAATCAAAGTTACCTAAATCAACGCAATGTGGTTCCCAACAAAGTTCAACTTCAACCCATAATGCCAAATTTAAACATCATCCCAAATCATAACATTATCCAAGATCAGTTTGTCCATGATCCCATTCAAACACCACAAGGGCACATTCCAAATCTACTTCAACAAAATCCAAATCAAGGCAATCAAATTCAAAATCAAGATCAAATTTTGCTAGAGAAACTTGCTTCACATGCCAAACTAATTGAATTATTGAGCCAGGAGATATCTTCACTCCAAAATCAATGCACCCATCCATTGGTTAATCCATGTCATCAAAGTAGTGAGTTGTGTCCACAACAACGTCAAGAAGATGGACATCAAGATCAACCCCATCTTGAAGATCAATCACCACATCTCCAAAATCAATCACCACAAGATCAATTTAAAGTGCACATGTCACAAAGAAACAAGCAAAAATTCACACCACTTGGGAGACCAATCAAATCAGTCCTGCAACAATTGGTACAAGAAAATCTCATCAAAATCCTTGTTTATGTGAACTATCAAGAACTAGACATAAAACCGCTAGGGTATAATGAGAAGCACCTTTGTGATTATCATAGGATAAAGGAACATAGAACATCAGATTGTGTTCGGCTTAAAAAACTCATCCAAGACCTGATTGATCATAAGATAATCACTATTGGGGACAATGATAGCATTGGAAATCTCTCCACCACATCTGTTGAAAACAAGTAGAAAAATCGATCCATCACTGAACAAGCTGTGTCTACTTCATCTGAAGATCAAATCAACATACATCAAGAGTCACTTTTCAATCATGATCAAAATCCACCAACAATACCCAACAAGGATCCAATTCAAGAAATGTCAACATCATTTAACCCTATGGTTGAAGACATTGGAAATCTCTCTACCACAATTACTGAAGACAATGTTGAAGATCTATCCATCAATAAAGATTTTTTCGCCTCATCCAACGATGCATCAACCAATGATCATGTTGAAAATATATCTACATCACCTGATAAGTTAGAGGACATATCTCAAGAATTTATGCCAAAGCATGATCAATATCTCTCACCAAAGTCTAGCAATGGTCCTCTCCAAGACATATTGACATCCTTTGACCTCATGATTGCAGATATTGAAGGAATCCTCAACTCAACACTTGATCCCAATTCACTCAAAGATCGAGAGGATATTGAGCCATTTCCCATGCCTAATGACGACATCCAAGAACCCTTTGTAAGCAATCCATCCTTTGAAACTCACCCATGTCAAGAACTTGATCCAAAGCATGTCGAAAGCAACTCTGAAATCATTCAAGATCAAGAATTTGTATCTTCAAGATACTACAATAATCTAATGGAAACTCTCCTATCTATGCAAGATGATCATATCCACATAGCACATACTCCTTCATCTACCCATGAGATGCTTTCTTTGGATGGGCATGTTGATTATCTTCATTCAGAATAGGATCCCTTTACTCCTGACATTATTACACAAAAAGAGTAGGTTATTGATTCCTACAGTCAAACTGAATTATCAACATCGGGATCAAATATATCCCAAATTTAGAATGAGGAAATCATATATAGAGATACCCAACATTATCTACTCAAGGAAGTAGGTCAGGAAGAACAAGATATTTCATAGTTAGCAGAGCAACACATCAAAATAACATCATCTGCAGTGGTCATTTATCAGAGAATGCATTCTAAACAAGAGCTCTCGGAATAGGCGGAATCAAAGAATGAAGGTACTACTTCCACAATACTGGGGGAAACTTCATCTCAAGCAAACGTCAACATAGGGAGCATGAAGAATCCTTATGATGAAACTGATGCCTATACTACAACCAATCGTGCGTCATGAATCTTCATCCACCCATCACCCCATCCACGAATTGGGACCAACGTCAAAAGAAAGAATTGAATCAAAGTACAAAGAACATTATCAAAGCAAAAGAAGCTGGAAAGCATAACGACAAAATCAAACACACATGGATACCAAAGAAAACAAAGAAAGATCATCCCTATCAAACTCCATTAGTCAAAGAAACTATGGGGAAAAATAAAAAAGGGAAAAGTATTCATCAAAGATGTCCACAAAAGAAAAAGTAGGCTTTTCAAGCAGCGTATAAAGTATATCAAGCAGTTGGTCCTAATTCCGTGCACACTTTCGTATCCACCCATCATTGCTCATCTTCCCAAGTTTGGATATTCAAAGGTTCCAAACTGTCAACCAATCCATCTCCTATCCCTAAATAAACTCCATTCATTCCTCCATGCATGATATCCAATTTTCAAATTGACCATGTATTGGCAACGACCCTTCATCATAAGGATTTTGAAGGCACTCTATCGTGATATACGCACAAAGAAAGAGTTAACCCTGATATCAATGAAGCAGATCAAGAATCCCAAAAGTGGCATTCAAGTGCACGTATCTTAGCAAAGCAGCTTCTTCAAGCAGGATATCAATGGCACATTATGACAGGGGCATCTACATCAGCAACACCTTCTTGTGATTCAACATGAGCTTGAATTATTTTAGAAAAATCAAAAAATCAAAAAATATGAAAATCCAAAAAAATCAGAAAAAGGATTGAAAATAGTAAAAAAAAAATCATCCTCTAGTGAAAACCACTATGGTGGTGCTTTGGGAAAGACCATGGTGAAAACCTAGCAAACAGGCATCATGTGTAGAATCAAGCATCTACGTGTGCTAGTTCAGTTGAAAGCATCTCATCCCATCCATAATTAATCCAGTATTCCATCCATCCATAATAAATTCTTTCATCCATAAACCATTTATCCAATCCGTTTTCATCCATCTACATCCATCATCCAAGTTATCTAAAGATCTTGATGAAATTTTGGTGCACACTTTACACTTGCTTATGGTAAACATCTTGACATGGGTTGTTTTCATTTGATCTTATCCTATGCAGCATTATCTGAGCCATGAAGCATTATCCAAATGAGAATTCCTTTATCGAAACACCTTATCTTATCGCAAGATAATCCTTGGCATCCTTGGCGTACTTGCCATATTCGTCCATCCACACACCTATCCAAGCATCCATCCATGACATTCCATACATTGCTAGACATTGGGGTCAAACATATACATCTTGGTTTGAGAATAAATCGTGATCTATATCCTCCAATTATGTGGCAATCTGAACATTGGCAAATGTGAAATCAAACTGGTCAAAGCATTTGTGATACAAAATCTAAGTCACTAGCCCATGGCATATTTTGATGAGAACATGTTCTTCATCAATGCTTTATCTTTCATCGAACATCAGTCCAAATAATCACTATCAGTTGCATATAAGTTGCACTTCAAACATCACATCAAATCATCCAAACAATTTTGTTCCATAATCAAGCTTCAAAATCATGATCAATCAAATCCAATCAAAAAATCATCATCTCAGGAAATCCTTGTGTTTCTTAACACTATCCTTGCATTGTTGTGCATCCTCAACAATGTTATCATCATCCATCCTGATCAATCAATCCTCACATTGTTGTGTATCCTCAATAATGTTATCATCATCAATCCATCGATCCGATCAATCAACCCTAGCTTGGTTTTCAACAAAACCCCAAATAGATCATTGATATCATATCCATATCCAAATCGTCAAAATCGTGCGAAAAATCCAAAAAAACATCCAAAACATTGAAAAATCCAAAAAACATCCATAAAACAGAAAACGTCAAAAACATGGAATCTGAACTACATCATCTTTGAGCTTAAATGTAGGCAAGGCTAATCTTTGATCAACCCCCCAAGACATCAAAATCAAAAAACATTCAAAAAACATCAAAATCCAAAACATTCCAAAAACATCAAAACCAAAACATCGAAACATAAAAAAATCCAAAAATCAAAACATTTGTAAAATCTTGAAAATACCAAAAAATCCTCAAAATATTCCAAAAATGTCAAAAAAACATCCAAATATTTGAAAATCCATCTGTCCCATTTCGCTTTCACCCGCGATAATCAATCATCCATAATAAACTGATTGTCCATCATCCTTTGGAAAAACAAATAGAAACAATCATAGCAATCAACAAAACAAACTCCAAGCGTAAAATCAAAATCGAGAACAACAAACCTTTAAATGAAAAATCAAAATCTTGATCAATCGCAAACATGAAAATCAACCTTATATCAACAGCCTATCAATCAACTTATCAAACCATCATCATCCTATACAATGCATGTCCTAGGATATATCGTTCCGAAAATGGGGCATCATTTTAGATATCACTTGGATTCTTATCCTATCAAAATACATACCTCTGGCTAGAGATATGAAGAACATTGACTTGTTTGTGTACTTGATCTTTTTTGTTGATTTATCTTATTGTGCTCATTCCAAGGACTTCTTGATGATATCCGAACGAAGGATTTAGAGAGAAAGGAATGGGGCAACGATCATTATCCTTTTGTCTGTTGTACTTGTTGGACATTCTTGTAAAATAACTTGGAAAATACTTGCTTTGTTAGGTATGTCCTAGCAAGGTTTCCGTATGTCAAGTGTGAACAAGAATACTCCTATATGCTTATTTGAGTCAAAGTCCATCACACTAGGTACAACACCATCCTGGTTCTTTATACCTTGATGCATCGTATCTATGTGTGTTATCAAACATAAGGTAAGTAGCCCTTTTAAAATCTCAATCCTTGATAAGCAAATCATCCATTTCTCATCATCATCTTTCATAAAGTTGTCTTGTTGGATCCTCTTGTCATCATCTAATTTCTTCTTTTCGCACTAACATCACATCATGAATAGTTAATCATCATCATCAATGCATCCATCCTGCATCCACAAACCATCAATATTGTGTATATCATCTCACACGCATAATCATCATCATAATATAGATCTGTTAGTCTAAACATCTCATAAAATCATACATTTGCATAACCATGGCATATCACATCATTCATCCCGTCCATCTCACATCATATCATCATTTAAGTTGTTTAAGATAATATAGATTTGTTATTTTAAGCATCTTAAAATCATCTTTTTTGCATCATCATCCATAACCATCCAGTTTGAACCTCTTTATCATGAGATCAACCCTCAAATTGAATCTTTTAGCTCAATCCCTCGAGGGGGCAGTAATGCCAATGTACTTCTTTCCATGGGGCATCCAAAAAATAAATAAAAAATTGAATTTTGATCACGGCAAGTTTATTCTTTGAACCAATGCACAAGTACATTGCTTCAAAGAGGGGCAAAATGTAGACACCAAAATTGGCATAATGCATTCAATTAGGTCATATTCATCCATTCAACAAATAAATCAAGTTTATTTATCAATCTCCTAAAGTCATCAGTTTAAATTAAATAAATCAACTTGATCCTAACATCACCCTCCTTGATTAAATAAATCAATTCTTTATTTAATCAAGTCTGAAATAACCTTTCATCCCTTTTTGATTTAAATAAATCAAAATATTCAAGTCAAAGTGGTCAAAGCATCTAATCATCATTAAGTTAATCTAATCCTGATTAACCTAACCTAACCACCCATCACATCCTCTAGCTTTTCCCGCTTGCATCAATAAATCATTTTAATTCATTTATAAAATCAGCATTTTCCATCAACATGGTATCTTTGAGGAATATTCCCTCAAGTTTGAATTCAAAAACAAGTGGACATATACATCCAAAAAAGAATTTATGAGGCCTTACATGTCCCATGCAAAGGTCAAAGTTAGCATTTAAGTCTCAAATTCAAATTTGAATCTCCCCCTCTTTGGGACATTGGCCAAAACTTGCACATTCCTCAACCACTCACAAGTTGACAAGTGGCTTCATCTCATTGGCCAAATCTTTATCCCACATTGCTCTCTTATGAGCATTCTTTCAACTTCAGAATCTTTAAATAGAGGCTTCATCCTTCAACAAATCCTCCACAATCATTCATCATAAGTTACTCTCTTCAATTGAGAGCTAATTTTTCCCATCTTCATAGTATCTTCATATCAATTTCATCATTGAGCTTAGCAAAGGATTGGGAAAGGGCTATTTTCCACAATAGCACCAATCCACTATGGGATAGGATTCATTTCATGTTTTATATGCCTTAGTTTGTCTTGTAATTTTTTTGCATTTTAAAGCATGATTTATTGTCTCATAGGAGTACTATGGTATTTGCATAGTTTGAACTAACATGCTAATGTGTTTTGAAGTTTGAGCTATTTTGTAGTTTTGTTGTGCTCACACCTTTCTCATATCTTTGTTAATTATTTTTAGCTCTTTCTGGACACTTTGCAGCATAGCGACCAATTTCTCCACAACTAAAGTACTTAAAGTGAAATTTACCTTCATACTTACTAGAGCCTTTTCTCATTCTTCTTACAAAGTTATCCTCAATTTCATCAAAGTTCTCTTCATCCAGATCTTCAATTTTTGTAGCTTTAAAAACAATATTTGTTTTTCCTCCACTTCTAAGATTCCACTTCCTCATTTCATAAGATATCAAAAATTCTAGCAATAGATCCTTAGCACAAGTCTTATAATCTATAATCCACTCAATAACACTAGCCTTTTCACTGTAAGCATTAAGAAGAGTTCTGAGAATCTTTTTTACAATTCTAGTTTCATCTATAGTAGCACCAAGAGATCGCATTCTAGCCACCACCTCATCCAATCTCTATACATAAGATTTAATATTCTCATCTTTGGTCTTATGTATAAGATCAAACTATGTTTCAAAATTTTGTAATTTTTCCTCTTTTACCCTTTCATCACCATCATGCACTCTTTCTAAAGCATCCCAGACTTCCCTAGCTATCTTCAAACTCTGAACCTTTATCAACTCAAAATGTACCAAACTATTCTTCAAGATGAACTTTGCCTTGTTATTTGCTTCATATGCTCTAATTTCGTTAGGTGTACTCATAACATTAGTAGGAGTGTAGGGATTCTTATAAGCTTTCTTTACATCATATCTACAATACTCCAAATATTCTTCTATCAATACTTTCCAGATACCATAATTAGTTCCATCAAACTTTAGATAATCAAAGACCATTTTACTAGTCATACCAGAACTTCCTCAAGTGGTTAAGCTCTTCACCAAGGAACCAAGATTTGATACTAATTTTTGGATAGGACAACTCAGATGGGGGGGTGAATCAGTTGTCATAGAATTTAAACTTAAATTCAATTACCAAAACTAACATGTATAAAGTAATTAAGTGATTAAGCATAAAATGTAAATGCAGTAACACAATAACACCATATTTACATGGAAAACCCAATGAAGGAAAAACCATGGTGAGGATTAACTCACACTACAGATAATATCAAAACTAATTACAAAAGGTTGACTACCTGAGATAAGGCTCACTGCCTGAAATAAGGACTCATTGTCTCGACTCACTATCCACAGGGCTACAACCTAGAGGGCTCACTACCATAGAGATACAAAGAATACAAAGAAGACTTGTTACAAAGAGACAACAATCCCAATGCAACAAAGATTCCACCACAATCACTGATCAACTTGCATGAGTGATAAAGTTCACCTTCTGCTCACTACATCCAGAAACTCAGCATTAATCTTCACATTGATCAACCACACTTTCAGAATAGCATCAAAGTCACTTCTACTCTTTCCCTTATCTTTCTTCTTTTCTTATGTATAATTTTCATCCCTAGCACATTATGTATTTGTACTATCTCCAACCTTGAAAAGATATTTGGCCATCCAATCTACAAATTCAAATTAGGTTGGTGCCAAACATCTTAGGGTGGAATTAGAATGAGGGTGACCCAAACACATGCTTCACTATGACCCATAATACATCCAACACACTTCATCAACTTTGAAGATAGTGCTTGACACATAGTCGACCAAACCAATGTAAAACACATAGGATAAATTACGCTTGATACTTCCAAATGTCAAAACCATCTTCAATAGAACCAAGGAAACACAACTTTAGAACCACAAGCCATACGAATTCATCAAAGGGAAATCGAGACTAGCAACAATTCTCCTAGATCTCAACCAAGTACTAGACCAACATCCTCAACAATTGAATACCTACAACCTTCTTTTAATACAATTTTCTCACTATCCTCAACATATACAATCAACAACAACTAGTAGATAACTAGATGACCAGATGACATCAATGACAACACTTTCGTTCCTCTTTCGATTCTTGCAAAAAAAAAAAGAGTTTTAAGTTCAAATTTTGTGTATGTTAGCCTTTGGGATCTAAGACATGGTAGATTAGCTAGATTTCCTATATAAATGTGGTTTCAAATCATTATTTCATCAAGCATTCATGATATCAAGACAAGCACTCAAGAGTTTGGCATTCCAATAATTTACAAGATCATCAAGAGAGCATTCAAGAGCATAATTCTTCATCAATTGTTGTAGAAATTCAAGATCCATCGTTATGTCAAGGTTATCAAGTATCGAGCATGTTATTGAGGTAGTGTTGTGATGTAGCATTGAAGATCCAAGATCAAGCATTGCTCTACATCTATTCTCAAGATCTAGATCTACATCCTCCATGGCCATTTCATGTTGATTTATAGATTTACAAGACAACATTCAAGGTATCATTGTTCATGTTTCATATCCTATGTTTCATGTTTCATGTCCTTGTTTCATTATTTCATCATTCAATTTAATTACCTAAAAGGGTTTTGACCAAGGAAAAATCCTATTCACTAACAATCAACAAGTTTTTCTCCTCTAAGTTACATGTGTGGTTGCAGATCTAAGTGTCTTAGAGCTTGAAGAATCATTGAAGACTAGGTTACAAGCTTGGAGAAAGTTGTTGGAATTGTCTCCTCATATGCAAGGTTGTAATATTCACTAAAAATTCATCTACAACCTCAAAATTAGAGTTTCATAGCAAGAGTCCTAGTGGAACAAAAAAAGTGGACATTGAAGATCAAATTCAAACCTAGAAATTCTAGAAAACCCTAATTGGACTTATTCACACAAATTGGCAAATGAATCCCAATTTAGGTCAATTTTTAGATTTTTGCAGTTTCAAATACCCTTTTTCCATAAACATGTTCCTGTGTAGAAACCATGATCTGGGACTAATTTACCTAGAATATTGAATGAGTTCGAGTAGGCCTAAATTTCAAGTTATTCAACATTTCCATTCTCTATTCAAGTCTCTACAAGTTTCCAAGTACACACTTCTAATTTTATGGATTTTTGTTCTGATTTATTTGCATTTATAGTTCATTTAGTGAATTTTCTTGCATCATTGAGTTCAATCAATAGATCTTGTTGTGGGCAATGGTTTTGGATTTCCCAACTACTTTAAGCTCCTTCTAGGGTTTTTCACCTAAAAGGAGAAAGAATTGGGGTCCAAAATACAAATGTCAATACTAAAGATTAATGTGAATGAGATGTAATATGTCTAATTATGATGTATTAATGCACTGATTTGAAAAGAGAATTATTTAATGATGCAAGACCTAAGAAATGTAAAGTGTTGTAAAACACATTGTGATATGCAAAAAGATGAAATAAATGCAATAAAAAACAAAATGAAGATGCAAGACAAAAAATATGCACCTTGAAATTGAAGCAGAGCTGACTGGGGATTGCAGAGACCTCTGAAATTTTGAAATTTTTTATTTTTAAGCCAACTAAGACACTTATTCGAAGCTGGGTAACTTAGTCCCAGATCAGGGAAATTTCCCATAAAGCTATTTATGCCAAATGGGTACCTAAAACTGTAAAAATCCCTAAAAAATCAATGTAGTGGGACTAAGTTGCCACTATGAGTGACTTAGTCCACTTTGGATTCTTTGCAAATCCGAAAGTGGAAACGGAATCCCACAACCTACACTTTTCTTTCTGACAGAAATCTGGATCTAAATCTTTGAAAAATCTTGCAAAATAGAAGATAATTTATTTTCTAATGGGGGGTTTTCCTCAGTCAAACCCTTAGTTTGTATTTAAACTTTATGAGAGATAAAATCTACATAAAAACCTTAGCCTTAAGTGTGTCTAAGACTAAGAAAATCTTAAATGAGACAAAACCCTATTCTAACATGTTAGAATAAGATAAGAAAATGGTACTTGAATGATGCAAGACTTCAATCCAAGACACCCTACAAAATTTCAAATGAATGCAAATGACAAGCAAGTGTTATAAAAACCTTAAATATGAAGATAAAGAGAAAATGGAAGATGGAATCACTTTGAAAACAAGTCATTAGGTGTGATTTGATGGCTAGTTGCATCTTCTCAACCTATATTTCTCCATGATTCACCATAGGCATCCATGATCAACCCTTTGCGATGTGAGATCTTAGTCAAAAAGTGATCTTGAAGACCTACAAAAACCCTAGTTTGTTTCCCTTAAGCTTCAACTTTCGTGTAGGAGGACTAATGAAACTTCTTGTGAAAGATATTTTGCTCTTCACTTTTGATTTTTGCTTTGTAAAATGACTAGGAGATATGAAAATTGACCTAAAAACATGTATTTATAGGCATTAACACAAAATTACTCATTATTTTATCTTCATATGCTGACATCCCTCAAGAAATTGAATTAGGTCAGTGATTTTCCTGCTCAAAAGTGGAAAATACCCCAAAAGGGGCTAAGTCACTACCCTAAGTGACATAGTCCCACCAAGGATTTTTTAGGTGGGTTTCACAAAATTTGAGTGGATTGAATGCTATTTGCTAGGATTTTAGTGGTTTGTGAGTGAAATAGGACTTAAAGTCCAAAATCATGAGCATTAGGGGCCTATAAATGCAATTTTTAAGGGGTGATTGATGTAAGAGTGTCTAAAATAGGTCCAAATTAATCGCAAAATTGTTTCTTTCTTCAAGAGTATATAATTTTTGGTGACACACTTGCATTTCATACAATATTTCAAGCCCTAGCTTGGTGGTGAACCCCTCATTAGTTTACACTCAGCCTATAGATCATCCCTATTGCAAGATCTATTTCTCCTTTCTATTGAGATCTCTAGGGTTTTTTCTTGACTGAGAGAGAGTAAAGATTGCCATTATAGGTCCTAAACCCTAGAAAAGAAAATAATTTTCCACCTTTCACAATGACATGATTGATTATTTTATTATGTAGAATGCAGCTAAAATAGAAGTATAAGATTGTTGTGGTGATAATGACTTCTAATATGTAACAACAAATGCAATATTATAGTATAAGAGAACATGATTGATGCTTAGCACTTGGACGGTTCTTCCTAGAAAATGATGATTTTCCTCTAGCAACACAACCAACTGAAACAAATTAAACTCAACCTGCTCTTTGATGACTATAATGGTTGCACTTGGGATGTCAATTGAATTTTTCACAATTGATTTGATAAAGGATACAATTGTAATGCTTGATAACCATGAATTTTTCCACAATAGAAATAAAACTTAATGGTGGAAACCAATGTCTCAATCATTCGAGATGTTGCATCAAAAGTTTTTTCAATGAGATAAAAAAATTTAGCAAGAGCAATTGACGTCCAATATGGAGAATCATATCCCTTAGATGCCAAAGATCCTTTTTCTTGTATTAGAAGAAATAAGAATTCTTCAAAGAATTTGATTTTCCAAAAAGTTGAGAATGGTTGGAAACCATGATTTTCAACAATAAAAATTGAATTTTAAAA
Source organism: Sequoia sempervirens (assembly GCA_007258455.2). Lineage (NCBI taxonomy): Eukaryota > Viridiplantae > Streptophyta > Pinopsida > Cupressales > Cupressaceae > Sequoia > Sequoia sempervirens. Next base: position 625,717,971 of record VDFB02271358.1, on the reverse strand, counting down.
TGACTAAGAAATAGGCTTCTATTTTTCCAAGAACGAATTCCTCTCAAGACTAAAAAATGTTCAGATTCAAAAGTGATCTTTATAGTGACTGCAATTTATCTTCAAAACTTTGCAATCGATCTTCTTCTCTAAATTTTGGTCAAGGACCATTAAAATTTGGAATAAACAAACCAGTAGAAATATTTTTTCTCGTCAAATGAAATAATTGTAACAATACATCAGCTGCTACAACTCTCCAATGAAATAAATGATATTGTTTGACTCAGCTGTACAAATTGAATCGCATGATAGAAAAATGTTTTATTTATAAATGCATTCCTGAATACAATGAAATGTTGATGCAAGACTCCACTAATTACCACTTGGTCTAACCTAGAAATGTATTCTTCAACTTGTTGTAGTGCCTAGCAAGCTTTAGATACCCACATTTTAGTTCGCTAAGATCATGATTCACCTTGGACACTTCAGATATCCCTCTCTCAGGCCTCAATTCTTCTTCGTTTTAATTCAACTCTTCTACACTAGGCAACAAGTTGAATATTGACTTGCCACATGATCAACTCTTGCAAGGAGAGAAAATATGATTTGAAGCTCACGTCTTATTCAGATGATGTGATTATGAACCAAAACCTACACAATACTATTGACAGAGCTTAAATATAATCTGATACCTTTTTTTATTTTACCTTAGCTTACATGTATTTTTTGTTATGTTGATTTATCTTCTATCAGCTATGAGTGAGCTCGATTTCTCAAATTTAATATTTTTTGATCTAGTATGGTCATCCTTGAACACCTCTAAAGACGATTTCTTTATCTTCTTTGACTCTTCCCTTGTATAACTTTTCCTTTCCAAATAACTTGTTTGTTATCATTGGAACGTCTCCAATTATGAATTGGCATCAATCACAACAATAAGTTGAACAAGGACAAGGGAAAACATTCTTCAAAGTGCAGTCCTACTGATATTAATAAGACCATGAATTTACTAGCAATAATTAATTATTTTCAAATAATAAACTTATATGCCAGGATGACTGAATTGATCTCCAAAATTAATCAACCTCTTATGTTATCTAAAATTTAGCAATATTGAACTAGCAAAGATAACTCCAAGTGCAATAATAAACCAGCTACTACAAATCAACAATGCAATAATAAACCAACTATTGTGTTGCTTCCCAAATCAACAAATGCAATGAGTCCTAAAGAGTAGCCACTCTCTCATATTTAGACTCAACGGGTTGATGTGGCCAATGAGCAAGAGACTGAATAAAATAACCCTTTCTCCCCTATACTTTAGGCTCTGTTAAACCTGGGAGGGTAATCCCACTCAGTATATTTATAGATACATGTGTGCTAAAGTATCAAATACAATGTAAACAGATGTTTCTCCTTTAGATGCTTAATAGAAACAATACTATGAGGCTTGGCTGACCTCTATAGTAATGCTTAATTTAAACATGAGATATGTAACTCATTAAACTCCTCACACAAAAAAAAAAAGATTGATATTGGATTTAAGAGATGATCAGTTGTTGTATTAACCAACAAATGTAACGTGAATAGAACACTTAGATCAGTGCCTCATCCTTGGAACATAGTCAAATAAAACACACATAATCTAATAGAAAATTTTCACCTGACAATATATGAAGCTCTAAAATATTGAATTACAACATTTCAACATTGTTTCTTAACATTTACTTCTTACTAGCATCCTAGCACTCAATTGAATACAAACTTACAGCCATATTCAAGCACCTACATTAATTCTTTGAATTAATAAACAAGAATAGAGCCACACATCTATCTGAAATTGATAGAGACAAATAAGACAACCTTGATTGCATTATTCATAATCTATAAAACTAGTACATAAGAGTGGATAGTCTCAAATTTGAAACATTCAACATTATTTTTCCCAATATTGTATCCAAAATTACATAAATATTGATAGACTCAGACCTAAAAATTAACTCTAAAATTATTTGTATTCACACTGTTGTGTTCTCTGTTTCAAATTAAAAAATAGCCTCTCAAAAAATGAGGCAAAAAGATAACACTTAAGGGGAAAAAAAAAACCCCAAAATGTTCATCTAAAGAAGACACCTAGCACATTTAGGTTCATTGATCTTTGATTTCCTTTTCTTGCTAAATACTCTTCAACGTACTCTTTGTTTTCTTGCTCCTCACTCCACTGCCTTGCAATAGAAAAATCTTCCTCTTTGTGAAAACTCATCATTCGAGCTTTGTTTCCCATTTACCCGCGTTGAAGAAATTCCTTGATGTAGAGAATATTCTTTTGGTTTGTAAAAACCTTTCATTGTAATGAAAATTTCCCCTTAACCTGTTCATCTTTCACCCAGCTGGGTGAACATGGTCCTCTCTATAAAAATTACATCTCCAGCAAAACACTTTGCACAGTGAATAAAATATTCACTTTACAAAATTATTTACCCATGCCTCCTTTTTCTTTTGCATATCATTAAAATTTTAATGCCCAACAAAAAGTATTTAGCTTTGTTTTATCGAGCATTAAAAACTGACTTACCAATGCCTTTTGATTTTACCCAATCACGAAAACATTTTCCCTCATGCTTTATATTTCACTCAAGATTAAATATTTTCCATTTTAAGTGAAAAAATTTAACTACCTCTTCTTGTAGCATTTTAAAAGTTTAGAAAACTTTTAAAAAATTCCAACTTGGGCCCACCATGCTCTTTACTCCAATCTTCTTCATCGCACATCACAAATACATTATGAAGAACTAAAATTAATTAGCAATGGCTAACAAGCAAACAACTAATCACAAATCACTAATACACTTAGGAAGAGGCAACATCTATTAGCGATGACCTATGGAGAGAGGAAATCTCACCCATCGCTAATAGGATTTGGAAATGAAGCAACATAGCTGTGATCATCAATGATAGGGCATCAGGGAACTCCACGGCCTGGCTGCATTACATTCAACTGAACATTGCACCATAAATCTTGGTGGCCAGAGCTAGAGAAAATGTGCAGGTCGTTTTTCTGGATGAAGGGGCATTTTTGCAAATTTGGGCAACCAAAATTCACCTCAAACATTCTTAAAATCCCTGCCTAAGCACTTGGAATCATTAGGGGATGAATTTAAAGCACATAACAACAATTTTGAGCTCAAATGGACCCCCAAAAGATGCCTGAAAGTTCAAAAACGTCATTACATTCTATAGGAGAAACTCAATTTGAATCTATCCCTAAAGACCTCCAAAATGCCTCAATGGAGAGGAATACACCTCAATCCATACCACAAAAGAGATTTGTAGAAAAAAATCTACCTTAAACATCTCCATCACTGATTTGCATTTAATTTTCCAACTCAAAGCGAAGATGTGCGACGAAGCTCTGTGCTATCGTGTCTGAAGTTTTCAACCAATAAGATTGAAGAATTTAAAATTTGCACTTCAACAAAAATTTTAAAAAAATTCATTTTCCCTAAAATCTTCATCATTGCGAAACAACCATCGGTAATGTCATTCTTGATTTTCCATTCAAAATAGAGATGAGTGATTCAACTGCTGTGAAAATGCTTGAAGTTCTTCAGCCAATCAGTAGTCAAAATTAAACTTGAATTTAATTCCCAATTTAAAACCATCAGATGAAGAAGGACATCGTAATTTTTTCTAGCAAGATAAGTTACCAATTGGCGATGGGCGATGGACACTGGAAAAACTCCATCGCTCATTGTTGATTTACTTTCAACACTTCCTGTGAAAACAAAGATGTGAGATGATTGCCAATTTTATGAAGGAGAAGGCACTTCAATCTACAATGGGAAATCAAAAGCAACCATTATCGATGATCGTTTATTTGAAATGGAAGAGAGACCTGAAACCTGTGATTAGCGATGAGTTTTGTGTAAAGTCGTGCTACCACTTTTCAACCAATCAGAAGTGAGAATTAAACTTGCTTTTCCTCCAGCACATTTGAAATACATTTCAAATTTTCCCTCAATGTGTTTTCCATATTGGTATAATGTTTAAAATATTCAAAATTATTCTAAACATAAGCATTTAAAACTTTAGAAAAAATGTAAATTCCAATTACGCTTGTAGACCAAATAGAGAAAATTCACTGCAGAGAAATGGTGACTCCTGGAGCCAAGATTTTTGTGTGCGGCCATAATCAATTATTTAGAGAAAATCCATTTTCTCAAACTTTTCCCAACCATCAAGAAACAGGTACCTCCTTTGTAAACTGGCCCTAGGACATGTTCGCCACACCCTAAATGAATTAAAATAATGCATCATATGACCTCAATTTTTGATGTAAATGGAGTTGTAGAGGATTTAGACTAAAAAAATAAATGGGTTGTCCTTAGATTTTCAAAATTTGACACGTTTTGAGACACCATTGTTGGCCATGTTGCAGTCAAAAAATGATTAGTTAACTAATGAGAACTTATCTTGGTGGTCTTAAAATGAGTAGTCATGTTACCATTTGACCCAATAATGTAGTACAAAAGACAGTTTGGAAAAAAAGATCATGAGGTGAATGTTATTCAATTTCAAAGTTGCTTAGTCAGCCATTTCTGCAACTACACCTATTCAGAACCAATCAGGGCTCTCAAAGTCACCACTTTGAAAAAAAAATCAAAACAACCTCTGGGAGGCTGCCACTGGAAACATAAGCTCATCTATGTACATTGAGTATGTGTGCAAAATGGATTTTCTTCATTCATTATTCTTCACGAGATATTAGGGATCAAAGTTGACCACCTTGAAACATTGTCAGAAATATAGATGTAAAATTGAACAAACTACATCTGCTTTTGATCTTAAAAAAATAAAAAATCTGATCTTGAGACTCTAAAATTGAATAGGGGAGTACATTAATGTGGGGAGAATAGAAAGTAACAATCCATTTGGCATGAAAATCAACAGGCTTCAAATTGTGACCCTCCAAAGTAGGTCACTTGGGCAGATTTTGCAAGTGCATTTCTAAGTGTGCAAAGGAAATATTTTCAATGTGAGCACTTCAAATTTGAAAATTTGAAGATGCCAACAATGGCTCTTTCTGGGGATGTATGCCCCCTACAAACATAGCAAGAATTCAGATCTCTGAGAGAGCAGACTGAGTGCCAGAATCATTGGGCAACAGAGCCTTTATTTTTTTCAAATTTTTAACCTCATTTGGCAGCCCCAGACCACCAAATGGAAAAGGGAAGCCAGCTCTTACACTTGTCAAATACCAATCTATTAAAAGATTTGATCTCTTTTAATCCATACTTTCCTTTGTCACACCACATCAACAAAAGTGACTTCATTCTTGCAAAAACATAGGTTAGATCACCTTTGAATTTAACTTTACTATCACATGGAAAACAAATGACATAGGCTGTATCACTGACACTCATTTCATTTTCAGATCTTGTGGAAAATGAAAACACTTGAGGATGATAACCAAGACTATGTAAGGACACAGTCTGATCACATTCAGTAATCCCCTCATAATGGTTACAGTCAAAAATTAGATCATCCTTCAAAAATAGTATGCAATCCTCCTATTTGTTGAGCAAAGGAAACTCACACATTTGTAACTCTTTCGGCTAGATTGCATCACATGCAAGCCTTTCATCATTCCAAAAACATAGCTCAATGATATTACCATGTGTCTCAATGTCCCAAAAATAAGATTCACCAACACTCATAGTACCTTCATCCACATTCAAATCATAGCATTCAAACAATGCATCAACATCCCAAATAGTGTTTCTTACTTCAAGCTCATAGACAAGACTATTAGCATTAGTATTGTTATCACACACAAAATTTTCAAGAGCAAGCTCAGATGACTCAGAATTTACTTCTACAAAAAATTCCTCACAATGACTATTTAAAACACATTCACTAAATTGTAAGAAGTATCATACTCAACATCACCTCTTACTGCATCAATATGACAATCTAAAGCATACTACTTATGAGGAAAACTATAAGTTGCATATCCAAAAAAAAAATCCTCATATGCATCCATGTGATTGACACGATCATGTTCTTCAAGTGCAAAATCATCATAAAAAGGTTCATTAGCTATACAAATATTTGTCACTACATTTTCAATTTCATGTACAAGTACATCTATGCCATCATCATGCAAACATTCAGTGATAACTTCAAATTCAGCAAAAGGAGTAAAAGAATGTAAAGCATCAAACAAATCAGGAGTTCCTTGTTCATCATTATCAACATATGCATGCTCCTCATAACCAACTACTTGACTTGATCCATTCAATAAATCGCTTGCATACATATCTCCTTCTTTGTTGATATTGATGCTACAATCAACAAGACTACGTTTTTCATTGTCAAATTGAAAACCATCAATGGTTTCTTTATTGCAATTGATTGATCTAATTGAAAATCATTACATACTCTATCACTTCATCTGATATGCTAAAATTCTCAAAAGTACTCCTAAAATCAGCAGGCTCTTCTATCTCATCATCATGAAAGATTTCATCAATGCTACACTTACTTGTAGAATTGGCATGACCAATTGTACCATTACATTGCCAATAACACATGTCTTCTTCAAACAAAATATTTAGTTCATATCCACCATCTTGTTCTTGTGAGCTTTCAAAAGTATTGTCATCATTTTCCTTGTTGGAGCACTTTCCACTTGAAGAGATTAATTCTACCTCTTCCTCATGAGAGGAATCACAGTCACTAGGGCTGCAAATAGAATTGAAATCATCATGATCACCCAAACAAGAATACTTTTCAGTTGGTTGCAAACTTTTATTTACAACATCATTTTTCTCATCATGAAAACATGAAACTTCAGAATCAGTATGATCTTCAACTCTATATTCAAAGTCCATAGATGAGAAAATACTTTCATTATCATCTACATCATTGCAGCCCTCTTTTGATAAAGAAAATTGGTTCTCTATTTCTATATTTTCAGAGAAAATATAAGAGACTTCAAATGTTTCATCTATCTCTTCATGACCATTATGGTTGAAATCTTCATCTAGGTGTACATTTCTTCTATAGGTTGTTCAAACACAAATTCCTCATCACCTAATGATGCATCATTCTTGTCTTCGACTATACCATCTACATCTATTGAACTGAGTCTTGCAAAAGTACCATAACATAATTGAGTTGGGAGATTACTTCCATATTTATCTATCATTTCCTCAATTACTAAAAGTCATTTATATATGCATTTAAGATTAGGAGGTTTCAAATGAGCTGGCATAGTACTCAGACTTGGCTCAAGTATTTCACAAAAAAAATCAATACACACTGATTCATTAGGTCTATTTAATGTTGGTATAGAAAACAAAATCTTCATGAATCTATCATGAAAATCATAGGAGGATTCACCCTCAAAAAATTTTAAATCATATAATACATCAATAAGTGACATAGGTTCAACCTCATTTTCAGATTTCTCTTCATATTCTTCTTGTGTATGCATACTTCTTTCTTTAGACAAGCATTCATTGTCTATTGACTCTTCTTCAAAATAATCAATGAAATGCATTTTAAGCTTATGCCATGAACCTATGGAATGCATTGGTAAACTAAAAAACCAGTATTCACCATCATTTTCAAAATTTCTTACAAAAAACTTCATGACAACATCTTCCTCTACTATTTGACAGTCTTCCATTACATCAAGAAAACTTTGTACATGTTGTGATGGTAATTCTTCAAAACCTCCTCTAAACTTAGGAAAATATTCATTAATTCTTCTTGGGACAGAATGTGGGTAACCTTAGATTTTACTAAAATCCAAAGGGTGATATCTCTCAATGGTGAACACTTTCCTTTGAGGACATGTTTTTGTTCTAGGCATGATATTACAACTTGGAGAGGGAGGACTAGGACAAAAATACATTTTTGCAAATAAAGAATTTATTCCCTCTACAGCTAGTTTCTTCTCAATGCCTTTTCAATCTATCTTACTTTCTCATTTCCCTTTCTACTAGTATCTTGAAATAATGAATAAGGGACTGTAGTAATTAGAACTTTTTGTTGAAAACCTTCATACAAAGATATTACAATAGAAAAATACTTGAGAACTATTGCAACCAATCCTTCTAATGATGTAGAAATTTATGTAGAGTTGATGCCTCTTTGAAAGAGGAAAAGATCTTCAAGCAGCAGAAAGCTTCTTCCAAGATCTAAGTGTTTTTGAGTTATCTCCAACAGTAGAGCACTAGACTTCAAGAATACACTAGAAATATCACAACAATCCCCTTCAAGTATGCAGGTCCTTGGATTATTCTCACCCAAAACTATAGATCAACAAACTGAATGACTCTTTAAGGGAGGATGATCTTCTATCAAAGTTTTCTCAACTTGTCCCCAACAGAGTCGCCAATCTATTGGTTCCCAAATCAACAAATGCAATGAGTCCTAAAGAGTATCCACTCTCTCATATTTAGACTCAACGGGTTGATGTGGCCAACGAACAAGAGAATGAATAAAATACCCCTTTCTCCCCTATACTTTAGGCTCTGTTAAACCTAGGAGGGTAATCCCACTCAGTATATTTATAGATACATACATGTGCTAAAGTATCAAATACAATGTAAACAAATGTTTCTCCTTTAGATGCTTAATAGAAACAATACTATAAGGCTTGGATGACGTCGATAGTAATGCTTAATTTAAACATGAGAGATGTAACTCATTAAACTCCTCACACAAAAAAAATAAGATTGATATTGGATTTAAGAGATGATCAGTTGTTGTATTAACCAAAAAATGTAACATGAATAGAACACGTAGATCAGTTCCTCATCCTTGGAATGGATTCAACTCAAACACATACATAATCTAATAACAGATTTTCACTAGAGAATATATAAAGCTCTGAAATGTTGCATTATAGCATTTCAGCATTGTGTCTTAACATTTACTTCTTACTAGCATCCTAGAACTCAATTCAATACAAACTTATAGCCATATTCAAGCACCTACATTAATTATTTGAATTAATAAAAAAGAATAGAGCCACACATCTATCTGAAATTGATAGAGACAAATAAGACAACCTTGATTGTATTATTCATAATCTATAAAACCAATACATAGGAGAGTGAATAGTCTCAAACTTGAAACATTCAACATTATTTTTATTAGTATTGTATTCAAAATTACATAAATATTGATAGACTCAGACCCAAAACTTAACTCTAAAATTTTGTGTTCACATTGCAGTGTTCTCTATGTTAAATTACAATAGTCTCTCAAAAATGAGGTAGAAATACAATACTTAAGGAAAAACAAAACCCTAAATGTTCATCTGAAGAAGACACTTGGTACATTTAGGTTCGTTGATCTTCAACCGGCTTTGCTTGTTGAATAATATTCAACCTACTCTCTATTTTCTTGCTCCTCACTTCACTTCCTTGCAATAAAAAAATCTTCCTCTTTGTAAAAATTTATCATTCTTTTTGTTTTCCATTTACCCACATTGAAGAAATCCCCTGTTGTAGAGAATATCCCACTAGTTTGTTAAAACCCTTCATTGTAATAAAAATCTCCCCTTTAGCTATTCATCTTTCACCCAACTACGTGAAAATAGTCCTCTCTATAAAAATCATCTCCAACAAAACACTTTGCATAGTGAATAAAATATTCACTTTACAAAATTATTTACCCATGCCTTCTTTTTCTTTTGCATATCATTAAAATTTTAATGCCTAACAAAAAGTATTTAGCTTTGTTTTGTCGAGCATTAAAAACTGTCTTATTGGTGCCTTTTGATTTTACCTGATCACGAAAATATTTTATCAAAACATTTTCCCCCATGCTTTATATTTCACTCAAGATTAAATATTTTCCATTTTAAGTGAAAACATTTAACTAACTCTTCCCATAGTATTTTAAAAGTTTAGAAAACTTTTAAACATTCTCACCTGGGCCCACCATGCTCTTTACTCCAATCTTCTTCACCGCACATCTCAAATACATTATGAAGAACTAAAATTAATTAGCAATGCCTGACAAGCAAATAACTAATCGCCAATCACTAATATACTTAGGAAGAGGTAACATCTATTAGCAATGAACAATGCAGAAAGGAAATCTCACCCATCGCTGATAGGATTTGGAAATGAAGCAACATAACTGCAATCAATGATAGGGCATCAGGGAACTCCACAACCTAGCTGCATTACATTCAACTATTGCACCATAAATCTTGGAAGACATAGCCAGAGAAAATGTGCAGGTCGTTTTTCTAGACAAAGGGGCATTTTTGTAGCTATGAGCAACCAAAATTCACCTCAAACATTCTTAAAATCCTTTCCCAAGCACTGAGAATGGTTAGGGGATGAATTTAAAGCACATAACAATAATTTTAAGCTCAAATGGACCCCCAAAAGATTCTTGGAAGCTCAAAAACGTGATTACATTCTATAGGAGAAACTCAATTTGAATCTAGCCCAGAAGACCCCCAAAATGCCTCAATGGAGAGGAAAACACCTCAATCCACACCACAAAATATATTTGTAGACAATAATATGCCTTTAACAACTCCATCGCTAATTTGCATTTAATTTTCCAACTCAAAATGGAGATGAGCGATGATGCTTTGTGTTGCCATGCATGAAGTTTGCAACCAATAAGATTGAAGAATTTAAAAGTTTCACTTCAACAAACATTTAAAAATGTTTCATTTTCCCTAAAATCTTCATCGCTGGAAAACAACAATCGTTGATTTGATTCTTGATTTTCCATTCAAAATGGAGATGAGCGATGAAACTACCGTGAAAATGCCTAAAGTTCTTCAGCCAATGACCAACCAGAATTAAACTTTCACTTAATTCCCAATTGAAAACCATCAGATGAAGAAGGCCATCATAAATTGTTCTGGCAAGAGAAGTTACCAATTGGTGATTGTTGATGGACAGTAGAACAACTTCATCGCTCATCATTGATTTACTTTCAACACTTCTTGTGAAAATAGAGAAGTGTGATGATCACCAATTTGATGAAGGAGAAGGAACTTCAATCTGTGATGGGTGATGAGAAGCAACCATCATCGTTGATCATTGATTTGAAATGGAAGAGAGACTTGAAACCAGGGATGGGCAATGAGTTTTGAGTAAAGTCGTGTGAAGCCGTGCTACCGCTTTTCAACCAATTAGAAGCAAGAATTAAACTTTCTTGTCCTCTAGAAAATTTGAAATACATTTCAAATTTTCCCTAAATGCATTTTTCATATTGGTATAATGTTTAAAATATTCAAAAATATTTTAAACATAAGCATTTAAAACTTTAGAAAAAATGCAAATTCTAATTATGCCTATAGGTCAAACAGAGAATATTCACTATGGAAAAAAGGTGACCCCTAGAGCCAAGATTTTTGTGTGTGGCCATAATCACTTATTTAGAGAAAACCCATTTTCTCAAACCTTGCACAGCCATCAAGAATCAAGCACCTCCTTTGTAAACTGGCCTAGGGACATGTTCACCACACCCTAAATGCATTAAAATAATGTATCATATGACCTCCATTTTCAATGAAAATGGAGCTATAGAAGTTTTAGAGAAAAGAAAGAAATGGGTTGTCCTTAGATTTTCAAATTTTGAAACATTTTGGGACACCATTTTTGGCCATGTTGCAATTAGAAAATGATTAGTTAACCAATCAGAACTTATCCTGGCAGTTTGAAACTAAGTAGGTGTGTTAACATTTGACCCAAGAATGCATTGAAATATACGGTTTAGCAGAAAATATCGTGAGGTGAAAGTTATTCAATATCAAAGTTGCTTAGTCGGCCATTTCTGCAACTGCACCTGTTTAGAACCAATCAGGGCTCTCAAAGTCACCACTTTGAAAAAAATTCAAAAAAACCTCTGGGGGGCTGCCACTGGAAACATAACCTCATCTAGGTACGATGATTATGTGTGCAAAATTAATTTTCTTCAGTCATTATTGTTCATGAGATATTAGGGATCAAAGTTGACCACCTTGAAACATTGTTAGAAATGTAGATGTAAAACTGAACAAACTTCATCTTCTTTTGATCTCGAAAAAATAGCAAATCTGATCTTGAGTCTCTGAAATTGGACAAGGGAGTACATTAATGTGGGGAGAATGGAGAGCAACGATCCATTTGGCATGAAAATCACTAGGCTTCAAATTGTGAACTTCAAAAGTAGGTCACTTAGGAAGATTTTGCAGGTGTACTTCTGAGTGTGCAAAGGAAGATTTTTCAATATGGGCACTTCAAATTTGAAAATTTGAAGGTGCCAACATATTGCATCAATTCAAGTCTCCTTTAGAAGTGCAATAATACATCAACTATTTCACGAGTCCATATTATTTAACGAAGCACCTATAAAACCCCTAGATGGATTCCTCCACAATATCCAGCTAGGTTTGATCTTTCACAACCAAATTTGGTATCCTAGAGTCTTCAAACCCTCAAACAAGCAAAGAATTCAAGCTTATACCAATCTGGTATGAGAAGTATAATCAAAGACGTCCCCAAATGATAGGCCAACAACTCCTTATAAATATTTCTCAATGACTTCCAAGAAGCTTCTAGAAATATTATTATTTTATTCCTTAAAATGACTTTATGATATGATATTTTATTTAGTCACTTTTATTAAATCAATTAAATATAAAGTCATCCTTTTGATATTAGTTTATTGGAATAACTTTATAAATAATTAATTTAATATTCCCACTTTATTTTAATTAAAATAATCAATTAAGTCATCTTTTTGAAATATCATTAATTTTGGACAACTTAATCAATTAGCTTAATTAAATTAGTACACCTCCAATTCGAGGAAATTACAAAGGAAATCTTGTTCAGGATGAACCCACCTCCTGGGAGTTGTGGAATAATGATAGGGATGTTTGGACTATCCTAAAATGAGGAAAGATGGCCTCGTATGTTGAAGGTATGATGGGGTATGACCCCAATATTTCGATGGAGTTTTCTAACACCTGGAACAAGGGAAATGTCACCATTGGTGAGCACACCTTCCACGCCAATGTGGGGCTCATTTCCAAAGTCACTAGTCTTGCCTTGGATGGGGCTACATTCCTCAAAATTCAAAGTGTCACTATCAGAAGAATATGGATAGGTTCTTGAAGGAGGGAGAAAAAGTCAATGGATTGCAAAATATGCTTTGCAGAGAAAACCTTCATGGAGTGTGGAGTAGGTTGACAGAGGTCTTAATGAGGTATGTTACTTTGGAGGGTTGGTTCAAACATTTTTGGATGCTCATCTCTTCCATATATTAAATCATTTTTCTTATAATTTTAAGATGAATTTTAATTTTTGGATTTTTTCCTTGTTGGAGTAGTCTATTAAGGCTATGCAGGTTAAAAGAAAAACCATTATTATTCACCAGGGGTTTATTTTTCATTTATATTGCTAGAAGACTACTCTAACCCCTTCCCTAGCCTTTTTCAAAAAGAATTCCCTTGTCAATAGTGACCCTGCCAAAACCTTGGAGGATCCCCTTTCCAATATTGGCTCTATGTTGACTCTATCCTCCTCTTATTGAATTACCATGGTGAGAGGTAAGACCCGTGCCATTGAGGATCCCTCTCCCAAACATTAACAAGTGTTTTTTCACTGACGCTACCCCTATTTCTACCTCTGATTTTGGTACAAAGAACTCGGGCGACATGTCCCAGAAACCCACCCTTGTTAATTCCCTCACTAGTTCCCCTCACCATGATGATGTTGTTGAGTTTTCTCCTATTAATCACCCTAATCCTTAGAGATCCAACCTTTCTATTAATATAGAAATTTCCTCTAATGAGCCCCAGTTGGAAAAAGAGGTTTGTGCTCAATGTGTTCCCCTAAAGAATAAATTGAATCATGTCTTAGCATCTATCAATGTCTAGAATGTTATCCTTAAGTGGTTACTCGCCTAGCTCATCTTGGCCAAGGAAAATATTCAAGTGTTGGAGGAGAAGGTGTTAAAGAAAAATGTGTTTTGGGGTCTACTATCTTCGCTTGCCAAGTCCTTTGAAAAATAGGTGAACTGGGAGAGGGAGGTTGAATAGCTCAGAGTGTTGATGGGTAAAGAGGATGATAAGATGAAGCTTGAGGAGGAAAATTTCACCATGTATAATAACCAAGATAAGAACTTGAAGCACCTCCAAGATATTATGGACTTTAGTAAGGGGACTCTCAAAAACACCGCGGTCACTATCTAGGTTTTCAATAGGAACTTCAAAATAGTTATGGTAAAAGGGCTATTGAGGATAGTCAAGATGCTAGACACTCCAAGAAAAACCCAATAAGAAGGGAGGCAACTTTGCCTCACCCAATACTAAGGAGACCCAATCCTATCACAAGGGGCCTTTGACCTTTAAAGAGAAACTTCAATTCCTGGCTAAAGAGTGGGAATCCATTAGTGGCCTTAAGCTATTAGATGACCAGTAGTTGGTTTGATCCCTTATTGGTTTTGTCTTGTGCTCTCATTTGTTTTCTATTATTGATCCTTTTGTAGCTACTTCTCCTTTTTGTTTCTAGGTGTCTCACTTCTCGTGAACCCCCTTGTTGAGCCTCTATGGTTGTTTTGTATATGGGCATTGGCTCTTCCAAACCTTAATCTAATCAAAATATTAAAAACAAGATAGATTGATTAAATCTAACACCCAAAATATTTATGAGAACTAGAGTAAAATTGAATGTGGTTTTTTTTTCATATATGTATATTTTATTGAAATCAAATTGAAGATTACAATCATTTAACCCCTTAACAATGTATTTTTTCTTAAGATTCTTAAACCCTTCTCACCTATATGACCCACCCTTTAGTATCAAAACATCTTTTTCTCTACCATTAGCTTAGTCTCTCAAGCATGAGGATCCTTAGGTACCAATAATTGATCACCATTAGAAACAACACAAGTCTTTGTTGATGAAATTTAAACTCCTTGTGATATTCAAATTTTAAGGCAGTTATATTTGATTTATTTGGCAGGATCTTCTCATTCTAGCTCCAAGGTTTAATTTTCTATTCTTAAATAGAGAAAGTAGATGGTGTCCTTCTCTATTGGTCTTTTAAAAATTAATATTGATGGTTCTTCTCACAATATTCTAGGTGCAATGGGGATTAGTGGAGTTGGGAAGGATGATGTTGGTTTAATTCACATATATTTATCTTCTATTATGTGGTTAGACAGTAATATTTAGATTGAAGCTCAAGGCATCCTTGTTGCTCAAGAGAAATCCTATGAGTTGGGTTGGAATAAGATAGTTTATGAAATGAATTTCATATTTTTCTCTCCCTTTTGAATAACAACTAGTCTCATGAATTTTCTTGGATGTTGGCATCTTTTGTGGAGTAGAATATCTACCATTCAAGAAAAATTTATTCCATCTCTTAATTCATATTCATAGAGATGAAATATTGTTGTGAACTAGTTCGCTAATTGGGGCTTTGATGTTAATCACAAATGAAATGTCACAAATTTTAATTCCTTGCATTTTATAATCTTCACAGTTTTTAACCTTCTTTCGTGATGATTTGCTTTGATTGTTTTGATCTATTTTAATTAAATTTTTATGTTTTGTTCATTTCATTGATTCCTTTAATTTTTGAAAGTTAAGAGTGTGTTAAAACCTTCATTGAATTTTAATCCTTTATACATTATTAACAATTATTTATAATTGAAACCTTTTTACAAAATTTTCAAAATTATTAATTAAAATATTTATCCTTTTTAACAAATAAAAATATTTTTAATACATAAAATTAAAAAATGCACAATTTTATAGAAATAATTCTCCACTTTTGTCTACTTTAACCTTTCTATGATGCCCTCCTAGTGGATCGATAGGTATCTTTCGTATAACTAAGACATTAGAGGTTATTTGATAATTATCAAAATAAATATAAATTATAGTATTAGAATAGCTAAATATTATTGTTTTCAACAAGTTTGAAAATAAGAACAGATTCCCTCCATGTAAAACTTAATTATGATATTATGAAAATCAATTACCTCTAATTGAAATACAATTTATTCCTACTTATCTAAACTGGAAATAAATTAGTGAAATTTTTCCTTGTATAGTATTCACGCTCGTACACCATAAACAAACAAGTTGTATTTCATCAGCCATTCCTCTACCACAGCATAGATGAGAACTTATCATGCCTGGAAGGTTTCACATGACACGATCTTATAAGCAAATATAATATTGTATGAAATGGAAAAATTATCGCCCTCATGTGGTACTCATTTGTAATAATTTTTTATTCCTATAGACTGTCAGTTTTAAATTCTTGTTAGTTGAGGATTAATACTTTCCTATTGATTTTACTTTTTCCAAATTAATCCTACTGATTTTAAGGAGAAATATCAGCAAAATAATCGCCATTAACAGTAACAGAGATGAAGAGGGTGTTTTGGATGCATTTCATATTCTATTGTAGTAGAACAATACTGCTCAGAATAAATGAAGCATTATCGTTTAGTGAGTTGTGTACACTTTAAACATTGATGTGATAATTATAATGTATTGAACCTACGTGGTGTTAGCCTATGGCATTTAGTTCCTCAACAAATGATCCATTCTGAATTCCATTAAAGAAGAAAAAACCCATTGCTGCGTCAACTTGGAAAATCGCATTCGAATAAGGTCTAAGTGGTAGTGGATTGAAATGACATCACCGTAGCTTGTTGCATAGTTCGTCACTTTAAATATATTCGATATCGTACTTTACTGAGAGATCTACACTTTACACATTGGCGTGACAATGATTTTTAATTGACCGTCCATTAATAAATATGCTGCAAAGAAATTGTTGAATTTCAAGCCATAGTGGTGCTCACGTAAGGGTCGAAGATATCATATGCTCATACTTGAGCCTTTGTAAATCATACGAAATTGATTGACAATAAGATTGTTTTATTTTATTTGTTTTTTAAAAGAGATGTACACATTACACAATGACGTGACAATGATTATGAGATGACTTTTCACTAGCAATTACATGTTATTGTGCAATGGTTATGTTGAAGAGGTGTGGAATGTCAATTAAGGGAAGCAGAGGTCAATTGGTAGAGAATTTATTAATGATGTTGTTTGTGCAACAAAGTGATAGATTCAAATCAACTATGCATCCACTTTTAGGGATCCAAACACAATTGAAATAAAACTTTTGAATCATGAAGATAATCAGACTCCATTACCAACAGGGTCATGTTGTGTTTACAATATGGAAAGGAGGAGAGAGAGAGAGAGAGGGGGAGGGGCGGGGGTTGAGATAAATAGAGTGAGAGAGGGATAAATAGAGATGGAAGAGATATATTTATATAGAGGGAGAGAGAGGAAGAGAATGAGAGGGAAGAGATAGAGAGATAAAGATAGACAAAGGAAGTGATATATAAAGAGACGTAGAGACAGAGAGAGATATAGGGGTACAAAGAGATGGAGAGAATGTGATAGAGATAGAGGGAGAGATGGAAGAACGAATATGGAGATAGAGATAGATCAAAACAATAAAAACTTTGTGCTTCCACAAAAAACCACTTACACACAATGATCAACATAATTCATATTAGACTTAATTTTATTGTACAATGACCTTCCTTAAATAACAAAGGAAGAGGCAATCGACCTATTATGTTGATTGGCAAGTGCTCCATGAGGTGGCACAAATGAGTAGACAAGTGTCCTATAGGTGTCAACCTTAGGATCACTTGCAATGTGAAAATGAACAACCTATTTGACCAAGTCATCAATTTTTATGCCAAGTGTTCAGTGACAGTTGAGATGAGATGGAAATTCTTCCAAACTCATAAAGGTATCACATAAGGCTTGCTAAATAACTTGGTAACCTCTACAGGTCTAAAGGTTGCACATTCAATTAGAAAGGATGTTGTCTAACCTCATGAAATTGTAGAAAGAAAACAAAATGTTTTGATCCTAAGATAATTTATCTATTATAATGGTCCTTCATTAATCTTGAGGTATTCAAATATTAGTGGTCATAAAAGAATATATTTATGCTTTGATTATAAGGCTATCTACAACTATATAAAACATTTATATTCTATATATATATATATATATATATATATATATATATATATATATATATATATATATATATATATATATATATTAATAGAAGCGTCAAATTGACATTATGCATCACATTCGCTCATCAAATAAATAAATCAAGTTTATTTGTCAATCTCCTAAAGTCATCAGCTTAATCAAATAAATCAAACTTGATCTATCATCATCCCTTTAATTAAATAGATCAAACATTTATTTAATTAAATCCAATCCATATTTCATCCTTTTCTGATTTAAATAAATCAAATATTTAAATCATGAAAGTCAAACTCACCTAATCAGCATTAAACTAACATAATCATCATCTATTTAATCTAACCCTTATTAAAAGCTAATCTCACCCACTTGCATTCTCTAGATTTGGCCACTTGCACATGAAATTGCATTTAATTGATTTATCAAAATCTTTATTTTCAACTTGGCATAAAGGGAGAATATTCTCCAAGTTTGAATCTGCCCCCAAGTGGACATGTACACCCAACAGAGCATTTATGAGGCCTTACATGTCTCTTACATGTCCCCTTCCAAGGTCAAACTCAACATTTATTGCAAAATTTGAATTCAAATTTTCCCTCTCATGGGCACTCTTCCCAAATCTTGCACAACCATTGGCCACTCACCACTTGACAAGTGTCTTCTTCTCATTGGAGGATCTTTAGTCCCACATTCACCATCTTGGCTAATCTCTCATCAAGAAAATCTATAAAAGAAGGCCTTCATTCTCATTCAGGGATCCACAACTTTTATGCAAGGTTACTCTCTTAATTTGAGAACTCATCTTGCTCATCATCTCCATTTGCATTTCATCATTTTAGTTATTGATCAAGGGTTGGGAAAGGGTCACTAGCACATGTGACACCAATCCACTATGCAATAGGTGAATTGTTATTGCTTTCCTAATGCTTTAGTTTTTATTTTGTCATGTATGGCATTTGGAAGTCTTTACAAGGTATTTCATAGAGGTATTTTGTTAGATTTGTGAAATACTAACCCCTATACGAAGTTTAGTTTTTTGCAGATTTTAATGGATGCCTACATTTGGCGCTAGAAGGAGGGCAACATCCAATAGTTTAAGCATTATATTTTACTCTACTAGATCTCAGTTTTAGCATTCAGATTTACTTCATTAGATCTCAATTTTAGCATCTAGATTTAGATTGAATTCCTTAGCATTCATTTTATTTTCTGGAAAGTTTAAAAAAAAATCCATTTGGCACACATCCTTAACAGCTGCATTCTGGATACCACAGTTTTCTCAGAGGTCTTTTGTCCAACAGTTCATACGCCTTCTTTATGCCTACACCTTTTGCCTAACATTCCACATGCTTTGTCCTTTTTTGCTTACATGTCTGCCAAGCATTTCCAACTATAACTTTTGACAAAATTTCTTTGTGTTTTATGATTACCATGTTTCAAACTTCCCATGTTGGGTGCAGGTAGGGAGGACGCTGGTGAAAGGTTACGAGATTTGGCTTTACACTTGCCATTGGCATTAAAAAAAAAAAAACCTTCCAAATACCATCATGGAATAGCTTTTGCACCTGCTATTTTGTAATAGCTTGAGGGTTTTTTAAAAAAAAATCTTTACTTGAGGAGGTTTAATGTTCCTACCAACTGCATCTGTTTGAAAAAATTTAAAAGCCTTAGATTTTACCTTGTCATTAAGAAGGCATTGGCTGATGATAAATCTACTGTGTTAAGACATTACTTTAACCTTCTTTAGTCTGCATTTTAAATATCCTGATCATCTTTTTCCGCCCAGCTTTCCTGTGTAAAGCGTATATTTTTCTTCTTTCCATTACTATTTGTTTTCGAGCAACCTTCTTTTTGAAATGGCAATGATAGTTATGGGGCTTCTCTTAACTTTGCACGAACTCTGAGAGACTCGTTCAAATCAGTAGCGATCTTGACCTTTTGGTTATATCTTCTGGAGCTTTATCTGCTACTGATGAAACTTGAGTCTGTGACTGATGTTGTTTACTTGCATCTTTTACATCCATTGGAGGCCTTGGAGAGTCTTTTGGCTTGAGAACATACTTACACCCCTCTTTGCTTTGAGCTCTGTCATCAACCTTGATCTCAATAGAGAGCCACATCTATCACACAAGGGTCCATTAGCGCTGAAGATTTGTCTGTTTTGAAACAGCCACGTTCTCTAACTTTCTTTCTCATATTCTTCGATTTACTTTTGAATGAAGAGACCGATGTTGTAGGCCCCTCACCAGAGGCGGGCGCTCCAGCTCAGGCAAGTCCGCCACAGTTTAGAATGCACTCTCTGATAAATGTTCAAGTGCCTTGTCTATGCTTCTACAACATCCTATCACACATTCCGCACACCTGGTCTATGCTTCCATAGTTTATTAGAAGACAGTCCATGCGTTTTGTCTAGGCTTCCACATTTCTGTCAAACAGTCCACATGCCGGGTCTATTCACAGTTCACGCACCATGTCTATGCTTTTATTATGTTTTATATTCATCTGACAGGGTTGTTGCAGTTAAAATGGCAGGGTTGATGTCTTGCCATGCCTGACATCGATGGGGAGGAGTGTAGGCGCGACTTTCAACTGCATTGTCTTGGAAGTTTAAAAAAAAAAATCATTCATTGCTGTCATTGAATGTGCCTTTTCAACAGATCTTCTAGTCTATTTTGAAACTTATGCCTGGTCTTGCAAATCATGGTAAGAGAACAAATTTACACCTGCCAAATGCATTAACTTGAAAATTTTTGGAGGCATTTAATCACTGGTTTTGTTTTCTTCTTACGCATGCCAAATTTATTAATGAGAAATCTTTGAAAGCCTTAAAGGCTGTGGAAGACTGTGAAATACGGCTTTATACTGGCCAGCTGCATTCATTTTGAGATATTTGTGTTCTTTGCATTGGATGTCGTGCTCTCTAGTGATGAAGACATGGAGCATTTAGAATAGGTTTAATTCAAATTGTCAGTAATTTTGTAGGACTTAGAAACACAACCAATCTTGGACAGCGCAACGCCCTATTTCATTTTACTTCCTTCGCTATGATTGGTTTTGGAGTTAACAGTCTTTGTGCCAGTCTTTGCAGTTGCATATTTTATTTTGAGTTTGATTTGAGTTGACAGTCTTTTGTGCCAACAAGGATTATCAGATTGAAAATCGTTTCTAATTGCAGAAAATGTACAGTAAGTGCGGGTGTTGTTGCAAATTAAATGCTGGGAATTCAAATTTGGATAACCTAAAACTTGGAGGGAATTAAATCTTCAGTGCATGGATGGTAAAAGGAGGTATCCAATGCAGTAGGTTTACTAGAACATGAATTATTTTTTAAATCTTGATGTCGATATCCCTATTACAAATTCCAATGCTGGTTAGCAATCATTCTCATGGATAGAAATACTTTGCATCTAATGCCTGTGGCCTTTTAATGATTGAACGATTTGTCAATTTTCTAAAAAGATGTCACATCACTTTTCTATGTATTCCCTGTACAACTAACTATTTATAATTTGAAATCTTTGTTTGGAAATAAAATCATCATTTTCTTTGATTTGGAAGGCTACGACAAGCATACATTTCAACACTAATACTGGTAATAGCTGCAATAAATTCTTTATTTGTGAAACAACTTTAATACCCATTGATGCATTGGATAAAACTTCAAGTCTTTATTCTTCTTATAAAACTTGAAAGCTTTGGGAATATAGGGATAAATGATTTGCATATCTTTAGGTTTCTTCTTGGACATTTAATCCACACATTTCTTTGTTTTTTTATTGTAGGTGCAACAGTATGGTGTCGCAAAATGGATAAATTGCAAGTAGACTTCAATTTGAAGAAAGTGGGCACTTGAATTTGAAAAAGCATTTTTTAATGCTTATTGAGATAGCCTAGAGCATTCAATTGGTACTTTTGTTTTTTAGTTTTAAACCAATTCACTTCATATTTGGTATTAAAATCAATCATTGTTTTGATTTTTTCAGGGTTGGTCTAAAACTGAACATTAGAAACTTACTAGCTTTTCAATTTGGCTAAATTGAACAAACAATTTCTCACACTTCATTTTGGTGCTTAAAACGAACTCACAATTGCTTTGAAGGCTATAAAATGAACAAGTGCTTGAATTGCGTGATTTTGTCTTTGGTGCATTTTGAGTGCGTATCCTCTCCCCTTGCACTTCGTGCAATCTAGGGTGTAAGAGAAACACTAAAAAAATGCATTTTATTGCTTTGAAACACTTCGATTTGGCCTTAAAATTGAGCAATATCTTGTGCGAGTGTGAGTAGGGGTACTTTCGCGTATATTCTCTTTCTTTGTGCCGTCAAAGATTGATCGAGTTACGAATTGTGTCTTTGCTTGCTTTTGTTTATCTTAGAGGGCCCGCCTTGTGGGAAAAAGTAATCACCCAAGGGAATGGCTCAATCGGTGACACTCTAAAGCCAAGAGTATTTCCAGCCGGGATATAAATGTGGATATTGGAAGAAATGCCAATATCACGCGGTTGACTCCGACAAGATGGATCTGAAAGGGGACTCTTGCCACGTTGGGTCAACTCCTACGAATGGAAAGTCCGAACTAGAACCCTTGTTCTGTAGTGGCCTATTTATCCATTGAGCGAGTTTATCAAAGTGGTGCATTGGAACTTAGATTCCAAGAAGTTACTTGCCATGTCCGATCTTGGTTGAAATATAGAGGTTAGGATTTCATCATACCTCTATATTTTTCCTTGGTTGCATGTAAAATCATCTCTTCTATGAAGGGAATGAGGCAAGCCCACTAAGAAAAACGTACCGATTAAGCTAGGATGTTACATTGCTTGTTTGAAAACACAGTGCGTTTATCGAAAACATTTTGCAAACCAACATTCAACATCATCATCAAAATTTCAAACTCCTTAGAGAAAATACCTTTGAAAAAACCCAAGAACTATTGCTTACCCTTGGGATTATGTCCTTAGAGGTTTCTAAGTAATTGGGTTTACATCTTAATTTGCTCTTACAAAGGTCAACATTAGGCAACCCTTGTCATGATTTCTTGGAACTTCCACATAGCATTTTGTGGGATGAAAAGAAGTTGTGACATTGGACATTCAGTTTGAAACATAATCAAGTGTCTGTTTTTGGTAAAAAGTACTCATTAAGCAAAGATAACAAATTGGACCCCACACATGTGCTTGATATCTTTTGGTCATATTGGTCTTTTGATTGCTCTTAGAGAAAAGTGTGTTCTTCAATACCTTGGCCTAGTAAAAAAAGTCTCTCTAAGTCTCTTAGGATCAAATCAAACACTTCATCCATCTCAAACATTTATCAAAATTCATCCCATCAAACAACTTTAGAGATTTGAAAACATCATTCTAGACTTAGGCAAGTCATCAAAATCAAAATCACCTCATTTAGTTAGATGTATGGGAATGCATCCTTTCTCATACATTTAATTGAATTAGAAATCCTTTGAACAAGTTCATCCTAAGATCACATCCAACATCTTAGCGTCTACACGTTCATTATCCAAATCAAATCAACCAATCAAAATCAAACCCTAAGTCTAGCATTGATACAAAGTCCCTAAACGTTCAACACTCATAATTTACACATTTCATCCTCCATCTCGTCATTAGTCCTAAGAACCTTAGAGGTCACTTTTGCAACAAGGTCAAAACACAAGGAGAACATGGAATATAAACTTGATCCATACATCTTGGGTAATCCAAATCAGTTGAATCTTCAAAGCCTTACAATGCCTATCAATTATCAAAGTCCATGCATGGGATCATTACCTTCAAAAAATGTCAATGGTACAACAAGTGTGAGTATGCCCAAGTCAAAGTTTGGAACACATTTCCCAATGATAGATCTAAGTCCAAACCTACAAATCCACCAACCGAACAAACTAATCATGAGCCTTCAAACAAACAACATCATCTCACCAAATCCCTATGTGCCAAAGGAGAATGTACCAAATACAAGTTTTCGAAACATGAATCTGGAAAACTTTGGGATGGACACATATGCAAATCATACAAACATGAACAATGGTCAATTTCAACCTATCACGCCAAATCAAAGCATCATCCCAAATCAGAACGTCATCCAAAATCCATTCGTCCATGATCCCATTCAAAAATGACAAGCATGCATGCCAAAACTACTTGAACACAAGCCAAATCAACTATATCAAGGTAGTCAAGATCGAAATCAAGAACAAATTTTGCTAGATCAAATTGCTACACGTAGCAAAATAGTCGAGTCATTGCACCAAGAGACATCTCCACCACCATTACCCATATCAACATCATTCCTTGGTTTAGGGCTTCCCCCTTTACCTAGCACTAATCACTCCATCCAAATCAATCCACATAATGCCAATAAAGCCATCACATCAAATCTTTTGAATATACCATCGACATCGCATCAACAAATAGTATCCAATCAAGCAACAATGATGATCCCAACCAATCAAAATATGGTCTCCCAAAGGCCTATCACCTCGTTCATCCCAATCATTCCTATCATTTCGATCATTCCAAACATCACACCCCTGATCGCTCCAAGCGTATCTCAACAACTTGGCACTACATCCAACACGATTCCAAATACACCACCACTACCACCAAAACCAAGTGCAATAAGTCAATATCGTAGCATTGCACTAAAAGCACATCAAGCCTACCAACAAGGGCTTCAACAATCTCAAGTTGCCCAAGCCTCTCAAGCTACCCAACCAACACAAGCACAAACACAAAAAATGGCAACTCTTGAGAACAATGATCAAAATCAATCCACCACTGAAACTATGTCTACTTCATCCAATGATCAAATCAACATAGGTTAAGAGACACTTTTTCCAAATCCACCAACAAAACTCGATAATGAGCCAATTCAAGAAATATCAACATCACTTGACTCTATTCACAATCTCTCCATCGCAATTGTCGAAAAAAATGATCAAAACCTCTCCATCGAGGAGCACATTGAAGATGTATCTACACAATCCGATGATCAACTCACCATACATCAAGAGCCACTTTTTAGTGATCTCTTTCAAGGAGTGTTAGGATTATTTGATCCAATTGACATAATGCACAATTAGTTCACCTATGATCATGTTGAAAATGTCTCTACATCGCCTTATGGGTTAGAGGACATATCTCAAGAATTTATTCCAAAGCATGATCAAAATCTTTCACCAAGGTCTAGCAATGGTCCTTTCCAAGACATGTTGACCCCCTTTGACCTCATGGTTACAAATACTGACGAAACCCTTAACTTGACACTTGAGGATAATGAACCACTTACCATGTCTAATGAAGATATCCAAGCACCATTTGTAAGTGATCCATCCTTTGAAACTGACCCATGTCAAGAGCTTGATCCAAAGCATATCGAAAGCAATCCCAAAATAAATCAAGATCAAAAATTTGTATCTCCAAGATACTACAATGATCTAATGGATATTCTCCTATCCACACAAGATGATCACATCCACATAGCACTTACTCCTCCATCTACCCATGAGATGCTTTCTATGGATGGACACGTAGATGATCTTCATCTAGAACAAGATTGTGTTACACAAAAAGAGCAGATTCTTAACTCCTACAATCAAATGGAGATGTCAACATCAGGATCGAATATGTCCCAAACTCAGATTGAGGACATCATGAATAAAGATATCCATTATTATCTACCCAAGGAAACAAGTCAGATAGAACATCCAGAGTTAGTAGAGTAGCAAATTGAAACAACGTCACCTACGGTGGTCATTTATCAGAGAGTGCATTCTAAACAAGAGATCTCAGAACAGGCAGAATCAAAGCATGAAGGTACTACTTCCACAATACTAGGGGCAACTTCGTCTCAAGCAAACGTCAACATAGGGAGCACGAAGAGTCCTTATGATGAAACTAGTGCCAATACTACAACCAACCATGTCATAAATCTTCATCCACCCATCACCCCATCCATGAATTGGGACCAACGTTAAAAGAAATATTTGAATAAAAGCACAAATAATGTTATCAAATCAAAAGAAGCTGAGAAGCATAATGGACAAATAAAATATGCATGGATACCAAAGCATACAAAGAAAGATCATCCCTATCAAACTCCATCATTCAAAGAAACTATGGGGCAAAATAAAAAAGGGAAAAGTATCTGTGATAGGTCGAATGTGAGCATTAGAAAACAAGTAGCAAGCTAAAGAGTGCAAATAAACACCAAAACAACCTACACCTCAAGATTAGCCTAAGTTGGAAACAACACAAGATAAAAAACAACAAATGGAACTTTATACCTTGTCTCGAATCGATCCTTTAGTTGGCCCTTCGATCTTTGATGTGTATGCTCCTTGGATGGCACAAGATGCAAGCTAAATGATGTTGTGAGGATGAGTGCAAGTGGATGAAAACATGAAAATGGCTAAGTGTGGATTGAGAAATAAAATTGCAAGAGTTTGGCTAGCAAAATGATCTCCCCCTAAAATGAGAGAAAAGAGGGGGTATTTATAGGAATTTTGAGAATTCCTAGAAGAAATGGATGGCCAAGATTGAGCCACCAAATATCAAGATGCAGGGCTAAGGTGAGTTGAGAACTCACAAGCCCTCACATCTTGACATGTGGCATGTGATATAGCCCCAAAAGGTGAAGTGGACATGAGGTGGAAGGATGGTACATGACATGGAGGGGGGTACAAAGTACCTTGGGATTGGACAAGATCTCCTCATAAAGGAGGTCCTTGTCCCCATGTGGGTGAGAGGACATGTGAGGAATTAAAAATTCCTCAAATATCCTTATGGGGAGAGGGGAAAGAATTTTAAATTCCAAAGGGTGCATTGGGGGATTAAATGTGAATTAAAAATTCACATAGGGAAGGGAGATGCCTTGTCAAAAAAGAAAAAGCCTTTAATAAGGTTGACCAATGACACATGTCATAAAGGACATGGGGAAGAGAAAAGGAATTTAATATTCCTTGAAAGATGAGAGGAATTAAAAATTCCTTGAGAGGCTGATTAGGCTAGTTAGTGAAGGATTAGAGGATGGTTAAGTGGCTAAAAGAGATTAGAGGCCAACTTGCAAAAGTTGGAGGATGTGACACCTCCTAATCAAGGATTAGGAATGTGCACATCCTAATGATGGGATTAGAAGAAGGATTAAGATAAGATAAAAATGATGGAGGATGTGACATGAAGGGAATTAAATAAATGGAATATTTATTTAATTCAATTGATGGAAGGAGGATTAAAGAGATAAGGTATTATTGATTAAATACCTTAGGGATTTGGCAGAATTAAGCTATTAATTAAATAATAGTAGTATTACTTAATTAACGAAAATAAGACGAAAGGGATGAATTTGGATAAATTAAGTGTCCAAATTTAGATGTCCACATTTTGCCCCTCTTTGAGATGGTGTTAAGAAGTAGCATCATTTCAAAGAATATTAAAACATAGAACCTAGAAGAAGATGGTTAGATTGGAAAGATGCCCCATCATTCAAAGAAGTGACTAGGAAGGAAGATGATGGGGGTAAAGATGAAAGTTAGGGATGAAGGATGCCCCCTCGAGAGGACATGCGGGTTCAAGAGAACACGGGTGGGCTCTCGAAATGGATGAGGTGATGCAAGGGGAGTTGAAGAAGATGATGCAATGTGATGGAAGATTGGGAGGGGAGTGTGATGAATGATGAATAGATGGGGGGGATTTTGATAGATGAGAGGATGAAGAGGAAATGAAATCCAAATGCAATTTTCCATCATCGGAGCATTGATTTTTGCTATAGCATAAGACACAAGATGCCAAGGTATGAAGAACCAAGGTGGATTAGTGTCTAATGCATAAAAAAAAACATAACAAACAAGAAGGCTATCCCAACACCCCAAAGTCATGGTGAACTTGGTCGGGCCAGGTATTGGGATAACCACAAGCACACAAGGATGCCCCAGTGTAACACAAGACCTCAGGGATCTTGGTGGGTACTACGTGGGACAATCAAGAAGACAGAAAAGATCAAGATACACCCCTATGTTGACGAGTCAAAGCACACCATGATATGATGGATCAAGGCAACGATGACAAGTGATGATAGGGAGCTCAAATGATAAACAAAAGCCAAAAGCATAAAAAGATCACAATCAATTTCAAACGTCCTTTGCCATAGGATCAATAAAGGGGATGGATGGGATTGATGAGGTCTGTTAGGAAGGATGCATCCTGTTGAGACCGATGATGGATAATAAATTAAAAGATTGATATGACGCAGGATATTCAAAACTGATTGGATTTGATGATACAAGTGGATCTCGTTTGTTAAGATCCAGCTAGATAAGGGCGTAGCTTAATGACACGACACACGATAGGAGACTGACACATCCTAGCAACCTAGGGGCTCAGGGGCCGATCAAAGATTATCCTTGCCTACGTGGAAGTGCAGAGCCCTCGTAGTTCGATAAAAGGCTGACGACGGGCCATGATGGAGACTTCAATGGATGACCAAGATAGGATGGAGAACAGGAGAAAATATACATCGATGATGGATGATATATGATAGATGATAGATGATAGAGGAGTGGATGGACAGAACAGAAAGACCGATGATGGAACCCCGGGGGCAGATCAAATGATCGACCTTGCTTACATGAAAGCGCAGGGGCAACGTAGTTCGATAGCAGGCCAAAGACAAGTGATGGATGAAGGATGATGAGATAACCCTAGATAAGGGGTTAAAATGATTGGACCGACACGATGGGACAAGATAGACAAGTTGGATTGGATTGGAGGATAGTGACTAGACAAAGCTCAGGGATGGGATAGTTATCGAGAGATGAATTAGGAGGATGATAGGAGGGATAGATGACTGATTCTTGGAACAAGAAGGTGAAGGTTTGGAATAGATGGAAGATTACTCAGAATGAGGAAATGATTGATCAAGATTATTGAATGAGAGTTTGAAATGATAGAAGGAGGTTTGATGAATGTTGGAGATGATAAGAGGCTTGAGGAATTTTTGAGATGATAGATGAAGGCTCGAAATACATGAATGGTTACAAGGAATGAGTGAACGGATTTGGATGAATAGGAAAAATTTGAAGAAGATGGAGGGAGGGATCTGAAGACTTTGTTCGATATCCAAAGATCTTGACTACAGATGGATTAAAGCTCAGATTAGGGTTTCGATTAAGCTCAGATTGGGATTAGATGAAAGCTCATATCTGGGTTGGAGTGAAGCTGAGAATGATTGGAGGATGTGATGGGATTGATTCTACACCCAGCTCTGGATTTTAAGGGATGTAAGGTGTTGACAATCAGATTTTTCCAAATTTGGCAGTTTTCAAAATTGTCAGATTTTGCCGTTTTAGGAAACCTCATGGAGATACTTTTGGGAGGCCAAATTTTTGCCAAGAAATACCCATTATTGAGATAGGATGAATTGTCAACTAACATCCTAGATGTGAGATATGCATTTTGAGTGATGAGTGAAAACAATTTGTCAAAATGATGGAGAAAAACACCAAATTGGGATTTTGAGGGCCAAGATGAAAGTTTGAGGCCCCGAAAATGTGGCAAAACGGGTTTCCAATGGCTTTCAGAGAAACCTGTTGGGAATCCACTTGTTATCTCCTAATGTAACCACCTGTCAAATTTCAGCTCAAACGGACACCCGAGTCAAAAGTTATGGCCTCCGAAAGTTTTGGTGTAAAAATCAAAACCCTCAAAAATATGGTTTTTCAATAAATTTTGAAAATTTCAACACATGGGTTTTGATGGCGGGGGGAAATTAGAAAATGGGTCGGAGGCGGATTTTGAATTTTTTTTGTATTTTTGCGCTAGGGGGGAACATTGGGTGGCCGCCGCGGTCGGACGAGTCCGTCGTCGGGTGGACGGGTCCGCCGCCGTGGGGGCGGACAGGTCCGCCGCCAGGCAAATAGGTCCACCACCTGGGTGGGACCGCCGGGGGTGAAGGATGGGGGGATGAAAAGAGGGGATTGGCTAGGTAGATGGATAGATGCTAGGATGGATGGAGAATGATAAGGGGGAAGGTTTGGATGTATAAGAAGACGAGGATGGGAAGACACAAGGGATTGGTAGGAAAACAAATATGGGGATATGAAAGGGAGTGTTTTGATGGATGGATAGGAGGATGAGGATGGGGAGAAACCTATAACCAAAGGCCTAATGACAAGGGATGATGAAATGGGATGGAGAGAGAAATGAAGTAGGGAGATAGGGATGGGGGATAGAGGTAGAGATGGATAGGAAGATAAGGATGGGGAGATGGCAAGGATGTGAGTGGATAGGATGAATGATGTTTCCAAGGACTATAGTGCAAAGGAAGATAGATGCCCCCACTCTAGATATGTCATGTGCAGGGAGGAATGAAGGATGGAAGACAAGTGGATGGGAAGATAAAAGAGTGAGATGGATGAAGATAGGATGCATGGATAAGTAAGGGAGATGGAAGGTAGCATGACAGGTGGATCAGGAAGGTAGACGAGTGCGAATGACAGTTGGGATAGTGAGCAAATGAGGGAGATGTATGCTAAGAGGTGCCCAAAGCATGCTTATATGTTTGCCTCATTGTTATCAAGATCACAAGGAGGATGGAAGGATTGGGATAAATGAGATATGCCAAACAGAATGTGTAAGATAGGGAGGATGGAGGGGATGAATGAAAGGGATGTATAGCAAGAAGCTGCCCCAGGGAACGCATATCAGGAAGTTGCCCCCAAGTGCAGATGGGCATTTACGCATGACGCCTGTTTGCCAGGTTTTCATCATGGTACTTATCCAAGGTGCTTGTTTGCCAAGTTTTCACCATTGGACGAATTATTTCTCCTTACTATTTTATTTTTTGATTTTTGATTTTTATTGTTATTTTTTTATTTTTGACTTTTTTGGATTTTTGGACTTTTTTGGATTTTTGGACTTTTGGGTTTTAGACTTTTGGATAGTATCTCTGCGGAAGGAGATGGATAGGATAGGGGAGAATAAGTGGATTTAGAAGACATGTGATAAGGATGGATGAAGAGACCAAGCATCAAGTTCTATCTCACAGAATTATTAAGAGCTCATGTTCCGAGACCGACTATTGGATGTTTGTACAACCTTAGGATAAATGGATTATGCTAGAGGATGAATGAGAGGGATTTGACGGGGAAGGTACAGGGGATAATGGGTGGGATGTTGGAAATGGTATGGATAGAATGATGGGGTGGATACGTGATGGGGAGATGAGTTCAAGACCAACAATGGCACATGTGGTGACGGATGTGAAAAGATAAGGGGACTAATGGATGGAGAATGTGGGGATAATGGAGGAGATGGAATAGCGAATTTCGGGACATAGGGACCCAAAACAGATTTAGGAGATGAAAGGGGTGTATAATTAGCTTTTGGATTAGCAACTTTGGATGTTCTTACAGATTTTTCATTTGATGGCATTGCATCTTTTTTCTTTGGGATCCACATGGTTTTGATCTTTTCTTTGGTGGCTCTTTGCGAGCTATAGATTTGATTTTGATTTTGGATTTTGTTTTTCTTTTCTTTACTATGTCTTTTAGAGGGGACATGGGAAGCTTTAGATTCATGTGGGTGTTTAGATTGATGCATTTTTCCTCTGGCATCCAAAGTGCTCATACTAGCAATGGGATGGGTGTGAGAAGATGGATGATGTGGAGCAATGGAGGTAGGAGTATGGGGATTACGTGTAGATGGGAGATGTTTAGGTATGTGCCTTTGTTGATCCTGATTATGGGATATGCGAGAGGGATGTTTATGATGGGTGAAAGGATGAGATGGAGGAGGTGACCTTGGGATATACGGACCAAAGATGGATAGAGTAGATGAAGGATGAGAGATGGTGGATGGAGGGATGTAAGGACCCAAAATGGATGGAGCAGATGAAGGAGGAATATGGATGGTTGTTTTGAGGTGATACGATAGAGGAGGAGGGATGGCAGCACATGATTTGGTGGAGCGATGGGAAGAGCCGACATTTCTTTTGGAAAAGGCTCGTTGAGGACATCTAGAGGTTGTTCAACGTGTTTAGATTGTGAGTCTTGGGGAATAGATCCAAGACCTTGCATGCAAATTTGTTCTTTGACTTGGATGGGCTCTAAAATACCTTGCCCGTGAAGGCCTAGACCTTTTCCTTTATAGTTCATGTTCTTGAGCATTCGATCCATGATAGGATTTTTGTTATTCTGAAAACATGATGTGAGTCCATTATTAGGTGGGGGATGATGGGTGGTATATACACTGTGTTTTTCTTGCACCCAAGGAGAGCCACCATGGAAGGAGAATGTGAAATTACCAAGGGATATACAGCCCCGGTGTGGGGATAGCATTTTAGGAAGTGATGGGGATCTGAGAAGGAATGATGGGATAGCAGCATTTGGATGGGTGGTATCTAGAGAGGGAGTAGGGGATATGATAGGATCTGATTTTGTGGTAGCAAGCTCATGCAATGGAGATAGAGATGGAATGGTAGAATCTTGAATGTCAAGAGGATCATGGGATGGAATGGATGGGGGACTATGATCTTGTGGTAGACTAGATGGGATGGTAGGATCTTGATCTGGAGGAGGGGATATGTTGGCATACTTTGGATCAGGCTCTTGGCATGACTCATCGTGTGCGAGAGGCATGATAATGGAGTCATGGGGGGACTCTTCAAGTGGGGAAGATGGAAGGATGGAGGATTCAAAATATGTCTGGGGATGGATACTAGGAGTGGAGGAAGTGGATTGGATGTCGTTGATAGGTTCGACGGCTCTCGGAGTAGGAGGTGGGTTTTCAATGGATTTGGTA
>VDFB02271358.1:625606231-625658281 GCA_007258455.2 Sequoia sempervirens | reverse complement strand
CCTATCAAATATAATTTTTCATTCACATTGGTTTAATATTACATTTTTGGGATTTAGAGAGCTTTCCTCTTTTTAGCTCAAATCTATTTTACTATTTTAATAGTTTTGGACTTCTTAGAAATATTTCACAAGACTCATTAATCAACACTTTAGTAATGATTTATTTGATATTAGTACTAAAAATCAAGTCTCTTTCAAAGAATCTATAACTTTTCTTGAAGCTTTTTGGTTCTTTAGTTTTTGTTTTTCCCATCCCAAGTGGTTGACATTTGATTATTCATGCAAATAAACTAGAAAATAGAAGATATTTTGTTTCATCGAATCCCCTTTATTTTAAAATTGTGACTCATGTTTATTACTTTTATTAGGCTCCTTCTAAGATGGCTTATGCTAAACACACTAAAATCTTATAGGAATTTCTTTGGACAAATACAAAAGCAAACCTAAGACTTCCACATAATTAGTTGTGATGTTTATTTTCTACCCTAAGACAAAAAATGAATTGGAATAATAGATTTAGATGGATAGAGAATTCATTTTTGTTCTCTATGGGTGGTTTGAGACATCAAATGTTGAAAATCCTAGAAAATTATGCCAATGCATCTTACATACTCTAGTTTGCAATATAGTAAAATATTTTTGAATGGTATTGTCATTTGCAATCTTATTATGATTGACTAATTCAAGGCCAAAAGTTGGTGTGTGGCTTAAACCATATGAAAGGTCTTATTAGTAGTACAACCTTTCCTCATATGGGTTTGATTCAATTCTATAATAGGCATCTCTTTTAGTGGTCACAATGTTTGGTGACCACCTATTAATAAATATTGATAGTCTTTATTTGAGATGTATGCAATAAACACATTATCACTAAATTAAAGACATTTTTATTGTTGAGGACCTAGTATTGTTTAGAGATTAAACACCTTTGTTGATTATGCAATTAAAATTATAGCTCTCTAACATGGTCTTTCTTTTAATCTAATGCATTATTTGATGTTATGTTTCAAAAAAATTGACTCTAACCATCTCTTACATAGTAAAAATAATAGTGGCAAAAAAATCATATCACCTTTAAGTACACTTTGAGTCTACTTTACAAGGGATTTAGCTCATTTTCATCATCACACTACACACATGAATTAATTTGGTCTCTCAATTCCTTCCTTAAAATTTAGTTTTGTATGTTTCAACATATTTAGTAATCTACATTAGGGCCTATAATGGATCACTCAAATTCATGTATCATATAGCGAAGGATCCTTATTTGAGATGCAATTTTACAATTGACATTGGTCATCCTCGACATGAAATGTTTGGACCTCTTTTTTAGACATGCACCCCAGGGTTAAGAGTACTTGGAAATAAATTCACAATTTTTTTTCCCTTTCTTTCTATGTAGGAGTATAATGCTATGCCACATTTTTGGTCAATAAAAGTGTTTCTATTGAGCATGTTTCTAGAAAAATGCATTCACTCGAAAGATTTTTTCCTGAGACCATGTGACGCATATACAAGCAGACAACTAGACTTTTTACTTGGAGAACTA
The DNA here is from genome assembly GCA_007258455.2 of Sequoia sempervirens. Taxonomy (NCBI): domain Eukaryota; kingdom Viridiplantae; phylum Streptophyta; class Pinopsida; order Cupressales; family Cupressaceae; genus Sequoia; species Sequoia sempervirens. The sequence goes on along the minus strand of VDFB02271358.1, from coordinate 625,656,732 downwards.
AACTATTTTGATAGATATTTAATTCTTTATCAATATTACAAAGCTAGCATTTAAATGTTTTAACAATTTTATCATATCTCTAATTATAAAACTATACAAAAATAATATATACAATGTTATAATTATTCAAACACTTTTTCTTAACAAAAAAATATAAATGCTAAAGTCTAAAATTTCTGATTTTAAATTCCATCACTTATGTTGGAGTATGAGTAGAATCAAACCTTACAATCCACCCTAGGGGATGGTGCTATAAGTTCATATAATTAGAATCACATCCCCTTTCAATTAAAAAGCTTGGACTCCTTCACAACATGACAAGATGGTACATTTTGATAATCCTTGTCTATTTTTACGTTACCTATCCCTAATACTTAACTGTGCTAATTGTATCAATGGGTAAAATTTTGGATTAAGGTTAGCAATGATTAGATCAATAATAAAACCCAAAGAAGTTATGAAGCACAAAGAAAGAAAATAATAAGAACGATTATACCAGATATTCGTTGAAGCTTCCATGATTCACCTCCATAGCAACTCCTAGCTTGTAGCGTATGATTGATGCCCTTAGATCGAGTGTGTGAGTGATTTCACTATGACATTGTCCTATGCAAGTTTTGAAGGATTTTAGTAAAATTATGCCTATGCCTATGCCAATGATAAATGACTATAATGCCTATAATAATGAAGTGGTCCCTAAATTATGAGCAAAATTGACATTTTATAAAAAACGTAATTTTGAATGGACAGACAAGATCGACTCTTGATAGAAACCTAAAATAAGAAGATGAGATTTAATTTGATAATCCCTAATTAGGGTTAGGGAAAAATCCTTAGACGAGTGGTCAAGATGTCATATGAGAGAATCGAATTGGCAGTGGAGAAAAGATGAGATAATTAACTAGAAAAGTAAAGATTTTCAAAAATAAAAAAGATAAGAGGTGGACTGGAAATCAAATTTGAAAAATCAAGAATCTGCTTGCTTTATTTGATTTTTGGAAGAAAACTACCAGTTTGAATTAAATCAACTCAAAATATGGATTTTGTGAGATAATAAATAATCTTTTTTAGATTATTTACTAAAATGAAGTGACAGTTAATAAAATGAAATAATTTTAAATAATAAATGATTTAAAATGATGGAAATGTTAAATTGAGTAATTAAATAATTAAAGATAATTATTTAATTTTAGAGGATTATGACTGATAATTAAATAAATTCATAAATTCATTTAATTATGGAAATTAGTGACATATTGAATAAATAAATAAAATTTATTTATTTAATAATTAGGAAGAATAAATGAATAAAGGTAATTAAACAAATTAACAAATTTATTTAATTAAAGTAAGACTTTAGACAATTAAAGACGTATTGAATAAATAAATAAAATTTATTTATTTAATAATCATGAAGAATATCAGGACATGCGAATTAATTAAATAATTATAAATTATTTAATTAATAGTCAAATGTAGACCAAGGACATAATTAAATGTCATAATTATGCTAGGACGAAAGTGGTAAAAATGAAGCTTGCAGGCCTAGGTCATTTTTAAGTGTCTACATTTTTCCCCTCTGTCATAATGTCGCTTGTCGCATTGTGACAAAGAAAATAAGTCAACAATATGCCCCAGTGAAGGTACAAAGTATCAATGCCCCCTCAGGAAAATTTTCAAATTTTAGATCAATGACAGAAAAAATTGGAAAGGGTCTCGATAAGTCAATTTGATGACTAGAAAAATGACACAAATGGTTTTAGATTTTGACATGTTTAAGACAGCCAACAAGGTGGTCAAATTTGGTCAAATGAGCCTCCAGTAATGATTTGGTTGACAAATGCCATTTTGACTTTATAAATAGGTTGACAAAGGGGTAAAAGTCAATTCATTCTTACTATTTACATTGCAAATTTTGAGAGTGCAGAGTGAAAAGGAGTGTAGTGAGGATGGTGATTCCAGTGATAGAGCATCGTGGAGAGATCATGCAGGATTTCAGGCGGCCAGAGAGCTTAGAGCCAACGGTATGTACCCCTATCACCCTTTGTAATTTTTTCATTTTACGTCACAAAAGTTAGGTTTTAGGGGGAACAACGAATGCGCTGCGACGCACACACGTGTGCATAAGCCGCATTCGACTTCGCGTTTGACGCATTTGATGCGTCGCAACGCAAGTGCAAAGGAAGTTTAAGGCAGGCTGAGGGTTTGCAACGCATTTGACAAAAACTGCGATGCATTCGCCTGTTTGAGTCACATTTGAAATTTAGAATGTTGCAATTGTCATTTTGTGACACAATCGTTTGTTTTAGTGACACATTTGAATGGAATGACGCAATCGTCATATATTGTGATGCAAGTGCTCTGATGCGATGCATTTGAGCAACCGAGTGATGTAATTGCCATGTTGTGACGCATTCGATGTTTTGTGACACAATTGCAGTCAACGTGACACATTTGACTTTTGCTTTGACTAGGGCTAATTTTGATACTTTTCCAATTTGAAAGGCTTTTGATGATACTGATAGTTGCCTAGAAGGTACTGACGCGTTGTTTGGCTTTGTGCAGAGGCAAATTGCCCCTATTTACACACGAGATAGCAAACTAACAACATTTCAGTTTGCTTACCAGCTGAATCTGCGGGAGCGATGACCACTAATGCAGCTAGGTCTGTTCTATGTTGCCTATATGCCCGCCATTCAGGAAAATACGAGACTACTGACTACGATGTGCGAGCATTGGCATTCCAAGACATGTTCCTTCCACCTGCCGACGATAGAGGCGACCATTACACTAGAGGATGTCTACCACATTTTATGAGTGTCGATATGAGGAGAGTAGATTATCTACTACCCTTGCCATGGCAAGCAGAATTTCAAGGTGTACTATTGAGATGAGGGTGCATGACTCGACATCTAGGGATACAAGATCCGATGTGAGTTCATGGTGGAGCATTATGCTCATTTTGATGCATTCCTAGCGACACTTATTGGTAGTATTTTGATTCCTGACCATCACGGTCATGGGTTCCCTATTGGCTGGGGAGATGTCCTCGTTGGGATGAGGTGGGACATGACAGTATATTTCTGGGGCCATGTTTATTGGGCACATTCTACCACCAGTTGTACGGGGTTGTTTATCGGAGGGCAGAGAGTATCTCTTGCAGGACCATACTGATGATGATTTGGGCTTGGGAGCACATAGCTATATTTCAACCACCCATTCAGAGACCACAGCTGGTGGAGGGGATGCCCTACACCTATTATTATGCTGATGCCTTACAACAGATGCTGATGGGAAAGACGGGTTGGTTCCGTCATAGGATTGATACTATGGTGTCATTTATTTGGAGGCCGTACAGAGACTTCCAGCAATGGGATGACGAGGTGGACCATCTCAACCTATGCCGACAGTATCGATACTTGATTGGCAAGATATTGCAGAGCCAGTTGATCATAGAGATGTATCTGCCACAGCGTGTCCTCTAATAGTTTGGAGAGCAACAGGGTGTACCTACAAGGATAGCCGAGTACGCTCGATCTTCCTGAGAGTATGCTTGGGGGCCAACCATTCTAGTAGCCTTTGCAGAGCAGTAAATTGATGGGCTAGGAGCCCAACCGTGGGGATGGAGAGGTGGGATTGTAGATCCCAGGACTATAGCAGATTATGACCTATAGTGGTAGGAACATAGACCAGTGCCACTAATAGATCCTGATGGGTCAACACCTGTTGATAGACGGTCAGTGATACCTCGTGTGCCAAGAGCCAGGTGAGGAGGCAGGGACAGTGATAGGGGTAGAGGCTGGGGGAGGGATGGAGGCAGGGATGGAGGTAGGGACAGAGGTAGGGGGAGAGATGGAGGTCGGGATGGAGGCAAGGATGGGGGTAGAGACAGAGGCCAGGGTGGAGATGACGAAGATGATGGGGATGATGGAGATGGCCATAGATGGAGGAGAGATGGTCAAAGACAAGGCCAAAGAGTGCACCCACATGTGGTGAGGGTAGCACTAGATGCTATCCCAGAGGTGGTCGAGGAGGGAGAGAGAGAGGAGGAGTAGTTGCGATAGGTGGAAGAGGAGGAGAGATAGGAGGAGGATGTGGCTGAGGTGGAGGTGGAGGTGGAGAGATAGGAGGAGCAGCCAAGGCAAGAGGAGGATGTAGACATGGATGTGCCCCTGGATGAGGGATTTGGTGGATAGGATGCAACAGAGGATGATGATGATGATGATGCCATAGATGAGGCCGAGAGATTGCTACGATTCAGGATGGTGGAGGGAGATGAGGAGATACCATCCAATTCGGTGCTGCTCCATAATGCTATGACATACCAGACGGTGGCAAACTTTCAGAGGAGACTGGATGAGAGTGTTGCACAGGTTCGAGCACTGCAGTCAGAGCTAGAGGTGGCTCGGGTAGAGCAGGATCAGGCAGTGATCTGTTAGGAGGACTCAACTCAGTGGTTCGTAGAGTTTGTAGCATTATGTATAGGGCCCTCTGGGGATATGGCTCGTGAGCTGGCCAGGGTGAGTACGAGGTTGGGATAGTACAAGACATTATATGAGCAGGCAGTGCCTCCTGAGCAATGAGATCCTAGATTGTCGCGGTCATAGACGAGGACAGACACTGGCCACCAATCAGGGAGTGGGAGCAGCAACAGGAGTCACATGAGTGTAGGAGGGTCTACCTTGTCAGGGCACACATAAGAGCACAAGTCCCACCACTCTCATAGGCATGCCTCGAGTCATCATTTGAGCCACAGTCATGGGTCTACTGGTTCAGTGCAGAGGTCAGGGCAGAGGTAGCCGCCAGTTGCAGATCCATCAGCATCATAAAGTTTGGCTACAGTGACATCACATGCATCTATTACCGTGGAGATGATGCCATCAGTGTCAGTTCCATTGGTTGCACAGACAGAGGCTGCTACAGGTCCACCCATCATTTCAGTGCCAGTCACAGAGCTCCAGCTGCCACACTCTTCACCACGAGGGGATGATGAGAGTCTACCCTAGGGGCATGTTTTTTATTATGACACATTATGTATAGACTATTGAGCCTGTGAGCTCCATTTTTGGGATATCTCTTGACTTTATCCAGTGACATTGTACATTTTTGAGATGATATTATATGATGATGCAGTTTTGATGTGGCCTACATGTATGTTATGCGATGTTATTTGATTTATGCATTATGATATATGTGATGTATGATGTTGATTTATGATGGATGGTGGTATTATGTATGTTCTATGATACTTTTTTATGATATGATGCCATGATGATGCCATGCTTATTTATATGTTATGTTGGTTTTGTGATGATGGTGATGATGATATGCATAATGTATTTATTTGAATGGATGTCATGTTTATGCAAATTTGAATGTGATATGCAATGATATGTATATGATTTAATGCTATGGATGATGTATGTATGGACCTAATGCAATGTTGATATGATCATGTATGTATTTATGTTTTTGTATGTCACAGGATATCATCGTGAGATGGACAAGAGAAGATGACTAGACCGAAGGAGATGCATGTTAGTTCCTAGACCAAATCCTTCAAAACTTTACCATAGGACTTTTAATATTTATTGCTCTTAATCATCATTGGGCAGACTGTTGTAATGGCCAACAAACACCATGATATGGCATAGATCAAGGTGTGCAAGGTCATACCATCACATAAGACAAGCAGTCACAGACAAGGATGATCATGACTCAAACTAAGAGCGTGATTGCCCCAGTCTTTTTGTCATAATCGACCATAAGCAGAAAAAGACCAAAAGGACAATTCATGAAATGTCGTTGCTTCTCTAAATCCTTTTCCCAGGACATCCTTGAGGAACTAGCAGCATGATTTCCATAATACAAAAATAAAGCCCTTATCATGATACGTCGTTGTTTTTCTAAATCCCAGAATCAGGACCTCACCGAGAAACTAGTAAACATGCGTGTCAATTGTCATGATACGTTGTTGGTTCTCTAAATCCTATTATTGGGATCTCGCTAGAAAACTAATAACATGATAAAAATCCAAAAGACAAGTGCCAAGTGTTTTCCAAGTGTGTCTGGATATCCATTGTTCTGATGTAAAGATGTCAGGTTTGATGATGATGAGATGCTAGAGTGTCAAAGTTTTGATGATGCCCAGATGACAAATGTCAAAAATTGTCGAATTTAGGAAGGACACATCTTGAATAATGTTGACGTCGAGAGGATTTGATCCCTAAAAGTCAAAAGGGGTCCCTCAAAAATGATGACAATGCCTAGGAAGGACACATCCTAAGGCATAAATGATAGAGTTTTTTCTTCAAAAGGACACATCTGAAGAATACTGATGTCAAAAGGAGTGATCCTTAGGTGTCAAGAGGATCCCTCAAAATGTCGAATGACAGTGACGATGCCTAGGAAGGACACATCCTAAGGCATAAATGACAGAGGTTATCTTTTAGGACACACCTGAAGGCTAACCAAGAGTTGATAGTTTGACAGGTTATGATGATTTGACTTGTTATGACCGAGTTTGACTTGTGTTGACTACCTATCGATATTGTCATGATGATATGATTGACATGTTGATGAAATTTTCATATTGAAATAAATGATTTTTATAATTTTTTTTAGAATTTTTATCCGTTTGGGAATGAGTCACTTTGTCTTGAAAACCTTTTGACATGTGTGCTAGTGTGATGCCATAAACCCTAATGGAGTGACCTAGTTCAGCCTTGGGGGCTCATCAACAGATGGCCTTGCCTACATCATGCACTCAGAGATCTCGTAGTTCGACAAGAACAATGACTTTGTCTTGATGACCAAAGATTGTGCCATAATTTTCTTTTTGACAAACCTAAAGGGATTGACCTAATGTCTTGAGGACTCGAAAATGAGTATTGCCTACATAGCAAATGCGCAGAGACAATGTAGTTTGAACAAATGACAAAGACTGATTGATTGACATGACAGACTTTGACAAGAGATGACTCTGTGTTTGTGCTCTTCGAGTAGTCTGATGTTTTGTTGTGGTTCTCTTCAGGACATTTTTTGGTTTTTTAGGTATTTCTTTAGGACATTTTGCGATGTTTTTGGTCTTTTTTCATGGCTTTTTGCGATGTTTTGGTCTTTTTTCAGGACTTTTTTTTAATGTTTTTGGTCTTTTTTTTCAAGACTTTTTGTGATTTTTTGGTCTTTTTTCAGGACTTTTGTGATGTTTTTGGTCTTTTTTCAGGACATTTTAGCAATTGCCAAAACTATGTGTGACATCCACTGTAGTTACATGATAAATTTTTTGCCCCCAGTCAGGTCCAAGACTTAGCCAAATTGAAAGGATGTGAAAGGGGTGTGTCTGTGGTACCAAATGGACATTAAAGAGGACTTGATGTCAACCGTTTATCAACCATGAGAGGAAGGGTATGATGTCATGGCGATTGGCGTGATAATGGCGGGAAATGTATTTCATCCTAGGCCAAGGCAAACAAAGTAGCAGTAGATGGAAGAGTGATGATTGATTACGCATGGCGCCTATTTGCCAAGTTTTCACCATGGTACTCATCCAAAGTTCCTGTTTGCCAAGTTTTCACTATTGGATGAATCATTTTTCTTTACTATTTTGTCATTTTTTAATTTTTTTTTGGTGCTGCTAGGATGCCTGTTTTCCAGGTTTTCATCAAGGTAATGATTCTTTTACCATTTTTCAATTTTTTTGTATTTTACAGTTTTTAGCTCAATCTCCTAATGCTATATGTTGAACTTTCAGAGATGTAAACTATTGATAGGCTCTATCAGTTGTTCTCCATCTAGAGTTGCAGCTAATAGGCTCTAGAACCAAAAGAAGATATAATGACATAAGGACCCAACCAATTTGGTTCAAACTTTTCTAGATTTTCTCTATCAGCCTGGTTCTTAGGGTTCTGCATGAGGACTAAGTCGCTAATGTCAAATTTCCTGACCATGACTTTCTTGTTGTAACTGCGACATAGACGATTCTGATATGCTTGTAGATGGTTCAGGAAATTTTCCTTATTTCTTCTAGCATCTCCAGCTCGTGCAGGTGCAATTATCTATACTCATCAGTTAAACCCTTCAGGGAGACTCGTAACGAATGAATTTCAACCTCAATGGGTAAGATGGCCTCAGCTCCAAAGACTAGGGCAAAAGGAGTAGCTCATGTAGGCGTACGAATGCTAGTGTGGTAAGCCCACAAAGTAGGGTTGAGTTGTATATGCTAGTCACGACCAACGTCATTGACAGTCTTTTTGAGGATTTAAAAAATGCTTTTATTTGACGCCTCAGCTTGATCGTTTCTTTGTGGGTAATACGAAGATGGAAAATGGTGTTGGATGGGAAATCGTTCACATAACTCATGAACATCTTGGTTTTTAAACGGACGTCCATTGTTAGTGATGATGGATTGAAAAAGGCCATACTGAAAAATGTAGTTAAGAATGAACTTGGATATTTGTTTGCCAGTTATGTATGTCAACGGGATGGCTTCAATCCACTTCGTAAAATACTCAGTGGTGGTGATGATGAATTTTTGGCCATTGGACGAGGTAGGATGGATCTTACCTATGAGGTCGAGTCCCCATTAAGCAAAGGGCCAAGGAGAAGTGATCGACCGAAGTTCCTGCGTTGGAGCGTGGATCAAATCACTGTGAATCTGGAATTTGTGACAAGTCTTGACATATTCTAGTGCATCCTTTTCAATGGTCAGCCAATAGTACCCAAGTCTCATTACTCTCTTGGCTAGAGTAGGACCACTCGAATGAGACCCGCATATACTGTCATGTACTTCATGTAAGGTTGTACATGCTGCATTGGTGTCGAGACATCTAAGGAGGGTGTTGTCAAAAATATGACGGTAAAGGGTGTCACTAACGATGGCATACCTTGTGGCTTTTCGGATAAAGGACTTCCTCTGGTTATTAGACAGGTTAGGTGGAAGGGTTTGAGACTCAAGGTAGTCATAAATATCTTGGTACCAGGGAGAGTCAGGACCAACAAGTTCACATACCACTTCTGACTCTGAAATTTCATAGGTAGGGACCAACAATTGCTCTATTAGGAATTCTAGCTGAGGCATGTTGCTTTGAATGTCGAGGAGAGAGCCTATTGTAACCATTGCATTTGCCGCTTTGTTCTTTGCTCTCGAAACTTGTTCAAAAGTTACCAAATGAAAGTACATTTGGAAACTGTCAACCATCCATCTGTAGGGAATCATCTTCTCATCTTTTGTGTCATAGTCATCATTAACCTGGTTGATGATGATATGAGAATCCCCATAGACATGTAGTGCTCTAATTTTCCATTTTATTGACATTCTAAGTCCTGTAACTAGTGCCTCATATTCCGCCACATTGTTTGTACATGGGAAGGCAATGCAGAAAGACTTAGGAATGGAGTATCCTTGAGGGGTGATGAACAAGATTCTTGCCCCTGAGCCATGATTTGTGTGGGATCCATCAAAGTAAAGCCGCCATGGTGACTTAGGTTCCGTATGGAATATTGACTCATATGGAAAATCTGCCACTAACGGGTGATCACTTTGTAAAGGTGCATCCACCAACTGGTTAGCTATGACTTGTCCTTTTATTACCTTTCGTTCTACATATTGAATGCCATATTCACTCAAAATCATGAACCATTTTTCCAAACGTCCTGTTAATGCTGCTCTACTTAACAAATATTCGAGGGGTCAATCTTTGCTACTAGTTGTGTCTGATGGCTTAACATATAATGTCTTAGCTTTTGTGCTACAAAGACTATGGCTAGACAAGCTCGTTCAATTGATGTGTAGTTCAGTTCATACCTGACCAATGTCTGAATGATGTAATATATAGCTCTTTCTTTTTCTTCTTGGTTGTCTTGTGCTAGTAATTCCCCCAGTGCTGAATTAGTGGCAGAGATGTATATGATCAATGGTTTTCCTTGAATGGGAGGGATGAGGAGTAGTGGCGACAATAGGTATTCTTTTATTTTCTGAAAGGATTCTTGGCATTTATCTATCCAGACAAAGGGGATACCTTTGCGCAACAGATATTGGAATGGGTGACACTTGTCAGCCAATTGGCCTATGAAGCGTCAAATAGATTGTACCCTGCCTTGTAGAGTTCTAAGTTCACTGATTCCTTTGGGTGGAGGCATGTCTATGATGGCTTTTAATTTTATTGGATCGACCTCAATTCCTCTTCGAGAAACTATGTATCCCAAGAGCTTACCTGATCTTACCCCGAAGACACATTTCTTAGGATTTAGCCATACTGTGTATTCTTCCAGTCTATTGAAAATTGTGTCTAACACCTTGAGATGGTCTTTCCTTGTTACTGATTTAGCCAATAGGTCATCTAGATAATCTTCCATTATTTTATGCATCATGTCATGAAAGATTGTGGTCATAGCCCTCTGATATGTGGCGCCTGCATTTTTGAGACCAAATGGCATGACATTCCAATAGTATGTACCCCATGGGCAAGTAAATGTCATTTTGTGCTAGTCTTCTAGGGTAATGGGAATCTGATTATAGCCGAAGAAACCATCCATGAGGGACAACATCTCATATCTTGTTGTGAGGTCAATTATGATATCAATAATTGGTAAAGGAAAGTCATCTTTTGGGCATGCCTTATTTAGATCTCTAAAATCTATATAGATGCAGATCATCCCATTTGGTTTTGTCACTGGCACCAGGTTAGATATCCATTCAGCATAATCAATAAACCGTATCAATCTAGTGTCTAGAAGTTTCTTCAACTCAACCTTGACCAATAGAGCAACCTGAGGATGCATTTTGCGTAACTTCTATTTTACTAGTTTGGCATTAGGCAATAGAGGTAGATGGTGTAGAACCAGTTCTAGGTCTAATCCTGGCATGTCTGCATAGGACCATGTGAAGTTGACTTTACTTTCTGCAAAGAATTTATGAAATTTCAGTCTCTCTTCCTCAGTCAATGATGCAGCAAAGAGGACCATTTTGGGATCTTCTGCCGTTGATATGTTGTCTTCTATGGTATCTTCTATAAGCATAGCTAACTTCTCTCAAGTTGTATAGGAAGAAAGTCCAGTCCTCCATTTTTGGGCACCTTAGAGAGGTTTTCACCCATAGATACATCCTTTGTTTTTACTTTTTTGTCATAAGAAGGCGCCTTTTAGTTTTCACCTAAAGATGTTTCATTTTTTACTTTACTTTTATTTTTAATTTTACGACTGGAGGACAGAGCAGTCTCGCTGAAGTAGGCCGCACAATCTAGATCAATGGTGAATCCTGACTTGTGATCACCACTGGGTATTCCCTCATGTAATCCCATAAACTCTACAATTTCCCAATTATTCTGAAAGGTATCCAAGACTGGCGGGCCTTATTGGTCCCAATCGACTAGTTGAGGATAAACTAGGGAAATGCCATCGTCAGTGTTGGTGAATTTAGGGGAGGATGCGGAAAGCATGCAAACAGATTCAAAGATATTGTAGATGAAATTATCATCATCTAATTCCACATCGGACTCTATCCAATATTCCCCTTCACTTGTTTCATATTCATTGTCAAAATAAGGGGTGAAGGACTCAAAATTGGGATTGTCAGTGTCATTTGGTAATTCAGATGGGTTGGAATGATGGGATTCAGATGGTGGGTCTTGTATGTCATGGGGAAACATAATGGGATTTTGACTATTGGGTGCTTGATCAATTTTAAATGTTTGCCAAAAATTTTGTTTAGAGGTGAGTTCCCTCGTTTCGGCAAACAAGTCATCGAGGCAACCGTCACTTAAGGATCTTTCAGAGCCAAATTCCCACTCTTGGGAGTCAGTTTCGATGAAAATTTCCTTAGCGGTCTTGACACTTTCCGAAGCATGCACTCACTCACTCGAAATCCCATTGGTACGTCGGTCGTCATTATCGAGCAGTCCACATCCTAGTCCAAGATAATTTGGTTTTTTAACAAATTCTATAGGCTCCCTTCGTCCAATTTTATTTCTACCTAGGCCACTAGTTCCATCGTAGCCCTTAGCTTTCATCATGTCATATCCCTTGCCATATTTCTTAACTGTAATGGGGGTAGGTCGGCCATGTCCTTATAAATCCATCTTGTAATATCGGCAAGGTCCTCATTACTCATGTCACCCCATTTTATGAAAATTGTTTTTGGTGGAACTTTGAAGACTTTCTTGGGTTCCATTTTAAAACATGGTCGACCATATACTTTTGGAGACTTGGGTATTGTTGTGATGCTATATGTCGTTTGTATTTTAAATTCTCCACAACCTAGGTCCTAGATCTTGACATTGGATTCATCTTTAGGAAGTGTGGAAGATGGTAGCGTGGTGGAAGACGTGGACAGAGTGGATGTGGAAGATGGTGTGAGTGTGGATGGGTCAATGTACTTAGAAGAAGAGGGGCCAGGAGCTTCTTGGTTGATGGGCACTCAATTTTTGGAAATACCCCTTAGGTTGGTGCAATATTGAAAAGGGTTGGGGTCTCCATATATAGTGATTTTTGTGCCGTCAAAAGGGAACTTTAAGCATTGGTGATACGTGGAGGGCACGAATTTTAGGGAATGAATCCATGGGCGGCCGAAAAAGATGTTGTAAGATAATTCCAGATCCAAGACCTGGCAAGTTGTTTCCACAATGACTGGCCCCACTCTGATAGGAAGAGAAATAATGCCTTGTGAAAAGCGTTCTTTGTCATCATATGCTTTTATCACTATGCTCTTTGTAGGGTCTACGCATGCATTAAAAAATCCTAGAGCCTTAACCAGTTTCAAGGAACATATGTTCAATCCTGCTCTTCCATCTATTAAAACTCTTCTAACCTTGTGCTTGTGGACGAAAGTTTCAATGTGTAATGCATCATTGTGGTTAGGCTTAGGTGACGAGCAGTCTTGATAAAAAAAGGTGACGTGGTGAGGCATAGTGAGGTATCCTACCATGGTCTCAAACTGTTTGACATCGATATCCTTAGGGACTGAAGACTCTTGCAAGGTTTTATCTAGTATAGCCTTATGTGTGGGAGATATACGAAGCAGCTCGAGTATAGAAAATTGCACGGGATTTTTGCCAAGCTGGTCGATAAGGTTAAACTAGCTCTTAGGTTGCCATTGCTTTGTGGTTGAGGTAGGTTTTGACTATTCAGGAGATGGGCCAGCTATGGTGATTTTGGGTTGCCTAGCAGGAGGTGGACAAACTATGGTGACCTTACCACTTCGAGTGGTAGCATTGCATTGGGGTGCTCTCTTGATCGTGATGGTATTGATGTATTTGTTGTCAGTTCAGACATTATTTATAATAGGTCCACCAGAATAGTTGTACTTGGCGCGGGAAAAAGTTAGCTTGATTATTGTTTATCTGTGGACCTGACGTGCAAGCATTATTAGAACCATGGTCTTGCAGTGGGTTCTGATGAATAGTATGGTCCAAATTGGAGGAAAATTGTGATCCACCTACCTCAATGATATGACCCTCGATAAGGTCTTGAATCAATTTTTTTAGTTGTTGACAGGTAGAAGTTTTATGTCCTTTTGCACAACGATAATCGCAGAATGCATTATCGTCCCACCATGCTAGTTTGAATTGTCCTGGGTCATATGGTTTTGGTTCTTGAAGTGTGATGACACCATTCTGAAGGCATTTCTTGAGGACTTCCTCAATGGGATCACCCAGGGGAGTGTATGTGCGACCCCTAGGGAATTGTCTCATCTGGCAATATTGTCCTTGATTATTTTGGCCACTTTGGTTGTTTGAAGGGACATTGGTAGGGGGTGTCAATATTGTTGTTGGTTTGTTTGGCCGTTGAACCCCTTTTAGGGCCAGTACATGACCCATAGTGTTTGCAGCCTTGGCGTCAACATCATCATTTGTGACATGTTTTTTTTTGACCCAGTATTTATTCTTGTCGGTGGGGGGATTTGTATTTGTGTTTTTGGGACCGTATCTTAGCACTCCCTTTGTGATAAGGGCTTTCTCAATCTGGACACCTTTTTTTTCTAGGTCCATGAAGGTTGTGCAACAATGCACTTGCAATGCATATTTTAGGGGGCCCAGAAGTGTTTGAATGAACATGTCCACCTTTTCCTTTTCGGGTATGTCAATGTGACACCAACTAGCTAGACTCCTTAATTTTTTAAAGAATGGGATGAATTTCTCACCGACATCCTCTTGCGTGAGATTGCACAAGCTAGTAATGGAGGTGTCCATGTCAATGTTGTATGCGTAATTCTTTATGAATTTTTGTTTAAGCTCATCCCATGTTTGGATATCCTTTTGAGTGGAAAACCATTCAAGGGCACGGCCCACTCGACTTTTAGAGAAAAGTCTCATCAAGTATGTTTGTTCATAGGTGATGTCCATACAATTGGTCAGAAATTCGTGAACATGTTTGATGGGATTTTTCTTGCCTCTGTATTTTGTAAAATTGGGTGACACATATCCCAGAGGAAATGGTGGCATGTATAAGCTCATGTCGAATGGGTAGACGTTTAGATCATATGACACTTCTGATTTCTTGCTTGATATTTGTATGTTTTGGATAGTTTTCTCTAGACCCATCATTTTTGCTTGTAATGCATCTATTATAGGATCATTTTTGGTCCCCGACATAATAATGATTGGTATGCCATGAGTCCCATTTTGTTGTGCATGGATATTGGTGTATTATGGCAGTATGGATTGTTGTGACATGCTCGATGTGTTTGGATTGGTGTGTTGTTGGTATGGAAAGTTTGGATTGGGGGTATGTTGGTGAGTATAAATGTGAGATGAGTAGGTTGGGATGTGTCCCCTAGCCATTTGTGTCGATATTTAGGGAATATGGTGACCATGAACATTGTGATGTGCTAATAATGCCATGGGCTATATGTTTTGACTACCTTGTCCAAATTGTTGGGTTTGGACAAGAGGAATGGTCGTATTTTTTCCTTGGGATTTGATGGTATTAGACAGTGTTGACGTGTTCACATTTTGTTGTTGTCCTTGAATAAATATATTTCATTTACCCCCACCCAAAGGATTTTGGGAGATACCAATGAGAGGATATCTTCAAGGTGTACTCATGGTACTCGATGTAGTTGTTAAAGGGGGATTGGTATGACTTGATGATGCCCCCATGGAATTTATCATAGTAGTAAAAAGAGGATTAGAGTAACTTGCCCACATTGCCGAGGAGCCGAAGGTGGTTCCCGCCGATTCTGACAATGTTGTGGATATTGTGGGCACAGTGACAAATTGTGATCCTCCAATGGACATAGTGTTTATTGAGTTGGAGGTGTTTGGCATGTTGGAGGTAGCATGCACTATCGTTGTAGTGTCAAAAAATGTATTGCTCGTAGTATTTGGAGGTTGACCACTATTTGACATGTTATGCACATTGTTAACATTAGGGTCCAAAGATGTTGGTCTCAATGTGTTAATGTCGAATCCTTGAGGTAATTTGGCTCCTTGACTTAAGAGTATGGCCAAATATTTATCTCTGTCATATAGGACCATTTGTTCCATGAATTAAGAGGCCTCTAGGTCTTGTGCTGCTACCTCTAGGTTTTCCTCAAGTATTTGTCCATATACATCCTTGCGTAAGAATGGTTCAAAGGGACTGTTTGATGAGGATGGTATTGTCACGAGAGGTTGATTGTTTGTGTTGGCAAATGGATCATCAAAAGTCCAATTTGGGTCATACGTGGGATTGTTGATAGTGGAAGTGGGGTCTTGTTGAAAGTTTTCCATTTGTCATTTCTATTTTTTGGAGTCTAGTTTCCACCATAAAATGAGATTGCTCAAAATGAAGATGACAACTAAATGCAAGGATGACACTATGAAAGATCTAAGTTCAAAATGATGACTAGAATGAATAATATTTTTGGATTTTTGGGAATAAAATATGCAATGTCTAAACTTAGAATGCAATTTGAGAAAAGGATACCTAAGCACTTCTAAGATCAATTTTTGTTTTCAATTTTGGTTACTAAAGGACTTGTTGAAAATGACAAGATGACAAGGTCAAAATGACTAGTGAGTTTTCTAAACTAGATTGTTGAGTTGGAAGATCTCACCAAAGTGACAATGACCAAAAAAGGGAATGATGATTAAGTCCAAGATAACCTAGTTTTGAAAGCAATGACGTTTGCAAATTGTGCTGAGGTTTTCCTAATCCAATGTATGCAAAAATTAAAACCTAGGGACAAGCTAATGCCTAATGTATGCAACTAAAATTTGAAATATGAAGCCTATGGTCAAGAATGCAAACTAATAGTCGAAAGTTTTGAGCAATTTCAAAGTTGGTTTCTAACAGAATTCCTTTAGAAATAGTGTTTGACCCAAGATTGACAAATTTTAGACTCATATTTGACTTTGTATGAAGATTTTGTTTTGTCAGGAAAATGCATCATTTGAGACATCAAATGCATCTTTGTATTGCAAATGTGGTTTGGTTTTTGCGAATGCAGCTCTAGGACTGAAAAATGCGACTTAGTATTGTAGATGTGACTCTGTAAGGTTCAAATGCGTCATGACGCATACATATGTGGTGTTTGAAATGTCAAATGCAGTTTAACAGAGCGATTGCATCTCAGAAACTCGAATGCGGTTCAACAAATACGACACAATTTGTTTTCTTCATGTATTGTGAGCAAATTTGATCTGTTTAAAGAGGAATGTTTTGTCCAGAATTGTAAATGTGGTGAAAAATGTTTGAGAAATCTAGAAAGCACTTGATAAGCACATTGTTTTGAGTGCAAGCAAGCACACATAAGACAAATACAATCTTAAAAGGCTAATAGGAAAATGGTTTGTATACTTGATATAGCCCACTGATATACCTCGGATTGGTGATAAACACCTTTCCTTCTTGAGAGCAGATAGCTTAGAATTTTGGTGGCATTAGCTCCCCTCCATGACTCATTAATGTCATTCGAGCACACCAAATTTGAATTCTTAGGTAATGACTTCCCAAGAACTGGTATCTCTACTCAAGGGGATTAATAGTGAGTGTCTTCAGGCATGATACTATACCCTGCACTATATCAAGTAACAGCCAAAGAACGGTTGGATTCTAAAATAAGAGGTGTTTAATATGGGCATTCCGTTCGTAGGGCATGATCCATGTGGTGAGAGTCCCCTTTCGGATCCATCTCATCGGAACCACATGTGTGATTCTTGGGCTTTCCCCAAGAATCCACTTTTATATACAGGCTGGAAGTCCCTCAGTGTCAGGGTGCTACCGGTCTGAGTCGTCCTGGGGTGAGTAATTTTTCCCACTAGAATAGGCCCAAGTTCTAGAGTTAGTAACTGTTTCTCTTACACCCAAGATCGCCCGAAAGCGCAAGGGGGGAGGATACTTCGATTACTAAGTCGTGAGGGGGACAAAAAAAAAAGGTGGGTCTGGTTTTCTGATCACCTAGTTTTCACAAGGTGAGAGCATAATCACTTACCACCTTCAAGCACACATTTATTTTAATGCACAAAGGAAGTGTTTTCTACACTAGAAATCTCAAACACATTGTTTGAGAAATGAGTCTTCGACTAACGGAGCTGAAAAACCCACAAATTAGTAGTTTCATCCACCAATATTGGACCCACAAAACGTAACCGCCACATGCTACGAACTATGATTAGTAACACGAAAACTTGAACTAGGAAAAATACAAAAAATAAAACTAGAATGCTAAAGAAAACAAAAAGAATAGAAAATATCAAAAACCCGAATGCAAATGAGAAGAAAACATTACTAGGCAATTGTGTCACAATAGAGCGAATGCATCGATGTGTGTTGCAAATGTGGCTCAGGAGTTCAAATGCAGCTCTCCAAACTTTGATTGCGGCACGTCAGAGCGATTGCGGTGTTTGAGTCTGTGAGTGCATTGCGACACATCAGATGCATCACGATTACAAAAAAATGAATGCATCACTCCATACCTGTACCTGTAAAAATGATAGAGAACACACGAAAACCGTACGAAAATAATAATAAAAAAATAGAGTCGTGTTCACGTTAGGTTCACCAATGTATCAATGGGTAAAATTTTGGATTAAGGTTAGCAATGATTAGATCAATATTAAAACCCAAAGAAGTTATGAAGCACAAAGAAAGAAAATAAGAAAAACGATTATACCAGATATTTTTTGAAAATTCCATGATTCACCTCCATAGCACCTCCTAGGTTGCAGCGTATGATTGATCCCCTCAGATCAAGTGTGTGAGTGATTTGACTATGACATTGTCCTATGCAAGTTTTGAAGGATTTAAGTAAAATTATGCCTATGCCTATGCCAATGATAAATGACTATAACAAATGATAAATGACTATAATACGTATAATAATGAAGTGGTTCCTAAATTATGAGCAAAATTGACATTTTATAGAAAATGTAATTTTGAATGGATGGACAAGATTGACGCTTGATAGAAACCTAAAATCAGAAGACAAGATTTAATTTGATAATCCCTAATCAGGGTTAGGGAAAAATCCTTAAACGAGTGGTCAAGATGCCATATGAGAGAATCGAATCGGCGGTGGAGAAAATATGAGATAATTAATTAGAAAAATAAAGATTTTTAAAAATCAAGAAGATAAGAGGTGGACTAAAAAACAAATTTGAAAAATCAAGAATTTTCTCGCTTTATTTGATATTTGGAAAAAAAATACCAATTCGAATTAAGTCAACTCAAAATATGGGTTTTGTGAGATAATAAATAATCTTTTTTAGATTATTTACTAAAATGAAGTGACAGTTAATAAAACGAAATCATTTTAAATAATAAATTGATTTAAAATGATGAAAATGTTAAATTGAGTAATTAAATAATTAAAGATAATTATTTAATTTTAGAGGATTATGACTGATAATTAAATAAATTCATAAATTCATTTAATTATGGAAATTAGTGACATATTGAATAAATAAATAAAATTTATGTATTTAATAACCAGGAAGAATAAATGAATAAGGGTAATTAAACAAATTAACAAATTTATCTAATTAAAGTAAGACTTTAGACAATTAAAGACATATTGAATAAATAAATAAAATTTATTTATTTAATAATCAGGAAGAATAAATGAATAAGGGTAATTAAACAAATTAACAAATTAATCTAATTAAAGTAAGACTTTAGACAATTAAAGATATATTGAATAAATAAATAAAATTTATTTATTTAATAATCATGAAGAATAACAGGACATGTGAATTAATTAAACAATTATAAATTATTTAATTAATAGTCGAATATGGACCAAAGACATAATTAAATGTCATAATTATGCTAGAATGAAAGTGGTAAAAATGAAGCTTGCAGGCCTAGGTCATTTTTAAGTGTCTACACTAATGAGTGAGAGAATCTCGACCATTCATCCAAAAAAATATTTCTTCATGAAACGATCCCCATCATTTTCCTCCTCACTTCTTAACTTTGGTGACGTTATTTACATACTATTTAAAAAATTTAAAAGTAACCACAACGCACTTGTATAAGAAATTAATTACTTAGTTTTGTTGGACTTCAAAGTCTTCAAATTATTATTTTAGATTGATTTTAATCTTTTCTAAGCAACTAATTTATATTTACGTTTAAAAAAGCAACTAGAAAGGGACATTTGCAAATTAGTCAACTACCCACACTTTTTTCATATAATAACTTATTATACATTGTTCGAAAGAAAGGTAAAAAGATATTATACGCATCAATGTCAACTGCTTCCATTGAACTTGTTCACTATAATTGTTGACCGTCATTATCAAAGCTTTTAATACCATCTCATCCTATCGTCTTCAACTATTAGCTCCAACTCCAATTGTTCCCCACTTGCCTCTACGCGTAAGACCAAGTCGTTTCAGAGAAGATGCATATCGCATCTATCTCAGTCTCTACTACTATATAAAGAACCACTCAGTTGTCCTAATGACACAAAAAGTATTTGAAATCAGTTTAGTGCAGGTAACCTGTGATTAAACTTCTTGTTTGTCTATTCAAATAGCTATGTCTTCTTTGCCAACAGGAAGTCCTCTGTTTATTCTTTTACTTTTGTGTTCAACTATTATTGCCTATGGGCAACTTAGCTCGTCATTTTATGCCAGATCATGTCCCCAGGTACTGCCTATAGTCAGAGCTGCAGTGAGGCAGGCACTCGGAAGAGAGAGGCGCATGGGTGCATCGTTGCTGCGCCTTCACTTTCACGACTGTTTCGTTAATGTAACATTGTTAACTTTACTATATCGTCTTCTTTCATTCATTGTTACTTCGATTTATGTTTTATTTTAGTATACTAAAATCCATGATTTTTACAGGGATGCGGTGGGTCGATACTGTTGGATGACACCGCAAATCTCACAGGAGTAAAGAATGCACTTCCGAACGCCAACTCCGTCAGAGGTTTCGAGGTCATAGATAATATAAAGACCCAATTAGAGAGAGTCTGCACTGGAGTGGTTTCCTGTGCTGATATTTTGACAATTGCTGCTACCGAATCAGTTGTCCAGGTACTCATTTTTTCTCAAATTATGTTCTCCGCAAGACCCTGATGATTAGTTACTGATGCTACAGATGAACGAATATAAATCCCCATAATCTTGACTTCCATTTTTTTTTTACCTCTATAAATGGTAGTTGGGAGGTCCTTCGTGGACTGTGAGCTTGGGTAGGAGAGACTCGCCTACTGCAAGCAAAAGCGATGCAAACACAAATATTCCAAGTCCATTTTCAAGCCTTCCTAATCTCATCTCAGCATTTCAAGCTCAAGGACTCTCTGCTAGGGACATGACTGCCCTTTCAGGTAAGCAGTACAAAAGCTTCCCTTCACCTTTTAGTGATGCACTTGCAAGAAGTAATTATCATAACTAACTTTGCATATTTATGTGGTTTTGATCAGGCGCTCATACAATCGGTGAAGCGCAATGCTCGCTTTTCCGAACCCGCATCTACGATGAATCCAATATCAATGCCGCGTTCGCTACTTTTCGCAAGGCAACGTGCCCGAGCAGCAGCGGCAGTGGCGATAGCAATCTCTCTCCTTTGGACGTGGGTACGCCTAATTTGTTTGACAACAACTACTACAAAAACCTCAGAAGACAGAGAGGTCTTCTACACTCTGATCAGGTTCTGTTTAACGGCAGTTCCGCAGATGCTCTTGTTACTACATACAGTATTAATCAGTTTACCTTCTTTCGAGATTTCAAGACGGCTATGGTGAATATGGGAAACATCAAGCCTCTTACTGGGAGCAACGGAGAGATTCGCAAAAATTGTAGGGTTCCAAATTAACAGCAGCAACTTCTATCTGTAATTGTTTGGCAACTTCCTTAAATACTTATAAGACATATAATTCAAGATTTTTTTTGAAACTCTTAAAAGACATAAACATCAAATTATTGTATTTTGTTCTAGAAATGATTCAAATATGTGTTCAACTTAATTAGTTTAAATAATTGACTAAAGGCATAAACATATTTCTAAAGAAATATTAAACATTAATGAATCAACTTTTTTTTTCTATAGCTAAACTATGTGATTCATAAACCTTTGACAATATGTGTTGGTAAGGTGATATTGGTGTTTAATTTATAATTGTTCATAAATTTCTAATGATATTTTTTCATCCACTTCAACAACAAAAATTATGGAATATCTGAAATATAAATTTTTTTATTTGAGGATAAGAAAAATAATTGTTTCATTTCAAAAAAAGTATGTTTTTAAATGTAGGGCATAAATAAATATCTTAAGTTGTAGTCTAGGCTAACCCAATAAGGTGCATATGTAGACATACATTTATTTTATATTTATTTAATTATAAAAATAGGATCATGGTTGATGTATATATATATTTATATTTGTATAGAATAGAAATGTTTTATATAGTTGTAGATAGCCTTATAATCAAAGCATAAATATATTCTTTTATGACCACTAATATTTGAATACCTCAAGATTAATGAAGGACCATTATAATAGATAAATTATCTTAGGATCAAAACATTTTGTTTTCTTTCTACAATTTCATGAGGTTAGACAACATCCTTTCTAATTGAATGTGCAACCTTTAGACCTGTAGAGGTTACCAAGTTATTTAGCAAGCCTTATGTGATACCTTTATGAGTTTGGAAGAATTTCCATCTCATCTCAACTGTCACTAAACACTTGGCATAAAAATTGATGACTTGGTCAAATAGGTTGTTCATTTTCACATTGCAAGTGATCCTAAGGTTGACACCTATAGGACACTTGTCTACTCATTTGTGCCACCTCATGGAGCACTTGCCAATCAACATAATAGGTCGATTGCCTCTTCCTTTGTTATTTAAGGAAGGTCATTGTACAATAAAATTAACTCTAATATGAATTATGTTGATCATTGTGTGTAAGTGGTTTTTTGTGGAAGCACAAAGTTTTTATTGTTTTGATCTATCTCTATCTCCATATTCATTCTTCCATCTCTCCCTCTATCTCTATCACATTCTCTCCATCTCTTTGTACCCCTAGATCTCTCTCTGTCTCTACCTCTCTTTATATATCACTTCCCTTCTCTATCTTTATCTCTCTATCTCTTCCCTCTCATTCTCTTCCTCTCTCTCCCTCTGTATAAATATATCTCTTCCATCTCTATTTATCCCTCTCTCACTCTATTTATCTCAACCGCCGACCCCCCCCGCCCCCCTCTCTCTCTTTCTCCTCCTTTCCATATTGTAAGCGCAACATGACCCTGTTGGTAATGGAGTCTAATTATCTTTGTGATTCAAAAGTTTTATTTCAATTGTGTTTGGATCCCTAAAAGTGGATGCATAGTTGATTTGAAGCTATCACTTTGTTGCACAAAGAACATCATTAATAAATTCTCTACCAATTGACCTCTGCTTCCCTTAATTGGCATTCCACACCTCTTCAACATAACCATTGCACAATAACGTGTAATTGCTAGTGAAAAATCATCTCATAATCATTGTCACGTCATTGTGTAATGTGTACATCTCTTTTAAAAAACAAATAAAATAAAACAATCTTATTGTCAATCAATTTCGTATGATTTACAAAGGCTCAAGTATGAGCATATGATATCTTCGACCCTTACGTGAGCACCACTATGGCTTGAAATTCAACAATTTCTTTGCAACATATTTATTACTGGACGGTCAATTAAAAATCATTGTCACGCCAATGTGTAAAGTGCAGATCTCTCAGTAAAGTACGATATCGAATATATTTAAAGTGACGAACTATGCAACAAGCTACGGTGATGTCATTTCAATCCACTACCACTTAGACCTCATTCGAATGCGATTTTCCAAGTTGACGCAGTAATGGGTTTTTTCTTCTTTAATGGAATTCAGAATGGATCATTTGTTGAGGAACTAAATGCCATAGGCTAGCACCACTTAGGTTCAATACATTTTAATTATCACATCAATGTTTAAAGTGTACACATCTCACTAAACGATAATGCTTCATTTATTCTGAGCAATATTGTTCTACTACAATAGAATATGAAATGCATCCAAAACACCCTCTTCATCTCTGTTACTGTTAATGGCGACTATATTGCTGATATTTTAAATTAACTATAATGACTCCTTAAAATCAGTAGGATTAATTTGGAAAAAGTAAAATCAACAGGAAAGTATTAATCCTCAACTAACAAGAATTTAAAACTGACAGTCTATAGGAATAAAAAATTATTACAAATGAGTACCACATGAGTGCGATAATTTTTCCATTTCATACAATATTATATTTGCTTATAAGATCGTGTCATGTGAAACCTTCCAGGCATGATAAGTTCTCATCTATGCTGTGGTAGAGGAATTGCTGATGAAATGCAACTTGTATGTTTATGGTGTACGAGCGTGAATACTATACAAGGAAAAATTTCACTAATTTATTTCCAGTTTAGATAAGTAGGAATAAATTGTATTTCAATTAGAGGTAATTGATTTTCATAATATCATAATTAAGTTTTACATGGAGGGAATCTCTTCTTATTTTCAAACTTGTTGAAAACAATAATCTTTAGCTATTCTAGCACTTTAATTCATATTTATTTTGATAATTATCAAATAACCCCTAATGTCTTAGTTATACGAAGGATACCTATCGATCCACTAGGAGGACATCATAGAAAGGTTAAAGTAGATAGAAGTGGAGAATTAATTCTTTAAAATTGTGAATTTTTTAATTTATGTATTAAAAATATTTTTATTTGTTAAAAAGGATAAATATTTTAATTAATAATTTTGAAAATTTTGTAAAAAAGTTTCAATTATAAATAATTGTTTTTGATAATTGGGAAAAACAGGTTTTGGATGGACCCAAAATCATATACAACAGGTTTTGAATGGACCTGAAACCATTAGGCTTTGAAGGGACCAGAAACTCAAACAAGGATGTCCAAGCTGCCTAAAGAGAAGCCAAAAAATCCCCGCAACAGAAAAAGGACAAACCACACTAATACATTTGACTGCAAAATATGACGAAACTGTCCAATGAAATATGTAAAATTCAATGTTCGTCGGGTGCTTGTAAAATTTGATGTGTAATTTCCAATTTTTTGAAAGTTTATCTTGGACGTTGGTCGAAATTTCGACGAACCTGGGGTTCATCGAAATGTCGGCTATTATTTTCGTCGAATTTTCGACAAACATAAAAAATTAAAAAAAATCAAATTGTGGCCGACATAAACAAAAGTGAGTTCGCACCTGATTTATTGCGACAATGTTTTGCTCTACTTGAGACAGTTTGTGGAGAACTAAGGATGATTTTCTTGGGAAAAATCAGAAAAAATTCAAGAAGATATCGCCAAGTTGAGGGTAGTCATTGTATTTTTGCAGAATTCAGTTGTGAAGTTAGATTTGTAGTTCCAGGTTTGAAAATCATATTTTAAAGCATCTCATCATATTTCATTTTTAGAGGTTAAGGGTTTTGAGAATTTCATGTCTAGATTTTGTTGTGTGGAATCACCATAAGATCACAACCGAGGAACAGATTCTTGTGACTGTAATTATGTGATCCATAATTGTATTGGTCATGTGGCACAGTTGTGCTATAACAATACATGATGCATTAATGTGTGACCCAAGTTTAATGTGGCTATGTTGTGATAGAAATGGAGGCACTCATATAATGTAGTTAATTTAGGTTGTATAATGTAGGTGTCAATCATCATTGGGTGCATTCAGGTTGTCTCAAGTTTAACAGGCTACGATGTAATTATAGCATGATCGAAGAGTGATTACCTCTTGCTGCAATAAAGAGCCGAAACTCTGGTTGATATGCAGAGTGGTTGTGTTATATCAATTATGTAGTGCATTCAAGCACAACCCATGTTTAATGGGCTATTCTAGAGAGTGATCAAGATTTTCTAAACCTTATGAATGTTACTTGACATATATTTTCATAATCTCAAATTCCTTAAGAGGCTTTTGAAGTATCAATGTATGATCTGTATAGGATCTAGACTATATGCAGTATTGAATGCTTAAACTTTTACAATGATTATTCCAAGTTTATGAAATTTGAATTCATGCATACATTAACAAATTTATGCATTAAAACTTCAAAAGAGAAACTGAATACGAGAGAGAGAAGAAGAGAAAGTGCAAATAGTGTTTGATTATGGAGTTCGTCACAAATGTGACTACGTCTCTGGGTCTGCTCCAATGGAGTGAGACCGATTCGATTAATCTCCAAAAAATTAGTTACAAATGCACCAAGAGCACTTCTTCCAGCACTTCGGTAGCATAACCATACTCCGATGTACGAAAATGGCTCCAAGAATCTCCTAGAACTCCTCTTTGTATCACCTAGCACCAGTTTTCCTTGAAAATTATGAGTAAAAAACTCACTCTCACTCTCCCCTTTTATACATCAAATTTACTAAAGTTGGGTAATAACTACTTGATTTTTACAAATCCACATATCACCCATGTAAGGCAAGATTTTCAAATATCTTCCTTATTTACAAATAAAAATCTCAAATCCCCAACAATAATCTTTTAAAATACTTTGGAGCCCTTAATTTTTTTTCATTTCTGGGCTTTTATTGTTGAGGTTTGTTTTTATTTATTTTAAATTCAAATTAATATCTAACTAAATAACTATTTAGTTAGATAGTTAGGAATTTCGGTCCGAAAGGGGTTATTAAAAACTAATGCCACCCACAATTCAAGCCGAATCATTGGCATGTTGGTGGCTCACTGTTTCGGTAAGCCGGCGGTCGCGGGTTCCAACCCGGCCGCTGGCTTTTTAATAGCCAATATTCAAAATTTTAATAACAAAACCAAACGCCCACTAATCATAGTTAGATCCGCGGATTTGGTGGACCGGTTGTGGTTGCGGCCGGTTCGGAGGAGGTTGTGTGTTCGAATCCTCCAAACAAACTTTTTTTAAACAAACGACCAACTTCCCAATCGCTGGAGGATAATGAGAGAGGCCACGTGGCATGCCGAGGAGGTGCCACGTGGCGAAGCCTGATTCGCTCATTCTGATGACGTGGATGACGATGCAATGATGACGTGGAAGCTGACTGGGCGCCGACTGTGTGCTGACGTGTTATGCTGACGTGGACTGTGTGACTAGGCTTCCACCTCACTGCTGACTGTATGTACGGATGTACGAAAATGACACGTGTTACGATCCGATTGGTCCGTACAATGCTGACGTGGAAGCCACATGTCAGATTCTGGTTCAGCAATTTCAGTCTGTACAGTACAGAATGCTGACGTCAGCATCCGTACAGTCCACCTCAAAAGTCAACTAAAAACTTTGACCGCTGATAAGTTGAGCATACGATGTCGGATTTCGACGAAACGAACGCCGTCAGAATCGTCTCGATGAGCTCTTCACGATGGTGCTGATTTCGACAAATTTTGATGACATCATTTTTTTCGCTTCTTGGATGCCCTCTGATTCCAGTTTGACCCAAGGTTTGACTGGCCATAACTTGCACAAACAGACTTATTTTCGCTCCGTTCGAGTTGTGTTGGAATCAGGACATCGAGGTCTTTCTGATGGTGCAGATTCTGAAGAAAAATGAGACACTTCAATTTTCACTGAAATATCCACCGGATCAGGCCTCCCCACTGAAGACCTTTTGGACCTCCAAAAGTGGCATTTACTCTGACATTAAGTGAGGACTTGGCCTCCCCACTTGTCCTGTATCCTCTGTACATTTGAAAACCTGGCTCACAAGCACAATGAAGACTGCAACAACATTGTTGAACATAAACATTATTCTATCACTTCCATAAGCTTCTACATCAAATGTCGTAGCCACTAACCAACAAAAATTGACTAGCATCAAGCTGAACAATAATGCAGAAATGAAAGAGAATAAGTCAACAACATATCGATCCTTCACAACAGGAACATTTTTACCCATGGAACCATTAATGCTTTCAATCATCATTCCCTCATGCTGTACTGCGGGTGCATCCTGCAACATCTGACCCTGGTTAGCTACTCCAAGTTCAAGTGTAGAACCACCTGTACTGATAGACAGAAGAGTTAACTCTTTACTTGCATTAATTACCCTCTTTAACTGCGCTGTGTTTGCAAAAGAATGATCAGTCTTAATCCTATGAGAATGTACAATATATTGTATGCCATCTTTAAACAAGTGATAACAATTCTTTTCCCTGTAAAAAATTGCTTTTCTGTCATAAAGATAAGGGCTACCAAGCACTATCCCATAGATATCTAGTGGAACCACACCAAACTGTACTTCATCCACAAATTTACTAGTGATTGTGAATCTTAAGGTGCATTGCCTTGTTACTTGCAACTTATCATTTTCACAAATCCAGCCTAGTGGATAAGGTTTCTTATGCAATGTAGTTTTTAATCCCAAGTTTCTTACAACACTTTCTGAAATTAAATTCACTTGAGAACCACTATCTATGAGTGCATCAATTTTACTGTTCTTAGCAACAAACCTTAAATGAAATAGCTCATTCCTTTTTACATCTTCAGAGAAATCATTAACTGTAGATGAAGAAGCACAACTAGTAACAGAAACACCAGAAATAGGAGCTTTACCTTTTAGACCCATAGCTGTTATCTTAGTCTCATCATCTGAATCTGAACCAAGATCCATAACAACATTTGCGGCTTTCTCCTTACCTTTCTGTTTCTGATTCTGTCTCTGAGCCCACTTAGGCTTCAATTCTGGATGCAACTTCCAACAGTGATCTTCATCATGACCCTTCCTGTCACAATGAGTGCAAGAAAGTTTCTCATCCTTCTTAACTGTAGCTGTCTTCTTTCCTTTCCCTGTCTCTGCAACCTTAGAATATTTCTTTACATCATTATCAAACTTATCAATAAAAGATCCTTTACCCCTTGACTCTAAGTGTGTAGCTTGAACAGACACTTCATCCAAATTACAAGGGTTCAAAACCAAAATAGAATGCCTAAGGTAGGAATGAAGACCTCCTATGTACTTCAACAAAGTGTCCTGTGTGTACAAATGAACATTCAAAGCAATAGCCCTTTTCCTGAATTCATGGGTGTACTCTTGAACAGATTGACCCTTCCCTTGCCTAAACGTTTGCCAATTCATCATTAACTGTTGCATATGGCCTAGGGGATAAAATTGCTTCTTAAGAGCATTAACAAACTCTGCCCAAGTTAAACTGACTTTACCATGTTGTGAAACTTCTGCCTTAGTCTTACTCTCCCACTAGGTTAAAGCTGTACCTCCTAACCGAAGAGTAGCTAATTGGATCCTATCAACATCATCTAATAGGTTCTGGACTCTACAGTAGACTTCTACTTGCTAAATCCAATCATCCAATTTTTCAGCATTAAGTTCACCACAATACTTAGGCAAGTCAAATTTTACATCCAATTTAATCTTAGGCTTATGCCCGCTCTTGAAAGGATTAAAAGAATTAGAATGAGGAGAAGATGGAGAAGAAGGAGAAGAGGGAAGAGGAGAAGAAGAGGGTGGATCTGGTTGCTTGCCACCATCTCCATGATGTTTCCCTTTCTTGTCTTCATGAACATCTTCCTTCGACGAACCTCCTTCGCGATCCTTCCGCTCTTGTCTATCTTGAAAAAGAATGTCCACCTTAGCCTTCATCTCAAGGAATGCTCTTCGAAACTCCTGCTCACTGATTTCTTCAGGAACCTCCATTCCAGACAAGGACATCTTCGAAAAAGTTCTTTGCTTCCCGATCTCAGGATCAAAGTCTTCAAGCTTGCCTTCACCCTTCTGAATCCTGGATCTCATTAGCATTCAAGAAAACAACTGCAATAATAGTCAACTGAGCTCTGATACCAAATTGATCTATATAGGATCTAGACTATATGCAGTATTGAATGCTTAAACTTTTACAATGATTATTCCAAGTTTATGAAATTTGAATTCATGCATACATTAACAAATTTATGCATTAAAACTTCAAAAGAGAAACTGAATACGAGAGAGAGAAGAAGAGAAGTGCAAACAGTGTTTGATTACGGAGTTCGTCACAAATGTGACTACGTCTCCGGGTCTGCTCCAATGGAGTGAGATCGATCCGATTAATCTCCAAAAAATCAGTTACAAATGCACCAAGAGCACTTCTTCCAGCACTTCAGCAGCATAACCATACTCTGATGTACGAAAATGGCTCCAAGAATCTCCTAGAACTCCTCTTTGTATCACCTAGCACCAGTTTTCCTTGAAAATTATGAGTAAAAAACTCACTCTCACTCTCCCCTTTTATACATCAAATTTACCAAAGTTGGGTAATAACTACTTGATTTTTACAAATCCACATATCACCCATATAAGGCAAGATTTTCAAATATCTTCCTTATTTACAAATAAAAATCTCAAATCCCCCACAATAATCTTTTAAAATAATTTGGAGCCCTTAATTTTTTTTCATTTCCGGGCTTTTATTGTTGAGGTTTGTTTTTATTTATTTTAAATTCAAATTAATATCTAACTAAATAACTATTTAGTTAGATAGTTAGGAATTTTGGTCCGAAAGGGGTTATTAAAAACCAATGCCACACACAATTCAAGCCGAATCATTGGCATGTTGGTGGCTCACTGTTTTGGTAAGCCGATGTGAGTTCAACCGGCCAGCAGCTTTAATAGCCAATATTCAAATTTTAATAACAAAACCAAAGCGCCCACTAATCATAGTTAGATCAGTTGGTTTGGTGGACCGGTTGTGGTTGCAGCCGGTTCAGAGGAGGTTGTGTGTTCGAATCCTCCAAACAAACTTTTTTTAAACAAACTACCAACTTCCCAATTGCTGGAGGATAATGAGAGAGGCCACGTGGCATGCCGAGGAGGTGCCACGTGGCGAAGCCTGATTCGCTCATTCCGATGACGTGGACGATGATGCAATGATGACATGGAAGCTGATTGGGCACCGACTGTGTGCTGACGTGTTATGCTGACATGGACTGTGTGACTAGGCTGCCACCTCACTGCTGACTATATGTACGGATGTACGGAAATGACACATGTCACGATCCGATTGGTCCGTACAATGCTAACATGGAAGCCACATGTCAGATTCTGGTTCAGCAATTTCAGTCTGTACAGTACGGAATGCTGACGTCAGCATCTGTACAGTGCACCTCAAAAGTCAACTAAAAACTTTGACCGCTGATAAGTTAAGCATACGATGTCGGATTTCGACGAAACGAACGCCATCGGAATCGTCTCGACGAGATCTTCACGATGACGCTGATTTTGACAACTTTTGATGACATCATTTTTTTGCTTCCTGGACACCCTCTGATTCCAGTTTGACCCAAGGTTTGACTGGCCATAACTTGCACAAACAGACTTCTTTTCGCTTCGTTCGAGTTGCGTTGGAATCAGGACATCGAGCTCTTTCTGATGGTGTAGATTCTAAAGAAAAATGAGACACTTCAATTTTCACTGAAATATCCACCAGATCAATGTATCATATATAGGGTTTAGAATGATTTCTTTTAATTAAAAAAATAAATAAATGATGCATTTCCCTGTAATTAGATAATGTGGAGATCTCCTAAATCTGCCTCAGCACACTATCCTCTTTGGCATTGTATTCATTACTCCAACTACTAGGTTTTTGCATGTGACATCTTTAATATCTTCATGACCGTGGCTTTTAAATAGATCTCAGTCTTTGCTTTAATCCTTTTCATGGTAACCCTTGAGTTCCATAATCCACCTTCAATCTCTTTCAAGAATGTCGCTCTTTAAGCTAGACTGCATATAAAGCAAGTCCTTTCATACCTACCATTGTTCCAAACCACCACTCACTGCTTTGCTTAAAATGTTGCCTCCATAAGCACAATAGCATGTTTTAAAATCATGGTTGCTAGTGATTGACCATTAAGGTCACCACTTTCATCATGAAGATACAATGAGATTTTTGTTTTCAAACTCAAGGCATTATGGAAGATAACATTGTGAATTGTTTGTTGTGTTTGATTCATTTTCTTTGTACACATTTACTGCTTTGCTAACTTCCTTTAAGACTAGGTATTGCACCCTCAGCTGCAATCTCAAACAACTCACTCACTATCACTTGAAGATTCATTTCATGAGCATCCTTCTATAAAATCAAACTATGCCCTATAGACTACCTACTTACTACAGGGGACTCATTGTTTCATGGTATTGTAGTTCTTAAGATCCTTCAACTTTATTGACACTACTTCACAATCCACAAGGTATTATTCACTATTTTCCAATCTTTGGTGAGTCTCAAAACACTGCTCAAACATGCAATCCACTACCTCCATTATACATATTAATGGCTAAGAAGAAACATTGAACCTATGATTACCACTGCTACTTCATTTGGGTCATTCCCCCATTGCATTTCCTTGTCTAACACTCACCAAAAGCATTTGAAAACCCTTAAGGTCAAGAAGTAGTAAACTCACCGTTAAAATCTCCACTTTTACTATGCAAGGTTTGAGCTTTATTATTCCTACAATGCTAGTTTGTTTTGACTCAAGCCATATCAAGTGATCTGTCATTATTCTTGTATCGAGATTGCATTTTACAAATGTCACTAAGCTACATAGTGTGCTTGTTATTGGCTACAATCTTTAGATTGCAATATTTTAATACTACAATGTCTCACCTTTTGGTATTGCAACCTCACTAATCCACTATAGTTATTGTTTATACACAAGGCCTAGGGTTTGTACCTCATCATGTTTCACCAATGCTTTTGTTGTTTTTTATTAGGCCTGCTGAGGGCCCTAGGGATAAGCTCATCATAAGAAGTGACACATTGCATCTTTAACCAAAAGGATAAATCTGTAGGCTGACATTAGCAATGATGATTCTAACTTGTTGCTCCTTAGGAATGGGTCACTTGCTCTTACCAGCTCGCTACCTCCATTGTTGTAGGAATTTTGTGAGCAAGTTCAATATTCTGATTTTAGGAGTCTTAACGTTGGAAATCATAGTAAAATCAAAATTTAATAAGTTTTGGAATTAGCATTGTAAAGTGTTTTTAAGTATTAACTTCAAGCTATCTTCTCTTTTGTAGGGGTGGTTGTATGCCAAATTTTTTTGGTGTAAAGTATCAAAATTATTAAATTTTGTTACCTGTCTATGATTAAAAATTATGGGAGTGTGAGTTTGATAATTTTTGAAGATCTAAATATTCAAGCTTGGTAAAGAAAAATTATGTCGTATATTATCCAAAACAAAATGAAGAGACACTTGATAGATTGTGGGCTAGATTGAAAAGAAAGGGTGATGGGAAATGTTAATGTCTTGGAATAATTGCAAGGGCTTTAAAGACGGTGACCTAATTTAATCACAATGTAGCTGAGAAACATTGTAGGAATCATGGTCACATTGAAGGGGGGTAATGATTATCATCCATTGGTAAGTTGTTCATTATATGTGTTTATATTGATTGAATTTTGTAAATGTTTATATTGTTTTAACATTTTATATATATATAATCACTCTGATCATGATCATGGCTTTATTTGGTGTCTATCATTATAATTATAAAGGTGGGGTGCCTAGGGCACATGATATGGATTATCACGGCCTAGAGAATGTGGTTTTCCAAGTAGAGGAATATGGAGTTGTGAATATCGAAGATGAAGTTAATGATCCCATGGAAGAAGATGATCATGCCAAACATAGTTGAAGATGATGGTAACGATACATTGATCCATGCCACATTTAGTGGCGTAGCTGATCATGATGATCAAGATGACTTGATGATGTTCATGATTTTACCTATAATTGACAAGGCATACAAGCCCCTTTGGTGAAGGCTCCAAACAACTCTTCTTCATGTATTGTTGTTGTTGAACTTGAAGGTTATGAATGGTTTATCAAACATAGCAATCTCACGGATGTTAAGGTATGTCATATATGTCATCTTTTCTCATCTATTTTAATTATTTTTAGTTCATCACTAGTAAATAAATGATGAAATATGTACCATTAATACTCTTTATATGAAAAAATTATTTTTTGTTGTACATTGATTGGTGAATTTTTGTTACCACCATCAAATATTTTACCTCGTTCATACCGAGATTTATGTGCCATTATAAAAGATATCGGAATGGAGTATCAAGCAATAGATGCATGTCCCAATGATCATATTATATATCATAAACAACATGAATTTGCAATAGAATGCCTAGAATGTCATATCAGTAGATATTGAACATATCAAGTAACAAAAAAGGTGCCTTGCAAGGTTCTTCGTTATATTCCCATTATTCCACGTATGCAACGATTATTTAGGTGTGAAAGCTTAGCGCAATTGATGGATTACCATGCATGAAATAGAAGTGGAGATGACATTCTTTGAATTCCTACAGATGGTTCTGCATTTAGGGACATGGAGGAAAAATGGCCACACTTTAAAGAAGAACCTAGTAATCTCGGGCTTTCATTGGGAGCAGACGGTGTCAATCCATTTGGAGAGCGAAGATCTATTTACTCAATGTGGCCTATTTTTGTTATCAACAATAACATTCCTCCATGGATGTCAATAAAGAGGGAGCACATAATGTTGTCAATAATTGTTCCAGGTATTTGTTTATATCAATTTTCTTTAATGTAGTAGCATCTCATTTGTCTTATTTGTTGCATAATGACTTATATTTTTTTTCTATTCAATAGTCATGTACATTAATTTTATATATATTGCAGTAAAATGGCTATAATAATTAAATATTGTTTATGTTCATTCAACTAAGTAAGTACCAAGTTAAATATATGAATGTATATATCAACCCTCTTATCGACGAATTACTAAAGTTATGGAATGGTGTCACTATGTATGACGCCTGCACCAATAGGACGAAGACTAATTCCATGCAATGCTCGTATGGACAATCCATGATGCCCCGTGGCTAACACATTTTTGTGGTATGTTATAACGTTCGACTGCACTTTAACAATATTTAATTTGATGAAGTAGATATCATGAATATTTTTAAAATAATCTATTCATTATATATAATTATAAAAATTGACATATTTAATCCAATTATATATCATCTTGCAAGTATTCAAACAAAGAGAAAATTTGTATGTCCAATTTGTGGTCCAAAGATGAAATCTCGTCGTTTAACAAGTTTAGGAAAGTAGGTGTTTGATGAGTATAGGAACTTCCTGCATAGAAATCATAAATATCGAACTACTGAAAAACATCTTTTCAATGGGAAATAGGAGACTACATCAAAACCACGAAGAATGTCACCTCACCTATGGAAGTTGGAATATAATAGAATTAATCGTCAAGGTTATACATCAGATCAAATTGTTTATCTATCATATATGATATGTTTTGAATTTATATTTTTATATTGTGTTGTGTTTATTCATGTTGTAATTGACAATGATTGTCGTTGTTAATTCGTTTACCTTATATGCTTCATGAAGGTTGTCAAGGCATTAATGGATGGCTTCCTTAGGGATTGAAAAGTTATCCCAGACAATTTAGTAGGTTTCCCTACTATGAGCAGCTACAAATTGTACATTTGTTTGATACAATGCATATCGAAAAGAATATAACATAAACGCTATGGAAAATATTGGATGGAAGGCATGACAAAGAAAAAGTTTTCAAAATTTGTAGTGACATTCAGGAAGCCAATCATGCAATGAAAAATGTCATTCAATTGAATAGTGATGGAGACCAAATTAATATAAGTGCCCTTCCTTGGTTATTAACAGAGCAGCAAAGCAATGCTATAAAAGAAGTCATACAAAAAAAAATGATTTCCCACAGGATTTGCTGCGAACATAAACAATATAATAACAAAGAAAGGTGAATTTGGGTCAGGGATGAAAACACATGATTGGCATACCTTCATTAAGGTAATTATTTTGGTATATTATATACACTTGTATAATGCATGTACTTTTCAGTGTATTGTGTTTACTACTTTTGGAAAAATAATGAAAATACCATTTTATAATTTTTGCAGTACGTTCTACCTCTATCTCTCCTAGACAACTTTGACAACAATGTCAAGCAAGTTATATATGATATTGGAAAATACATGAGGTAAGTAGAAAGATTTGTTCAATTCACTGTATACATCTTATAATTGCCATTTGTTTTACTTGTCATGTAATATAGTGTATATTTTTGTTAAATATCGTTAATATATTTGTGCCTTGAATCACTTGTAGATGACTATCATCTAAAGAAATCCATAAAGAAGATATAAATTATTGGAAGAGAAAAATTCCTCATCTAATGTGTGAAATGTAAAAGTGTCTACCTTCAACATTTTTCAATGCACAAGAACACTACCTCATACACCAAGCTGAGGAGATTGAATTGTGTGGACCTGTACACACAAGGTCAATGTGGATGGTTGAGAGGCACTTGAAATTTTTGAAGGCTTTGGTTAGACAAAGAGCACATCCTGAGGGTTCTATGGTAGAGGGATATATGGTATACCAGACCATGGTGTAAATTAGTGAATATCTTACTAAGTTTGCAGCAAAGATCCATTTAGATTGCATTTGGGATCCCAACTCCATTAACAAATTCGAAGGGGAGTACCTGTTGGGGAAAGGTAGATTGAGGAAAGTGAGAGGTAATTATAAGATGGTCATGGAGATTAATTGGAATACATTTTACATATGGTTTTATGTATATTGTACTTATTTAATTTTTAATCTTCAATATACATTGAAATTATAAATTAAGGTTGTATACTGTGGTATTTAACCACTATACGTCGCTTTCAGAATTTCCAATTTATTTTGGCAATACTTAACGAGAGTGGATGCACCACATTTGTACGTCGCCAACAATCTTGATTGGATGACGGTTTGGATTGAACGATGTCAACAATCTGGTCGCATTAACATGGGAAGGTGTGGCTTCATTGGTTAAAGAAGCTCATCGTAATGGAGATTCCAATGTTACACAAAGGGAAATTAATTTAGCATATGGTTTAAGAGATAAATAGGCACGTATAAATATATTAATCACCCATATTATTTAATTATTTTCAATTATATTGATGTATATATATGTTGAGATTGTTTTCTTTGCATACATTCGGCCATGAATAAATATGTTTATCGAATCGACGACATTGGGTAACACTTTACATGTTTGACATATTGCAGGTGAAACACCATAAGGCTATGTGGTGCAATGGTCATAAATTTTGAATCAAAATGTTGGATGACATGAAGAAAACTTGTGATTCTAGTATAACTACAGTATTTTCGGTGACTAATGTTTCATCTAGAAGCCACATACATCCGTAAGTCTTAGAAAAATTGATACTATGGGATTTCGATGATATACTTGAGTAACTTAAGTCCTTCGACACTTTGTTCAAGATCCATGGTACAAGCTACCATTGGACGAAAAATGATCTCGAGAGAACTGTTATTGAACATGATAATGGATTTACCATGGTTAATACAAGGTTGATTGAGTGAGCTGGAAATGAGCCCTATGTTCTTCCAAGCCAATGAGAGCAGGTATTTTACTCAGAGGTTCCAGGTAAACCAGGTTGGTCATTTGTTGTTAGACATGATCCAAGAGGAAGGCTGGTAAAGTATAATGTGGTGGAAGAAGAAGATACCGAAGAACTAGAAGATGATGTAGATGATGATTAGGATCAACGGTTAGTTGATGATGTCCCTAATGAAGATGTCAAAGAGGAGGAACTAGATGATGATGATGTAGGGTTAATGTTCATGAAGATGACATCTGTGTGGATGATGACATTATTGAAACTGATATCGATGACGATGATGATGATATGACCAATCCTTACAATGTCGAATCTGGATCGGATGATACAGACAAAGAGTTGGATGGAGAAGAAGATCAATGACATTGAAATGTATAAGTTATGCGATTAGATTATCTATTTGATATTAATTTCTTGATAGAATTATATTTGACTTATGTGGTTACATAATTAATTCATGATGTTTTTAATTTTTATGCCATTACATGATTAATTTAATGATGTACTTTTTAATGTTTGAAAGGTCAAAAATAAAACATTTCAATAGTGATGTTAACAACCTTGAAATTAGTGTGTTTTATGTTTCATGTGATCATAAAAGATTAAAAAGTCAGTTGTAGAGCTGGTTGTTCAGTGGTTGACGTGTATGTTGGTTCTTTTTACAATGTAACCAGGTTTGTCTTCTAATAAACCTATGAAATTTCCAATTCCAATCGAAGGAAACTCAAAGCACCTAGACCAATTGACAAGGACTTTAAAAGCCTCGACACTTCGGGCTCTACAAGACCCGGGAGGGTGATCCCTTAATGTGTTTACAACCTCTAGACCATTATTATTAACAACATTAACAATAGCAGATGATCTCACTTAATAGCTCAACATGATAAGATAATATAAACTAGAATTGGTTGTTCATAAACAATATCAACTATCTAGAGCGTGAGATAACTAAACAGAATCCATTGTATAAGATAGTCAATGATTTTCAATTTGTAGCAAGCTCTAGGAAAAGACAAACAAATACTAAACTACACGGATAATTACAACTTAGATTAGTGCCATATATCCATTGTAGGAGTCAAATTCATAAGCATCTAGAGGTTTATAACAGATTTAATACATCACATATAAGATCCCTATCAATATTGCATTACAATTTCATCAGTGTGCATTCTAACCCAGGACTACTTATCAAATCCTTATACAGCACATATCCGCCTATAATCCCATTCAATTTTTTTGATTAATTCCTTGAATTTAAGCTAAAATAGAATCATACACACCACAACAGTGAGATGGATAAAACAACCCTCAGTTATTTCATTCAAAGTTCAGATATGCATGTACAATGGAGAGACATGAGATCGAATTTTCATTTCAACTCAAATGCTAGTACTGTTATACAACATTAAATCTCTATGAACTCAAAACATGTTACATAATGATTCAAAACCTAAATTGCATTTCTCTAAAACCATTGAACTTCTCTCTGCAACTTCACCTAGACTTGACAAAAGTTATCTAACTTGCTAACCCTTACTTCTGGCGTTGAAATCCTTCTTATAGAAAATGAAGGAGCAAACAAGCACCGGGCCAGAAAGTACACCTATCACCAATCAATTGGAGCACCTGGTGATATTCCAAAATTTGTTACAATAGCCACCACCTTGAAAAATATTCTTGTTCAAAAATCGTTACAACAACAATCATCTTGGAGCATATTCTCATTCATCATGTCGGCGGAGGAAGGTTGATGCAATAACAAAAAACCATGCAAAACCCACACCAAGAAAGTCATCCATAGAAAACTAGAAACGTTGTAACCGCAACATCTGATTTGCCACCTATCAGTAGCCCATTCTTTTTACTCATCATCATTCAAATACTTAGCCACCCACCTCTGGTATTCTTCATCAGTTGTCCAGTCAAAATCAATCACCTCTTTTACCTTTGTACTATAAGGAAAATACTTTACCGCTACCTGATTAGCATCTCTTTCAAAAGATTCCAAAAATGAGCCGGCACCAATAATCTTATCCATACAATTTACCAACAAATCATAATCTGAGTCATCACAAATTATTTTAATTTGATTATTGATGACTTGCTTGATCTTGCCATTGTTGGAGTGTTCTGATTTCCCCCTGCTCACCAGTTATATCAGGTAATAGTGTGTTACCCCAATCATTGAAGTTTTTTACCAATTCCCTAATCTTCCTATTTAGATCATCTAGTAAGGTTTGAAAACTTTTGAATGATTTAACTAATATATAAGTGGGATTCAAGGATTGGGGCCTATTATTTACATCAAACCTTGAGGCTTTAGTCATAACATCTAGATTATTTTCCCTAGGGATCCAATTTTGAATTATTGGAATCACTATCCCCTGATCCCTATCAATATTATTTATTGCTTCAGATAGCAAAGAATGTATAGAGGGCAGTTTATTATCCACCTTTTCATTTAAATGCTCCAAAACAAGAGTAACAATTCCTTTTTCTTTTGAAAGAAAACCCTCCTCTTTTACCCTTAGTGATTTCTGTAATTGATCAATTTCCTGCATGAGCTGCCTCTTTGTTGGATAAACAGAGCACTCTATTTTTCCATCAACTTGTTCTAGAGGAGGGGTAAGAGCAAGATTTTGAATGGGAGACCCTGGTGCAGAAACATTTGGAGAAGCAGGAGGCATTGACTTTGCTGTGGGAGGTGATGTGCTGGTTCCTGAAGCATTGGATGTTTCGCTAGTATGTCTATTCTTGAACCTTTCTACTTCAGTTTGCAGCTCAACATTCCCCTGTTGCATTTTACTATATTCTTCAATTAAAATGTTATATTTCTCCATTAGGCTCTTTCTTTCAACCTCCTCCATTTTAGCAGTCTTTTGGGCCAATTTGGCCACATTCACAGTTAAACTAGTGGCTTCAGTTGTTCTAGTCTATGAAGCCCTCTTTATTATTAATCCTCCTTTGAAATTTGGATTAATATCAACAATGTCTGGCTTTCTTCCTTGTGGAGCCAATGCCAAAATTGCCAAGGTCTAATATTCTTCACTGAAGGTAGAGTTTTGTAATGCTGCCTTAACTTTTCTTCAGAATCCTGAAAAGGATTCTTGGAATTCATAATGGCACTGAAAGCCACTGCATCTGCGATGTCCCATTCAGGAAAATCAAAACACCAGCCTGATTCACTAGTTTTCTTCCTTCTTCAGGAGTGATGTTTTTGAACTCTTCCATTAGTTCATCTTTCACTTCTTCATCATTCTCTTGATCTTACCTGTCAGGCCTTAGTTCTCTTATCTCCTTGCATTTATTTTGATATTCCTCAAATTTCATCCTCCATGCTAATTGCAAGAATACAAGAGTCTTTACAAATGCATTGTCATCTAAGAACTCCTTGCAAGCCTCCATTCTTGCATCCTGCACACTCTTACCCTTCATATCCAAATCAGATAGAACCAATTCAGCTGACCTAGGAGGGGATGGCATACCAACCTGCATGTCTTGATCAGTAACAATAATTTC
The DNA here is from genome assembly GCA_007258455.2 of Sequoia sempervirens. Classification (NCBI taxonomy): domain Eukaryota; kingdom Viridiplantae; phylum Streptophyta; class Pinopsida; order Cupressales; family Cupressaceae; genus Sequoia; species Sequoia sempervirens. The sequence goes on along the minus strand of VDFB02271358.1, from coordinate 625,616,298 downwards.
ATCTGTGAGATCCTTAGGTAGGTGATCAGTTCTTTGCCTCTTAGGGCTTGGCTCAGGTGGTTGTGATGGGGGACTGCACTCTGGTGATAATTTTAATTCAATAATTTTGACAGCCCTAGTTACTTTGAATTTTGGGCCTGGTCATGAAGGCACCTTCATTATTTTCTTCCCTTTTTTGTCTACTTCTTCCTCATCAGTGCCAGTATCCCTTTTCCTCCTATAGATGGTCCTCCTTTCTATAGGGTGACATACTGGCCTTGTTTCAATTGGCATATCAATTTGTCCTTGCATATCCAGACTTAGCCTTAAATTTATCTTTTTGGTTGTTAAGGTGTCCATTATCTCCTTGAAATTCTTCATTAAAAAATCAATTCTCTTGTGGTATGGAGTGAATTCCATCAATGGATCATATGTCAGATCCATTTCATGCACAATATCCAGTAGCTTACTATAAGCTATCCACATTTCCTTGTTCAATTCCTATCTATTTAAATCAATTTCATTCCTGATCAGGTCCTCAGAGAAATTGAACTCATGTGCAAATTTGCCACCTTTTATTCTTTGTCTGAAAAGAGCAAAGAAACCTTCAAGATCATGTTGTCACCTTGGACCAAATCTCAAATGGTAATCAACAAAGAATTTTTCAAAATGTGTCCAGCCTCCCTTTGAAAATGTAAAGTTAGACACTACTATATAATCAAGGAATAATGTTCCCTTCCCCTTTCTAGTTAGGTTATCTTCATGAATACACCCCATCTACCACATAACTTCTGCAAACCCTAGTCTTGGCGGCACATTGTATGGCAGTATGTGAGGGGTTACTTGAAATCCATATATTCTCAGGACAGTGCTGACTAGATATGGGATAATGTCACCCCAGTTATGTAAAACCCTCAATTCTGGTTTCCTCTCCTTCAGCCTAAGGAAATCATGTAGTTCCTAAGGGATCCTAGGTACATTTACCTTCAATCTAGCCCTCAATCTTGCAGCAAAACAATTATCAAATTGCACATAACGGGTGTTTTCCTTATTATAGGACAAATCTGCAGCCCATATCTGTACTGGAAATCTTTCTCCATTAACTGATTGTCTTAAGTTCATCTTCTTAGCAAAGAAATTAGCATTCCTAAACAAGAACACATGCATCAACATGGAATACCAAAAGAATTGAGTACTAGTATCACCATTCTGCAGCTTTGACAGTCCTTCATCTATCCTCTCCACCAAAAGAGAAGCAAAGTCATATGTTACAGAGAAGTTAGGGTGTTGTATTTGCACCCCCATGAACATATATGCAATCGACATTACTGCACCAGGGCTTAAACCCAAAATCTGACATAGTGAATAGAAAGTAGCCAGGAAAGGCTTTCCAAAACAATTCAATCTGAAGGGTTCTCGGTCACTAGGGCTGATGTGAAATTGTGAACCCCCTACCTTAACCAGATGAGGTGGAAGCAGCTTAACCCTAAAAAGAGATTGGAATTTTGTATACTCCTGCTTCATTTCTTCAAGATTAATAGGAACCAAGTCATCACTTGGCTCACTCAAATCAAAAGTCTATTGGATAACATCTCTATTAATTTCTAATAGAACCCCTCCATCATTATCTCTGATTACCCGTGTGATAGGGTCATATCTTTTAGCCACTACTCTAAGTAAGTCCACATCAGGGAACACATTTGGAACAACCAACTTTCCCATGTCGTATATCCATCCATTTGAAAAAGGATGAGGAAAATTCCTCTATCCATACCATAATCTGAACATTTCTAAGCCTTTGAGTGAAACCCTAGCATTAGAAATGTTGGAATTAGTACACACCAACCCCTCCCCTAGGATTTTCCCTCGCATCAACACCAAACCTTTCCTTCTCTCATTTGTTGATAATGGAAATTTATTTAGGAAATCATCGTACAAGTTTCTTTTCAAATACTCAATGTGGCTAGAGTGCTGCTTGGTTGGCGCCATTTTAGAAAAAATAGGGCCTCACTACAATGTTACACTTCAAGTGGCTATGACTAAGTAGAGATAGGAAATTACAAAGTAAAAATACTGCAATTCCTCACAATTTATGATTAAACAATAGCGCTAACAAAATATTTTAATGAACTCAGTGACAAGCATAGCAGACCCCCCCTTTCCCAAATTTAGGTGCAGAATGACTGGGAAACAGAGAAAATTAACTCACGACTTTTTTCGAACAAACTCCAATTTCTGGCAGCAGTTGCTCGCAATTTCACCTTTGGCTCTGAAACTATTTTCACAAAATACTTGGATGCTTTGTGATACAAATGAGATGAGTAAATTGATTTTATGTCGATCAAATTCCGCCAATGGATGTCTCATCTGCCATTAAAGCTCACTCATGGGCTACACGAACAACTCCAACCATAATTTTATACATATTTAAATTTGAGTCGTTAATCCTTCAATTTGATCAAATCATCAACGACCATCTTCAAAACAAGCTGACATAATCGCCAACACGGTAATAAAGGGGCCCACTATGTCATACGCTGTGAAGGAATGCCACATGGTGGTTGCCTGCGATATCACAATCCTTTGTTTTATCATCGCGGGATGGCGGGCACCGTCGATCCGTTTACCATAAATCCTGCTCCTTCAAAAATGGTCGCTGTCCTTTTCCTTTAACTGTCGAGCAACTTTTCCCTTAAAATCATAACATCTGCGTTGAAATAAAACATGTGCATCTTACAAGCGCATTAGTAATTTGCCCCGTAATACATTTAAAACTGGCGAACACTTTCTTCACTCCTCAGGCTTCATTAGATGAGACACGTGGCAAGCACCTGCGACATTGCAATCCCAAAATTCCTAATCGTGGGATGGCGGGCACTGTCAATCTTGAAGAGATAGCTCATCAATGGTCACACAGATTTCATCCTTTAGGAAGGGCACATGGAACCCGCCCATGATATCGTGATCCCTGTAATCCTTGATCACGGGATAGCGGGCATCATTAATCATTTGTTCTTTGTTAGGGTTGGGATAAGAATTTAATGGGGCCAATCGAGACTTAGGAAATAAAACCCTGCAGAGGAAATAAAGTATTAAAGTCAAAATTGGGTTTTAATTTTAATCCGGTGACATAAGCCTAAGCCATTAACTCCAGTGGTCATGTCGCCAATGGCTTAGCCAAATCCTTTCATTAAATACTAACCGTGCAATGTGTAGGTTTTCTAGATTCGAAGATATGGGAGAAGATCTCGATCGTACCCCGCCAACTCGCATACCTAAGGTGTTGCCCTGTTATTTGGCGCGAGGTCAGCAAAAGCCAGATGTATGTCCTGTATGGAATGTGGGGCCCAATCTCCACTATTGAGCTCATAACCCATGGTTTTAAATCGACAACCAAGATCAAAAGCTAATGTAAATCTCTGCTATTCCTTGCTAGCTTGCAGGAGGAAGATGAAGGTTGGTGAAGCATTTATGAATTATTCCTTTCTTGTGTAGTCACGTCGATCTCAATCTGTGTGAAGATGTTGTTGTTGGCAATCATGAAGGGTGATCTTTGGATTCTCATCTAGCTCTAGTTAAATGGTGACAATACATACGCCGCCAAATTGCCATGTTTGCACATGCATATTTACTAAGCATTGATGAAGGTTGCCATTACCTCGCACAATAAATACAAGAGGAATTAACTGCTAATAGTGTCATTCTTGTAGCAGTAAGAATGCTTTGTGGGTTGAGTCTAATCAAGTTTGAGTGCTTGTCTAAGAAGAGAAAATGAGTAAGTCAGTAAAGAGGTCTGTTCATTTGAGCTCCCAAAAGCTCAGTCCTGCGACTCAGGAAGGTGCTTTGGTTGAGCAACAATGTCCTAGAATTGCAACCTTCTACTGCTTTGGTTGCAGTAGAAGGTTGGAATTCCAAGACATTGCTTCTCAACTAGTAGATGACAAAGGCAAGCAGCCAGTGTGCTCTAGATGCGGCCAACACTCGCCCATTGAACTTACGAGCAACACTTCTGATGATGTAACCGAGACCGACTCGGACTACTGTCAGTATTTAAGTCGCTTCAATCATGGTGTGCCCTCTAGTGAGGAAATGATATGTGTGGGCACATCAACTGTTAAAACCCCAAGCGGACAGACTAGAATCATATTGGGCAAGGACAAGAAAGAAGAGGAGGCTGAGGATCTACCATATTGGGCAACAACTAGAAGCGGGCGTGTATACCAAGGTCTGAGTGTTGGTAAGGGTAGGGTGGCATTTAAATAAGAAGTTGTTGTGGTGTCTTCGTGGCAATTTGGTTGCTTGGTTTTTCTGCGTGGATAGCGACAAGGGGATTTTGATGACAATTTGTGTTCCCTATTCTTTTACGCTACCCTAGTTCATGCACTATATATGTTTTGCAGATTCAACGTGTGGGAAGTTTTGTAATGAAAGTCAAATGCAATGGAGATTTTGTTCAAATGAAAATTTGTGGTGAAATTACATTTGAGCCCGAAGCTTGTTGCTCTCTTGTTATATAAAAGGGAATTCAAGGCTCATTTGTAGGGAGAGAACTGATGAAAGCTCTAGCTAGGTTTTTAGTTGAATAAATGGGTAGAAAGATATCTATCCTCTGATGAGGAAGTGATATTTGTGGTGCCATTGGCTATTAAAACCCCAAGTGGATGAAATATAATAGATAGCCTGTTTTGAGTTTTGGATGAATATATGCAAATTATCTTAAATTGTATGCAAATATGACTTATAAGCATGAATAAACGTATAATTATAATATATTTTCTCTCCTTATGTGGATTTGAGTGAATTTTGAATGAAATGTTAATGAATTTGTCATTCTTCTTTTGAGAATTTGTTCAATTGTGTGTCTATGTTTTTTCTTTGATTCAAGAAAATAAATTAAATGCTTAAATGGAGTCATAAGTTTACAATTATTTACAAAGTATTTGATAAGTAGTAATATATCATAGAATTGAGCCCCATAATGCAAGGTATTATATGAGTAGTCTATTCTATTAAATTATTGGGTCATTTATGCTAACAGTAAATGGTTAACTAAATATTTAACTGACGAAGAATAAAAGAATAATATGTAAATGGGTCACTCACTCACTCCCTCTATTTCTCTCCCCTTAACCCTTAAACTCTAAACCCTTAATATTAGGTGTGTATTAAAAACATTATAAAAGTATAAATATTTGGAGTTCCATTAGGAATTGAATGATAAATGACGATGAATGGGAAAATCTAAGGCACTTTAATATTTTCAACTAAAAAGTTAAGAGTTCAATTAGGATGAGTGTTCACTTAGGGTTAGGTTTAGGGTTCAATGAATGTTCAATTTGGGTTAGGATTGAGGATGAGGTTGGGGTTTAATTAAGGTTATGAATTCAATAAGAGTTCAAATAGGGTCAAGGTTAAGATTAGGGTTGGGGTTAAGGTTCAATTATGATAAGAATTAGTGTTAGGGTTAGGATTAGAGTTCAACTATAGTTAAAAGTTAGGGTTATGATACAATTAGGACTAATGTTCAATAAGTGCTCCCTTAGGGTTATGATTAGAGTTATGAATCTACAATTAGGGTTCAATTAGGGTTATGATTAGAGTTATGAATCTACAATTAGGGTTCAATTAATGTTCACTTAGGGTTTCTTTCTTGGGAGAAGTTTATTGTATGGACAAGTGTATTTTATAAAATTAATATGTCAAGAATTAGTTGTAGATAATACTACATGTGATTTTTCATATGGTATTAAATTGTAGATTAAAATTGATAATAGATTTCCTTCCTTCTTTTGCATTGTAAGCTACCATAATATATGGCCTTAAAATCCTATTCATATTTTGATCTTTTCTAAACTATACAACACAACATCCAACAAATAAATTTGTTATGCATTTTTTCCAAGCACAAATCCTTAGAATTATTAATGTGTTACTTAGGTTAATTGTTTATTGCAATAAATAAATACACAATAATATATATATTATGGATTTGAGGGAAAGTATTAAAATATTTATATATATAGAAAAATTTAAATGCAAGGGATTCAAGTATATACCTTTGCTTTTGTTAATGTTGATGAAGATACAAATGTTGATGAAGTGCCAAATTTGATGACATGATGATATAAAAAACTAGAATATCTTTGCTCTATGTGGCACTTGAAATTTTCTACAAAACTATAACTAACTCTACATCAAATTTGTGACTTTGGACATATTTTGCATCAATAAATATGAGCTTTGACACATGCCTCATAATCTAGCATACAATATGTACTTAAATGCTCAAAATAGTTGGGAGATTGGTGGATCTTTGGGAAGGTTCAATGCTTCACCTTTGTATCTCTCCCTATAGATAGAGGTAGAGATGAATATAGAATGAGAGAGGAAAAGGGATAAAAATAGATAGAGATATAGAGAGAGATAGATGGAGAAATAAATATATAGAGAGATAGGGAGATAAAGGGGATATATATATATATATAGAGAGAGAGAGAGATATGACAAGATAGAGATATAAGGAGATATAGAGAGAGGGGAGAGAGAGAGAGAGAGAGAGAGAGAGAGAGAGATAAGTAGATAAAGATATTAATATTTTATTTTTTGAAAAATATGTAATTTTTTAACCATTTTCCTATATATTTAGTATTAAAAATTTTACATCTTTTAACAATTCAGTATATAATACAAATAAAATATAGTTAATAATTTAATTAACTAGAATACCTATATTAATTAATAATATATGTAAAACACGCCGAGAGTTATATTTATCAAGATGCCTATTGACTTGAAAAAATGCTTACATTTTCATGAATATGAATTTGGAAAGCAATCAATTTGATCTCATTATTGTTTGTGTCATTGTTTATCTCAATTCCCATATATAAGGGTACACATTGAAATTTGAAATCATACCAACTTGTCTATAACAATCAACCAAGAACAATAAATTTAAAGCAAAAATGTTCATCAATCATTAGATTGATACGCTTGACAACATCAAAGAAGTATATCATGACAAAATGGCATTAACTAACTTAGATATATCTCACAAAAGGACCTTTTGTATAATGTGTGAAACTTAACATCATCTTGTTTTTCATGCTTCAAAATATTTAATTCTTTTGTTGTCAGCACCCATAATTTTTCTTCCACTTCTTCAAAAGTTGTAATCCAAGTGAATGAAGTATGGTCTTCTTCCACTTTGCATTGAAGTATATATTTATAATCACATTTAGGGAAAGTTTTATCACATCTTCCACAATAGTGTTTACCTTCTTTTTGCAGTTCCTATCTCCAATTTTCAAAGGGCATGTTGTATTTAACAAAAAAATTTCTACCCACGAAAGATATGCAGCTTTTATCACTATTATCCAATAAGGTTTACCGTGAGTTGGCAAGGTCTTGATCCCAGATTTGTGAGGATACCAGGGCTAGGAAACAAATAGGCTAGGTTGGGGTTCACCACGGCCAGAGTTTAATTAGGGTTAGATTTCAATCAGTAGCCAGAGTTTAATTAGGTTAGGGTCTCAATTAGGGTTAGGGTTAGTTATGGCTTGGGCAACTGTGGTTAAGGTTGAATTAGGATAAGTGTTCACTTAGGTTATTTTAGGCCTAAGATTGGGCCAAGATTTGCCATATATAGTATTTTGATAATAGAAACAATTTTGATTGATTTAATATTTCTAAATTCATTGAATCCTTAAATCTTATAATTTTATTCCCTCTAAATTCATTATAGAAACAATGTATGAGAATCCTATTCCCATTGGATTTTGAGAGTGAAAGTGTGGCTACATAGGGTTTCTATACATAGCATTTGTAGGAGAATGGTATCTCTATTTTGAATTATTCTAAACCTTGTTTCTATGTAGTAGTTTTAAAATTCATTTTGTTGTTATATTGTATAATTAATAGTTTATATATTGTACTCTCTCTATACATGATTTTTAGCAAGATCGGGGACACTAATAGAACCTTCATTTATTTTTTTAAAAAGACTAAGAAATGTATCAAAATTTGACAACATGAAAACCATGAAAATAAAAGTGAAAATAAAAATTTAACATAGTAAAAATGGCCAATCATGTGCCAAAATGAAAAGAACCATTTGTTGTTACTCTAATATTTCAACCACATACTAAATTACCAAGTGCATTTTATAAATGTATCATGCAAGGAGCACAATATTGGGAATCAATGTGAATGATTCTCATCAAGAAATTAGACAAGCTTTGATATTGAAGGACCCAAGCTCTTTGTAGGTTTTTAGTGAAGATTTAATTAGCCACTAATAGGAACAATAAGAAAATAGAGATAGAGGGAAAATAAATCCTAATCTCTAAGAGTGTTGTGCTAAGAATTACATACACATCTCATAAATTTCAATAGAGACATGAGACACATTAATAGAAATAAAGGAAAGAAATAGCTATTTAGATAGTTATTAATCTACAAAAGATTAGGACCTAGGTACTTCAAGAGATTAATAAAAATAAGTTTTTATTTATAATTTTTAAATTTGATAATTTTGAAATTATCATAGATGTAAAGTAAAGATAAAATATTTTTCAACAAAACAAATAAAAATGACAAACAAGTAATGTGATTAATCAAGAATAACATGATATTGCAAAAAACATAATAAATAAAAGAATATGCATAATTGTACATAAGCCATCAAAAGTCTAAATATACCTATCTTTATCAAAAAATAAAAATATTTAAAATGACTAAAAATTATTAAAACTTATTAAGCTCCATGAACATAAGACATCTGCAAGGTCTTGCCGACTTTCTTCTTAGAGGAAAATTATGACCAACTAGATTGAGGAATGTCTTCCAACAGAGCTCCCTGGAAAACATCACCATGTGTGTGATTTAATCCTACAAATTTGATCAAAGGACAGTTGATGAAAAGTCACGCAAATTTGATCCCCAGATGGGACACATGTCGCCCGCCCACGATATTGCCATCCTACAATTCCCGATCACGGGATTGTGGGCAACCGTTGATCTTGAAGGCATTTTGATCGACGACAGTGCAAATTTCATCCTTCTGAAAAATAAAACATTTTTTAAAGGGAAAGAGGACATTACTAGGCGGATGGAAAATTTCCTCCGGCCCCACCTTGTACAGTGCACGTGGCAGCCGCCCGTGATTTCGCAATCAACCAAAGCACCATCGCGGGATGGCGGGGAATGGCTCAGATCAAAGGACAGTTGATGAATAGTCACGCAAATTTGATCCACATATGGGACACGTGTCGCCCGCCCGCGATATCGCCATCCTACAATTCCCTATCATGGGATGGCGAGCAACCATTGATCTTGAAGGAATTTTGATCAATGACAATGCAAATTTCATCCTTTTGAAAAATAAAACATTCATTAAAGGGCAAGGGGACATTACTAGGTGGATGGAAAATGACATAAGTTTTTTTAAAAGTGTGCAGCACAGGGCCAACCAAGACTTAGGAAAATAAAACCCGCAGAGGAAATAAAATATTAAGACCAAAGGGACTAGGCCTAGATGAAATGATGGGCATAAGATGTTTTTAAAACCCTTCAAAAAAGGTAACGGTGAAATAGATCCTGACCAAGCCATTACATAAACACAAGGGTTTAAGATGAAGACAAAGCTAAAACCTCAGCCCTAAGAAATTTTCCAACACCATGAAAGACTAGTGACATAAGGCAGGGCATGAGTGAAACATTAGGAACAAAATTTGAAGTTCCATCAGTACAAGCATTGGATAATTTTATATTAATAGTTTGTCCTATTACAAATATAAAGGGTGAGCACAATAAATAACATGTATTTTCCCATTAAATGTGAAGGATTTTCAAAAAGTTATAGTGTTCAACTATTAGTCCATATGTGTTGTTTTTATAAAATAGAACACTCAAAACAAAACTTTGAAGTTCCATCACTATCCATAACCCTAAACCCTAAACCATTAACCCTTAATGCTTAAACCCCAAACCCTTAAACCCTCTACCCTCTCTCTCTCTCTCAAGTCTCTCCCTCCTACCCCATCTCCCTCTCTTAGGTCTCTCTCTCAAGTCTCTCCCTCCTACCCCTT
>VDFB02271358.1:625495302-625606131 GCA_007258455.2 Sequoia sempervirens | reverse complement strand
TTTTGTAACTTTTAAATGACATTGACATGCTATGTGAACTATCTATGTTACTTTTAAATGTGGATTAATGAATGTTACTTTAAGATAGTTATAGATATGCAATTGTTGTGTGTACTAATGTTGTCATGTAGATATAATTAGAGCCTACAAAATTGAGGAAGATTCTATCAGCTAGTTGTTCACCATAAGAGTCAAAAAGGTGATCATTCAAAGGTCAATGAAGGGAATATTCTCAATGGAGGGAAATTCCTAGTTCAAATCAAAGATTATAACTGCTTTGTAAATGGTCATAATAGTTTGTTGAGCGAATATAGGAGCTATTGTTATGCTAGATTTGTGTTAAGGAAAATTGGCTTGACTAGATTCCACTGATGCATAACCTCCTTTCCACTTTCTATGCTTTCCATAAAGTGGCATCCTCCTAATTTGTTGGAGTTGACCACCTTGCTAGGTAGTTAGTAGTTTTTCCTTCTATAAATAAGACTCGAATGATCCTTCTTAGAAGGTGGATTAATCTGATGTTGTACTCGCATTAGTTTTTTTTTAGTAACATAGTTACATTGTTCTATTGTAATCATGCTTTTCAAGGAATAAAATGAAGTTATAAGTTCATTGCATCTGAGTTTTTCTTAAGGGATACTCATTCGAGGGGACCCACTTGGTGAGCATTCCATCCTTAGTTTAGTTATTACCTTTCTATTCAAAAAATAGTTACGAATCTAGCAACTGTCTGTTCCTGGAACCACTAGAATTACATTCTATGACTGTTCCTACAGCCAAAGAAGATAGAGTAGTTTTTGTCTGTTTGCTCAATTTTTTATCTCTTTCATGCACTTCAGCTTAGTATCATTATTGGTTGATGTTCAACACTTATGTCACTTCTTTCTAATCAATTTACTTTCAACATTGTGTCTTTCTTAGTTTTAGAATGAATATGGCTACTATGGACTCCTAGTGCACATACAATGCTGACCCATTTCAAGCCTACGTCCCTAGGTTGAAAAGTTAAATGCACCTTCATGATGATTAAGATAGCTATTTAGATTAGATGTCCAATCTCTGAATCATAGCTTTAATGGCTTAGTTGTTAAATCATTGTATGAGGCCAACATTTTTGGCATCGTTGTTGAGGATGGTGTCAAACGAGGAATTTCTTTGGAGTCATTAATAGTTTCTCTCTTATTGTAGTATTTATGAAAGTTTTTTCTTAGTATACCTCTCATTTAGGAAGTAATGACCCCCCTATTCTTTTGAGAATTCTTTGTGTGAACTGGTTGATATTGAGTTGATACTGTATGCATAGAGGAAGGAGGAGAGATGTTCATGGGAGATTCCTTCCTAATAACCCTGATCCATTCCAGCTAGTTGAGCATCAGAATATACCAAGAGACGAAGAAGAAGAAGAGCCAAATCCTTTTGCTGATGCATTTCCCAATCTAATCAATTCTGAAACTTCCTCTGAAGACCACAATTAGATTGAGAATCCCTTTTCGTTGGAACTCCATCAGGAAGGCGTGAGTGATGAAAATAGAAACAGACCTAACCAACCAACTTTTACTTTCCCCACAGCTCATTAGAATGAAGTAAGACAACCTAAAAAATATCCCTGCTTCAGTCCTTCCTAAGTTCTATGGACTTGTCACAAAAGATCCTGATACTTTCTTGTTTGAGTTTGATATACTCTGTAGAAGTTATGACTATACCACTGATGCTCATAGGCTTAAGTTGTTTCCTACCACCTTGAAAGAGGTTGCATTAATATTGTTTATGAGCCTAGGCAGAAATACTGTGGAGACTTGGGATGAAATGAAGAAAAATTTCCTTGAGAACTACAAGGAATATTGTAGGGTAGTGACATGAGGGGAGATGACATTTTTAGGATGGAGAAAAAGAAAGATGAGAGTTTGGAGGATTACATTTCAAGGTTTTTGTTTTTCCTACAAAAATCTCCACACTATACACTCAATGAAGAATCACAAAATATTCTCTTCCTAAGAGGAATTAATGACAACTCCACTAATGCTTTGGACTTGATGGGAGGAGGAGATATCACCCAAGTCCCTTGGGATGATATCAAGAAGATATGTCAGAACTATTCTAAGGTAGCTTTAAAGAAACAGAGAGCTTACCAATCCTCAATGGGTAAATCATCTAACAGTGGAGTTTCAAGGATGGAGATTACTCACTTGCTGGAAGACTTCAAGCAAGACATCATAAAAAAATTGGCTACTCAGCTGGGTGCACTTCAAGCAAAGAAGAAACAAGAGGAGGCAGAGGCAATGCTGGTTGAATATTGCCCTAATTGCAGACAAAAGAAGAAGCACTATAGATGCAAAATGGTAGCTAACATTGATAGTAAGAAAATCCCACCTGATTTCAAGCCAATCTAGGGTGATGATGATCAAGTCTATTACATTAAACAATGAACACCATGGGATCCAAGATAAGGTATTCCGCCAGATCCATTATCCTTTGTTGGGCCTTATTTTAATTCTTATGCATCGGGTAACCAATGGCAGCCCCCATAGCCATCCAACTAGGGAGGATATCCACCACAACCTTACAATAACCATGCAAATACCTATTCCAATCACCAAAAATATCCACTCCAGTGGTAGTAACCTTAGGGGAATTGGTAGCAGTTTCAAGGAAATTGGCAGCCACCTCCAAGAAACTGGCAACAAACATATCAATGTAGGGGAGAACAACAATGGCCAAACCAGACAACTAGTTACATGCAACCACCTTCTTAGCCTCAACAACCTACTATAATTCCTTCTCCTACTAGCTCAAGTTCAAACACACCTAGACCTACTTAGCTACTAGCTCAGCCCACACCTAACCCAAATAACAAACCACAACAATAGCCAGTCTATTTTGTTGATCCAAATCAATTTCTTGCATATGATATGAGTGTAAGTGACATCCACTTATGTTCAAGAACTACTTTGCTAGCATCTGAATGTCCCCATTTAGCCAAGTGTACCTAGAAATCCTGAACCAGTCCCAGTCTAGCAGACTGAACAAAAGCCACCATTTCCTTAGAGGTTAGAAATTTCTAAACAAAAGGAAGAGGAGGAAACAACCTTTGACATTGTATATTAGTTGAAGCATATATGTGTCAAGATATAATTATTTTAGGCCATAAAATATAATCCCATATATGGAAAAGCAATTAAGGAAGCATGCCTCAAGAAGCCAGGCAAGAAGAAGAAAGACCCCACTATAGTTCATGTGGTAGGACAACTGGTTGACATCATGCTTGGGAAAGTGACTGCTCCTAAATACAATAACCCAGGTAGTCTTGTGGTAGGAGTTGTTATAAATGGGATCCAAATAAAGAATACTCCAATTGATTTGGGAGAAACAATAAATGTGAAGACTAAGGATATCCTACAACAACTAAATGTTGCAAGCATGAGACCTACTCCTACTATCTTGCAACTTGCTAATAGTTCCACTGTTAAACCTGATGGTATAGTAGAGGATCTTGTGGTAACTCTAGACTCTTAGGAGTACCCAACAAATTTCATGATTCTTTCTCCTAAAGCTACACTAGGCGGGTACCCCATTATTCTAGGAAGGCCATGGTTAGCAACAACAAATTCCTATATTGGATGTCGGATAGGAGATATGACCATTTCTGAAGGGAAGAGCATCAAAAATTTTGTTCTCTACCCTCCTTCTCAACCATCCCATGATATGGATAACCCCATATGGCCACATGTTGGTGAAGAGGACGAGGAAGCCAATTCTATGGCACAACTTATTATGTTAGGTAGGATTTATTTCATGCATCTTTAAGAACAAGATGAAGTATTGTCTAGAACATAATTCAGAACCATTGTGAGGTGCAGGAAGCATCATCCTTTCATGCATCTAGTTTTGTTGGTCCAGTGAAGAAACTTATGTCCGCTCTTCCTACAGCTAAAATTCCTATAGCAACAGGTATGTCTCATACATTTCTGCTACATGAAGTCAAGGTACCAAGCATTAGTGAAGCAGTTATGATAGAGTTAACTACACAAGTACAAGTGTCAAAAGGAAAAATATCTAAATATTATCAGCAAGCTGAGTGAAGAACAACTGTCATTGACAAACTTACTAAGGACCCACCAGCATGCATTTGCATGGGACTACCATGATATGAAGGAGTTGGGTCCTAAGCTCTGCACTCATAGGATGTGTACATCAGAAATGATTTCACACTAGTGAGGCAGCCACAAAGAAGAATTAACCCTACATTGAGGGAAATTGTAAAAGGGTAACTACAAAAATTGCTAGATGCAGGATTTATCTACCCCATTTCAGATAGCCAGTGGGTGTCTCCATTGGTGATTATTCCCAAAAAGGGAGGTAAGTGGTGAGTTTGTGTTTGTTGGTGTGAATAATTGTGTTGTACCTAGCTTATTCATTCACTAGGTAATTAGGGGACATATTCACATGGTTAAGTTTACTTAGGTAAAAGATTCTTTCTAGAAGTCTTAGTTGGCTTATCTAGAACTTATCTTATCTAGCTAGGATACATCATTTCCTAGGTGATTAGGTTGTTGGTTGTCTCATGTCATAGGATCATGACATTTGTCAACATCATATTCATACCTATCTCTCAACCTGGCCCATATAAGCAAGGCATCTCATGTACATTTGTATTCAAGCTTATTCAAGGAATATCAAGCAATTCAGCCATTAATCAATCTTGCATTGTGAAGCAAGCATTCTTGCCATTCTCTCTTTTGTGGAAGTGGTTTTGGTCGCAACTAATCTTGGGGGTGTTGAGGAGTCACCATCAACTCCTCCATGGTATCAAAGCTCTCTAGGTGTTGCAGATTCCTTCCCAGATCTGAGGGTGATATTTTGGCTTGAAGTTTTTTGCTGGGTGTAGATTGAGGTTTCAATAACCTCACGGTTGAATTCATAAGCTTCTGCAGACGAATTTTGACTGTAAATTCGCCTATATTGGGTAAAGTTGTTTTTGAGGCAATTTTTTTTTTTGGTTGGGACAACCTCCCAAGCCTCCCAAGCGTCATATTTAGTCAAAGTCTCCGTGGCATATTCCGAGCTCAGCTGTCATATTGGACGAAGCTTCTCCATACGTGGTGGTTTTCATTGGTTGCAGGGCTTGTCAATCCATGGGTTTATTCATTTTCCACTCGACATATTCCGGCAGTATATACTCTGTCCTCTGTAGCTTTGTCTGAGGGTACTGTCAGAAGGGTACATTTGTTTCGGCGGTCATTCCAACAGATCACAGTCGCTATCAAATCTGGGGTCAACATTATTTGTCAATCTCCTATTGTATGCCACAAATCACATTGGCATTCCTCTGTCATAGAAACCAGTGGTTATCTCATTTATATCAGGCCATCTCCTTCTGCAGGTACGAATCCTTTGGACAGTCCTTTCATCGGCATTGTTCGTACCCTCTCACAGCATACATCCATCTATAGATTTGTATCAGCGATATGAATGCTTTTTAGCTGCAATGGATAAAGTTTTTTTATATTAAAAACTTTGTTAATATATTGTCATAAGGTTTGGCCGATGGTATTTGACAAAGTCTATTTTAAATATTAAAATCTTTGTATAAAGTCTAAAAGGCCGACAAAGTTTTGAAGACTTTCATTTTATATTTCAAACTTTGTAAGACCTTTTTAAAATGTCCGCCAGCCTTTTGCTCCAAATTAGCCTTTAGGAGCCGAAATTTTTTGCTCCTCATTAGCCTTTAGGCGTTGGTGCTTGCCCCTAGTGCCCTAAAATAGCCATTTTTTTCATTTTCTCATAACTTTTGCATACGAAGGCGAAATTTCAGAAACGAAATATCAACGGAAAGCTGGAAGTCTGAATTTTTCAGTGGTACAGATATTTTGCAAAAAATTTGCAGTTTTGTGCCCATTTTTCCAGGTTGAAGCCCGATCATCATTTTTTGCTTCCGAGCTCATATCTTTGTGCTCCGATCTCCAATTTTCTCCAAATTTGTGGCATCGGAAAGGTATTCGAGAGCACTTCAGATCTACTCATGAAATTTTTGCAGATTTGTTTCCAGATTTTCATATTTTCAGTTTGTAGCTAATTTGATAGTTTGGGATTCCTTGTAAATTTGCAAAAAAAAGTGCAAATCTTGTTGGGCCAAAGGGGTTGATATCTTGTATTGTGAGGGAAAATTGTTGTTCTTCTCTTGTAATATCTGATTGTATCATGGATTTGACAAAAGTTGTACTTCTAACTCCATATAACTATCATGAGTGGAAATCTCAAATGAAGTTATTATTGTTAAAATCAAAGTTACAACGAATCACATTTGGTCAAGATCCAGAACCTGCAAGAGAAAAAGAGAAAAGAAAATGGATTGATAGAAGGGATGAAGCTCCTGGAACTTTGAAGTTGTCCATTTCTCTAGATCTTAGATATCATGTTGCATCTTGCACTCATCCTAATGAAGCTTGGAATACTTTAGAGAGTCTCTTTGGTAAGCCAGATAAGATGAGGAAATTTAAGTTGGAGAATGAACTCATGGGTTTTAATCCTTCAGATTTTAACAATGTCCAAGACTTTTTCTCTAAGCTCAATTCTCTTAGATTGCAATTATCTAATTGTGGAGTTACTAAAGAGGATGAATAGTTGATACTTTCTATTCTTGCTAAGCTTGGTCCTGATTATTCAGTGTTTGTTTCTACTTTCGATGCTACAATGGATGCTCTTGGCAATGCATACAAAATGCCTTCTCTTGATGAATTTACAGCTCAACTCACAAGGGAACAAGCAAAGTTGGTACACATGGGCACATTGAAGTCTTCTAGATCTCATGCTCTTGTTGCAAAGGAGACAAAGGCTTCAAGTGGCAAAGGTAAGAAGCAAAACAAGGCACCCAAGTCTAATGAGCAAGGTAAAGATTCTCCTTCAAATATCACTCCTGAGTCCACATCCTCTTCTAAAGAGGAATCATCTAAAAAGAAGAAGTCAAAATGTGCATATTGTAAAAGATTAGGACATGATGAGCATAGATGTTATAATAAGAAGATTGATGAATTGACACACCTTCTTCAAAAGAATAACATTAAGCTGCCCTCATCAGTGGTTGGCACTTCTTCTTCAACATCTCAATCGGCAGCTCCATCATCATCATCTCAGTCATAGGACACAGGATCTACTTTTGGGCTACACAAGATGAAAGGACAAGCACTCTTGGCCTCCACAAGTCTTGAATCTCATAGATGGCTTCTTGATTCAGGGGCATCTCATCATATGACATCTTCTATGGACATGTTCTCTTCTTTTGAGCCTTATAATTCACCTCATATATTGATGGGTAACAATACATATATGAAGGTAAGTGGGAACGGTTCTATTGATATGGGGGAAGGGACTTTCAATGATGTAATTTGTGTTCCTTCCTTGTCCACTAATCTCCTTTCTATTTATCAAATTACTCATGGGGATCAAGGTAAAACAATTAAGTTCACTCCAGATAGGGTGTACATAAGGGACTTGGAGACTAGGGATATTGTTGCTATTGAGATGGTTGTTCATGCATCTCGTGTATATTCCTTTTCTCATTTTGCTTCAGAAGATGATAATGTTCCTTTGACTGCATCACACACTCCATTGAGTGTGAACCATGTTAGTGAGGAGAAGTTTGGTCATCTACACCTTCGTATTCTAGAGACTAGTGCTGAGCTTCCTACTCCTCCACCTCCTGCTTCTTTAGCCATTAATGCTTTTATTCAGCAGGATGATCATAGGTTTTTAGATCTTGCTTTTTGGGATGAGTATTTGACAGGGATTTCTAACTTGATCATAGAGTCTCATACTGCAGATTTGGAGGACACACTTGAGGGGATTTCTCTCCTCTTTGATGATAGTTTCAGTACAACTGTTATCCCATCTACTTTGTCTTTGGAGATTGACATTCATGAGTCTCCTCCATCACTTGATTTGTCACGTTTCTTGGTTCAATTTGATCATGATTTTTTTGTGGCTCATTCAAGCTTGGAGGATCTTCATAAGTTTTCAGAGGCATACATGAGCATTCATGCTTCCTCCTTTCAGTTGGACATGGAGTGGCTTCTACATCATCTTATGGATTTTTTTCTTCCTAAGGGAAGATGTGTTGCTTGCAGACATTGGGTCATCTTTTGTTTTTCAGGCATTCTTCATCAGTATTGGAGCTTCTTCATCATGGGGGGGATATCTTACCTCTCTACTTTCCTCTTATGGGGGGGTATTTGATTGTATATACATGATGCATGATGTCCTTGGGGGGTATCATTGAGTCCTCCATACATCATGTTTGTTTTGTTTTGTTTTCTCTCTTTTGGAGAGGAGTTTTGTCCCACAGGGTTTTCTCCTTTTCTCCTCTTATGAGAGATTGCATATTTTCATTTGCATTGTAAATGGGTACCTAACATGGCCTAGTAGCCGAGACCCATAGTCATAGTCTTTGCACATTTTGCATAATAATCTTCTCCCTAAGTTGCACTTAAGGGGGGGTGTTGGTGTGAATAATTGTGTTGTACCTAGCTTATTCATTCACTAGGTAATTAGGGGACATATTCACATGGTTAAGTTTACTTAGGTAAAAGATTCTTTCTAGAAGTCTTAGTTGGCTTATCTAGAACTTATCTTATCTAGCTAGGATACATCATTTCTAGGTGATTAGGTTGTTGGTTGTCTCATGTCATAGGATCATGACATTTGTCAACATCATATTCATACTATCTCTCAACCTGGCCCATATAAGCAAGGCATCTCATGTACATTTGTATTCAAGCTTATTCAAGGAATATCAAGCAATTCAGCCATTAATCAATCTTGCATTGTGAAGCAAGCATTCTTGCCATTCTCTCTCTTGTGGAAGTGGTTTTGGTCACAACTGATCTTGGGGGTGTTGAGGAGTCACCATCAACTCCTACAGTGTTGATTATAGGGAACTCAATGCTGCCACCAAAAAGGACCATTTTCCCCTTCCTTTCATAGACCAAGTTCTAGATTCACTTGTAGGAAAGAAGTACTCTTCTTTTTTGGATGGATTTAGTGGCTATAACTAGATACAAATTTCACCTCAAGACCAAGAGAAGAAGACCTTTACCTATCCATGGGGGACTTATTCCTACTCAGTACTTCCATTTGGCTTATGCAATGCACCTACAACTTTTTACAGGGTAGTCATCAACATATTTTCAGACATATCACATGATTGCATGGAAATTTATATGGATGATTTTACTACCTATGGTGTTGATTTTAATGAAGCATTTGAAAATCTTAGGAGAGTCTTACAGAGATGTGAAGACCATAATCTATATTTAAACAGTGAGAAGTGCTTCATGATGATGCAGGAAGGTGTAGTCCTTGGCTAGTACATCTCTCACAAAGGAATTCAAATAAATCCTACCAAGATTTAGGTGATCAATCTGCCTATACCTAAAACACAAAAATATGTTAGAAGTTTCTTGGGGCATGTAGGCTACTATAGGAATTTCATCAAATATTTCAGTAAAATGGCAACACAATTGTACAATCTCCTAACTAAAGATGTCGAGTTCTAATGGATAGAGGACTGTGACAAGGCATTCTTTGATCTCAAAGCAGCTTTAACTCATGCTCCTGTACTCAAAGGTCCTAATTGGGAGCTTCCTTTTAACATTCATACAGATGCATTAGACTATGGTATAGGAGTAGTCTTTGGACAAAAAGAAGGATCTATTGAGAATTCTATTTATTTTGTCAGCAAAAACCTGCAAGGAGTTGAATTCAATTATACAGTGACAGAAAAGGAAATGTTGGCAGTAATCTGTGCCCTTAACAAATTTAGGCACTACATAACAAGCTATCAGATCTTTGTGCATAGAGACAATGCATCCATTAGGTATAAATAAGCCCCCAATCTTAGGTAGGCTAGCAAGATGGTTGTTGTTGATGCAGGAGTTTGACATAGCCATTGCTGATAAACCAGGGAGGGCCAATGTTGTTGCAAACTTTCTTTCAACGCTGACTACATCAAAGGAAAATCAAGTCATTGATGAATCTTTTTTGTGATGAACATTTATTTCCCATCAGTGTGCATACACCTTGGTATGCTAACATAGCTAATTATTTGGTCATCCTCCTCATTTCTCTCCAAAAGAGAGAAGGGTGTTCATTAAAAAATCTTTTCATTTCTCATGGATTGTAGGATGTTTTTTCTACACTGGACCAGACCATGCCATGAGGAGATGTGTGAGGAAGATGAGACATATGATATATTTCATGCATGTCACAATGAACCCTGTAGAGGGAATTTTGCAGCCAAGAGGAAAAAAATGAATATTTTGAACACAAGATATTATTGGCCCACACTCCACAAGGATGCAAGGAAATATACAAGGAAGTGTGATAGATGCTAGAGGATGGGATGACCAACCAAATCTAATGAGATGCCTCTTTACCCCCAGGTATTAATCACTCCATTTGATAAATGGGGATTGGATTTTGTAGGACCCATTGACCCACCATCAAATGGTAAATCCTATATCCTGGTTTGCACTAATTATGTGACCAAGTGGGTTGAGGTTAAAGAAATAAAGCATGCAATAGATAATAAGGTTACAAAAAAAAATTATGAGGAAATTTTCACATGGTATGGGGTTCTAACAGAGATAGTGACTGATCAAGGGGACCAATTCACATCAACCCTTGTCACAACACTCGTTAATGAATATAATGTGAGGCATGAGAAGTCTACTCCTTATAACCCTCAGGCCAATGGCCAAGTTGAGGTGACCAACAGGGAAATTGAAGCCATTATGACCAAAAGAGTGGCTATCCATAAGAAGGATTGGGAAAATAGGCTTCCATAAGCTATTTGAGCCTATTGGACCACCTAGAAAACAACCACAGGCTTCACTCCTTTTGAATTACTGTATGGGAAGACAACTATGATGCCCACTATATTTGAGCATAAGACTCTTAGGAATGCACTAGACTTAGTGATGTATAACTTTGAGGCACAAAAGGACAGAGTTATGCAGCTAAATAATTTGGATGAGATAAGAAAGAAAACCTTGTATCACACTGAGGTAGTGTAGAATCAAAGGATCAAATGGCATAATAAGTACATAAAGGACAAGAAGTTTTAGCTTGGTGACTGGGCATTCCTTTATGACTCAAGGTATCAAGATAATGCAGGAAAATTGCAAACAAGGTGGCTAGGACCATATGAGGTTGTTGAAGTCTTCTCTAATGGTGTCATTTAGTTCACTACCATTGACCTTGTTAGATTTAAGCTACTTGTCAACAATCATCACCTCAGGTTGTATCAAAAGCCAACTTCTAAGGAGGAATTCATGCAAAAATTCACTCAACATGCAACACCCAAACTTCCTACAACCAATGGAAGTGGACCGAGTGTCCTTCCTTCTAGCTAACCAAGGTACGTAAATTGTCATAATAAAGATTTCCACTCTTGTGGGAGTCCACTTCTTCATTAATCCACCCATTTGACCATCCATCTTCACCTTTCTCTCTCTTCCATCACTCCACCATAACTTCACTTCATTCCACTTCACTTCATTCCATCTCCACTTTCATTAATTGTTCAATTGACTTCTTAAATGGTGACCAGTACTTCATATTCTTTGCAACAAATATTCCATGAATTCAAGTACATGCACATCAATTTGTTACATCTTAATTATCTTTTATTACATTTATTTAATCACTATACATTAATGTAGATGTTTTCCATAGCATGTAATTATTCCCTGCTCCTGCCAAATTGTCATTACTACCTTGCACATGAGGAAACATGCTCAAATTTAGAGTGGAGGGGAGCACAACAACACAACAGGAAATTAGCACCAACTTTTGCGCCAGATTTTAGTGTATTTTGAGTACATGAATTGAACAATTTGGTTGATGCTAAACTCAGTGCAAACAGGCATGTTTAGTTTAGTGTCAGATTTTGTGCAGACTTTTCTACCGAATTTAGCATCAGAATTAGCTCTAGCTTTAGCATTGGAAAATCATGGCACCTCCATTAGTGCCTAAAATAGTGTCAGGAAGTAACGATAGAAATGGCACCGAAATTGGTGCCCAATTTGGTTTCCAGTTTTGCTTCCATGTCTACTCCCATTTTTGCTTTTGCTTTTGCTTCCAATTTTGTGTCCAATTTTGCTTCCAGTTTTTCCTCCAAGTTTGCTTCCAATTTTGCTTCCAAGTTTGCTTCCAATTTTGCTCCTAGTTTTGCTTCTGGTTTTGCTTCCGGTTTTCCTTCCACTTTTGCTTCTAGTTTTGCTTCTAGTTTTTCTTCTAGTTTTGCTTCCATGTTTGCTTCTGGATTTGCTTCCAGTTTTGCTTCTAGTTTTGCTTCTAGTTTTTCTTCTGTTTTTTCTTCCAAGTTTGCTTCCATTTTGCTTTCAATTTTGCTTCCAATTTTTCTTTTGATTTTGCGTCCAAGTTTGCTTCCAATTTTGCTTCTGATTTTTCTTCTAGTTTTTCTTCCAGGTTTTCTTTTGATTTTTCTTCCAATTTTACTTCTAGTTTTGCTTCTAGTTTTGCTTCTAGGTTTGCTTCCAGTTTTGCTTCAAGATTTGCTTCTAGTTTTGCTTCTATATTTGCTTCCAGGTTTTCTTCCAGGTTTGCTTCCAGTTTTGCTTCAAATTTTTCTTCCAAGATTGCTTCTAGTTTGCTTCTAGTTTGCCTTCAATTGTTGCTTCCTTTTTTGCTTCTAAAAATGCTTCTTGTTTTGCTTCCATTTATTAATTTAATATGTTTTATTTCAATTTAATTAGTTAAATATATTGTGCCTCTTAAATAATTCATATGATTATAGAGTAAGTAATTTAATTATTTAACTCATATGATTAAATAACAATATAATTATTGTAACATGATCATAATCTATAATTAAAACAAGTGAGTCAAATATTTATAATTTAATTAAATTTGACAACATCCATCCTGAGCAGTAAATTAAAATCATCATGCTTAATAAATATCCATCCAAAAATCATCGATCACTTTTAATATATATAAATTGACAAGTCAATACTGATAAGATCATCATCATATATAACTAAAACAAGTGAAAGTAAAATGTGTCAGTACATCAAAATATGTCAAAATGATACATGTCCAACAGTCGACATAAGTGAAAATGATACATGTGCAAATGATATAAATAAGAATGATAAATTATGTAACTCAAATTGATACAAGTCAAGATGATACATGTCCAGATGATATAGTGAAAATGATACATGTTAATATGATACAACTCAATAATATAGTATAGTAGGCTGTGAAAATGATACATATGATAGTAACCATGAAAATAGTCATCATAATGATATATCAACAATGATCCATGATGTAGTCTATATGATCTTGAATGTCACTGTTTACTATCACCAACTATCTCATCATCATTATCACCATCCTAATCATCATTATCATTGGCCTCGGTGTCTCCTGTATCTGTGTCATCATCATCCTTGGCCATGTGATTTGTACTAGTAGAACCAATATTTTGTGGATCTATATCATGTTGAGGATCATCTCGATCCTTTCGAAGAGCCGTGTTCTACAAAAAAACATTTAAAATGAAATTTATTATTTATTTCATGCAATAATTTTTTTTTCATTTATATATCTAATCTTACAACATATGAGATGAAACCATAATCATATTACATCATATCAAAGTGCACATACCATAATAAAATTTCAAAAAAGTTATAGTTAATACTAGTGAGTCAGGACAAACTTCAACTTTCAAAAACAAAGCCAATTAGGCTGGTAGACTTGTGGATCTGGCCATCATTTGGTGGAAGAGGAAGAAAGATTACTGGAACTCTAGAGGCCCACCATAATGGATTTCAGTATTTAACCATGAGAGCATAAGAGAGAGTTGATATCATGTATCAAAACATTAAGCATGCATTTTTCCAGCCAGTGGAGAAGGAGATGATTACTTTGCTTCATTTTCATTTGCATAACCATATCACGGTGTGGGAACCAAGAAGACCAAGGATGTTCAATTTTATGTGGAGGTAATGGATGTGGTCCAAAATTTAGGAGGGGAAAGAAGGTAAAAGTATGATCTTGATGAAATTGAGGAAGAACAACAAGAGAGGGATAGGAAAAATAAAATCAATACAGAGTTTCAAGTATTTGTCAAGTGAGTAAGAGAGCTATGGGATTAGCCTCATCTAAAATATTTTTAACTAGAGTTTGATATACCATTTAGAGAGATTTGTTTTCATGGAGTTCCTTTCAAAGCCTCTTCTTTTATTGTTCATATGGTAAACTATTTGGTAGAGTTGGTGGGATTACCTTTCTTAGTAATCACTATTAGTGAGACTGAGATTGTTAACCTTGAGAGAGTAGGAATTGGGAAAAAGGAATTTGATATGGATATTATTTTCAAAGACTTCAAGCGAGATGTACTTTACATTGATGCCATTCCTCAATATTCACTTGATGGCATCAAGGAATGGTTGAACTTCATGGATATAAAGTTATTATGAAAGCATAATGAACTTGAACTGGTGGCCAATTTTGAAGAGTATTACTAATGATCCAGATAAATTGATTGAAGATGGTGGTTGGGAATTTTTGAATATGGAAGCTAGTGATTCTGATTCTGATAATTCAGAAGATTCATATCAAGGATATGAACCCTCTAATGTTGAAGAGGAATTAGAATCATATTTCATATAGCCACCATCAAGAGTGTTACAAGCAAACAAGATTGAGGGAATTCTTATATAAGGATAATTTTCAATGTTGTAGACCTGTACCAGTTTTAATGCCAACTACAATGGAAACATTGAAATTCCTTAGTAGTATTTATGTTAAGGAAATTTCCTTTAGATGCAAGGATTCAAAGCACATAAACCATGTGGTACAAATGATTAAATCCTAGAGATGATCTGTAGCAATGAAAGAGTCTAAAAAGGCAGAGAGAGCTACACTGGTGACTCAGGAGAAACTTTAGCTTTCAAAAACAAAGGCAATTAGGCTGGCAGACATGTGGATTAGGCCAACATTTGGTGGAAGAGGATGAAAGATGATTGGAATTTTGGAGGCCCACCACAATAGATTTCAGTATTCAACCATGAGAGCAAAAGAGAGAGCTGATATCATGTATCAAAACATTAAGCATTCATTCTTCCAGCCAGCAGAGAAGTAGATGATTACCTTGCTTCATTTTCATTTGCATAACCATATCATGGCATGGGAACCAAGAAGACCAAGGATGTCCAATTTTATGTGGAGGTAATGGATGTGGTCCAAACTTTGGGAGGGGAGATCCTAATGTATGCCAAGAGGCATTAAGTTAGTTGAATTAAGTTCACCTACATGTCTGCCAAAGTTTACTTCCAATTTTTATGACTGTTTTTCTTGACTATCAGAGAAGAAACTTTAGCTTTCAAAAACAAAGCCAATTAGGCTGGAAAATGTGTGGATCGGGCCAACATTTGGTGGAAGAGGATGAAAGATGACTAGAACTCTGGAGGCCCACCATAATGGATTTCAGTATTCAACCATGAGAAAAGAAGAGAGAGTTGATATCATGTATCAAAACATTAAGCATGCATTCTTCCAACCAGTGGAGAAGGAGATGATTAATTTGCTTCATTTCATTTGCATAACCATATCATGGCATGGGAACCAAGAAGACCAAGGATGTCCAGTTTTATGTGGAGGTAATGGATGTGGTCCAAAATTTAGGAGGGGAGATCCTGATGTCTACCAAGAGGCATAAAGTTGGATGAATTAAGTTCACCTACATGTCTACCAAAGTTTACTTCCAAGTTTTATGACTTTTTTTCTTGACTATCAAAGAAGAAACTTCATCTTTCAAAAACAAAGCCAATTAGGCTAGCAGACATGTGGATTAGGCTAGCATTTGGTGGAAGAGGATGAAAGATGACTGGAACTTTGGAGGCCCACCATAATGGATTTTGGTATTCAGCCATGAGAGTAAGAGAGAGAGTTGATATCATGTATCAAAACATTAAGCATGCATTCTTCCAGCCAGTGGAGAAGGAGATGATTACTTTGCTTCATTTTCATTTGCATAACCATATCATGGTGTGGTTACCAAGAAGACCAAGTATGTCTAGCTTTATGTGGACGTAATGGATGTGGTCCAAAATTTAGGAGGGGAGATCCTAATGTCTGCCAAGAGGCATAAGGTCAAATGAATTAAGTTCACCTACATGTCTACCAAAGTTTACTTCTATTTTTTATGAGTAATTTTCTTGACTGTCAGAGTTTACTTACAAATTTGAAATTTTTGTCTGGTCATTTTGATGAGGATATATTCAGCCAATGTGTAAGCACCTTTTGTTTGTATCACAAGCATTTGTGCATTTCAAGAATTCTAATTATCTATGGTCTACAACTATGTTGTCTCACTTATTGGATCTTCTATTTTAATGTTTTCTATGGCCTTCTTTGTTTGAGGTAGAACCTGACAATCCTACCTCCTTTCCTTAGCTGAGAAGTGGATTTGAATTTGGAAATACCACATTTTAAAACTAGCTATGGTTTAAGGAGAGCTATTCTATCTTTGTTGTTGACACCCTCAATCTTCAACAAAGACTTAGATGCATGGCCTGAAATGAAAGTTTTCAAACTTAGATTTGAATGTGCATAATTTGATTGATTATGGTTTTCACAGGAAGTTGTCTTTACACATGTGACTATTCAAGATTTTCAATAAGTGTAATAGTGACTACATCCTTATCAAGTTTGGCTACCCTTATTCAGAATGCCTTGGCTTTTGGACTCTATACAAAGTTTTGCATTGTTATTCCATATTTGTAACATGTAGGACATTTAAGGGGTACAACATATAGAGATTCAGTACTTTCATCCAAGGAAAACTTATAGATGGTGTATCAAGAAAAAAAAAAATGCTTTTATTAGGGTTAATGCTTTCTTCCCCCACGCTACTGATATATTCCCCAAAATAAGTTTTTTTTAATTATGTCAACGCATCTCAAAATTCAATGTATTGATTAACATTTGTTATGAATTTCATTTGTTTATGCAAATGATGCATATATGTTAACTTGATCAGTGTTGGTACTTCAATACTTTGACTTATATGACAACTGACCATTAGGCCATTGTGTGTGGGAGCACACTTGTGTTTTTAGTTAGCTTTTTTGGATAGCTCTAGTGGGTGTTGAGGACATTCCATTTATATTTTGAATGTTAAGAAGTCAGAGTTTCAAGGATTTTTCAAGTGAGTAAGAGAGCTATGGGAGCAACCTCATCTAAAATGTTTTGAACTAGAGTTTGATATACCATTTAGAGAGCTTGGTTTTCATGGAGTTCCTTTCAAATCCTCTTCTTTTATTGTTCCTACGGTAAAATGTTTGGTAGAGTTGGTGGAATTACCTTTCTTAAAGTAATCACTATTAGTGAGATTGAGAATTGTTAACCTTGAGAGACTATGACTTGGGAAAAAGGAATTTGATATGGCTATTGTTTTCAAAGACTTCAGGCAGGATGTACTCTGCATGTATGTCATTCCTCAATCTTCACTTGATGGCATCAAGGAATGGCTAAACTCCATGGATATAAAGTATTATGAAAGAAAAATGAACTTGAACTAGCAGCCAATTTTGAAGACTATTACTGATGATCTAGATAAATTTATTGAAGATGGTGGTTGGGAATTTTTGAATATAGAATCTAGTGATTCTAATTTTGATAATTGAGAAGAGTCAGATCAAGGATACAAACCCTCTGATGTAGAAGAGGAATTGTAATCAAATGAGGAAGGTTTAGAAGATGAATCTCTTGTGGATTCAGAGGAGGAAGTTAAAACATGGGATGAATTAGAACCTAAAGCTAGAAATGCACATAAGGAAAAAGGAGACGAGTCTGATAGTGAAGAGGAAAGGCGACAACAAAAGGTAAAAGCTACAGGGAAGTCTCAGGCACCTGATATTAGAGATTCAAGAGGAATTCCTACCAAGAGGCATAAAGTCAGATGAATTGAGTTTATCTATATCCTTCTACTATTTATTCATGCACATAAATGGTCATCTTGTAATCATAAGATTTGAGATCTATTTACTCATCCTATGCATCAATAAACAATTCAACACAAGAGATGCAAATTGACATATTAACACAACAATATCCAACTAAGTTATTGAAACTCAACTATTGATACCTCATTCTCCATCCAAATTAAAAAATTGTTCCACTTTTTGTTTTGTAACATATTATTTTCAAATTGCTTTGGATGGCGGCCATATTTCTCCTCTTGTCAAAACATGACACATGGACTAGTTAGACTAATTAATATGAAATCATTTACTTTTTCCAAGGAAATAAAAAAAAGTATATCATTTAACATATTAAATATACTTACAAGTGTACAGATCAAGGCCTATAAGCCTTTCTAGCCACTGTGATGCATGGTACAAAGTTTCTCAAGCCTAGCCTTGGAGGCCTTGTTCTAAAACATATACTAATTCAATTTAACTATGCACAAATAAAATTTAAATATCATTTAATAAATTCAATATAATCTTATGAGAAAATTCAAATACCTGCATAATCTCCTCACTGGACTTCCTTCATGCATCAGACTTCTCATATGCTTTTACAAGCTCTTTCCATACTTTCACACTTACATCAATTGGCCTTATTTTCTTTCTTAGCTCAGGAGGGATTTTTTTATCTTCTTTTTTTGGTCACACCGAAATCTCTTGCAGTTTTGAGACATTTGTAGCTTTATCTTGTTTATAGACCAACCTATGCCAAAATCAGTCTCCATGTCATGGATAATTTCTTTTTTTAGTTGCATGGGTATCTGTGAGAATGGAAAATGTAGATGGTCTTTGAAACATTGAAGGCATGATTCCTTCAACCTATTCACAAAATTTTTCCCAGTATTCGTCACTCAAACTTCCCCTGAAACCACCTCGTATTCTATCTTTGTATTGTAGCTACCAATGCAAGATTGATAAGATGGCATGGTGGAAGAAGTCTGTGTCCTAGGACTGGTTGGGACATTGGAAGTCTCTGCTCCCTGTTCAACATTCTTAGAGTTTTTTGTCACTGATTTACTCCTGGATCTTTTGTTTGATCCAGGACTCGTTGGGGAATCAATTGATTCCATTTGACACAATTGATTTGTTTGAAATGTTTGAGGGGCATTACCAGATTATTTTTCTATGTATTTGGCAAGCATTGTCCAGTCCACATTAACCAATTTGTTCACTATCTCTACCCCCAATATGGAAGCCAATTCCTCTTTATCTTTGTTAGTCTTATGTCCCTATATATATATATTTAAATTATATGTCTTCTTTTAAATTTAGAAATAAAAAAACTAAAAACTACAATTCCTCTTTATCTTTGTCAGTCTCATGTCCCTATATATATATATATATATATATTTTAAGTTATATTTCTTCTTTTAAATTTAGAAATAAAAAACTAAAAGTAAAATTCAAAGAAACAATGGAAACATTTACAAATCTATAAATTGACAATGAATTACCTCATTGTGGCCAGAGTCTACTGACAATGCTCACTTCCTTCTATTGCTTGACATTTTGAGGTGACCTAGGGAAAATTATTTTTCATCTAGTGTGTGGAGGCAAGTGAAGTACACACTGTCAGGTATGAAATTTTTTGTTAAGTTTGTGGTATGACAATTTTGTTTTGTGGGAAAATATGTTCACTGGGTTTTCTTAGTGTTGATAACCTAGGGAAAATATTTTTGTTGGGTTTGCTTAGTGTTGATAACCTTATCATGAAAACTCTTTCATAATGCAATCTTGCAAGAATTTGTCATGGCATCCGTGATTATGGCGTGACTGGGTAAAACCAAGCAGTTTTTGTGTTTATTTGAATCAGCAGTTGCTCGGTAGTGACTGACCCAATTCCTAGATTTTCCAAACAATTCACTATTTCCTTGATAACTAGGTTAGGGAAAGAATATAGAGGCATCCTAGATTCGTGCTATAATATTTTGAGCCAAAGCTCAAATGGGTAGGGTAAAATTTTTTGTTGGTTTCTCAAAGGTTTTACAATTTATAATGATGGGACAATTTAGAGGTTTCTTGGACAAGTTAGGCCACGAACCAAGAAAAAAAAATTTGTAACCTTACCTATGGTGTCACAAACTAAATCGAGTTTCTCATCAGTTTTTGGTAGCGACCAGCTCTCTTCCTTCACACGGGAAAATTTTTAATTTTTGATTTTGATTCTTTAGTCAGCGTTAGTTAATGCCAACTTTAGCACCAACTTTTGGCTATTAATGTAATCTGTTTGGGGCTCCAAATTCAACGCCTATCATTGATGTATAGTGACTATTTTCATTGTTGTGTATCACAAGATCCAGAGTGTTGGAAATAATTCCAACTCCTACCTTGTTTTTATGACCACCGTTTTCTCGTGGCTCCTTCATCAACTCAGTGCGGTAGAGAAGTTTTTACCCCGGTCTTGCAAGGTGCTTCATCCTTCTCAGCGGTAGTGCGGTGAAAGTTCTGTGGAGGAATGTGAGTCTTTCTTTTGTTCCTGGTGGTGTTGTGGTGACTCCCGTAAGTCTTCTACCATTGGCGTGTGGTAGTGTGGTGACCACCACTGTCCTGCAACTCCTTCATTAGCTCGACGTGGTTGAGTGGTTTTTACCGCGGTCCCACAAGTTGCTTCTTCCTTCTGGGTGGTAGTGCGATGAAAGCTTCTATGGAATTATTTTTATTCATAGAGGAGGCCTTGGAGAGAGGATGTGGATGGCGTAGAAATACTAAATCACTGAGAGGAAAGTGGGTGAAAATAAATGAGACAACGAAATCTACAGATACAATACAGGTAAGAAGAGAAAGAAACCTCAACCAAAGGAGGAAGGTGTTTATGAATTCACAAATGATACAACATAGAGCAGATATCAATATGTCAAATATATGACTAAAGTGAGGTTTTTTGTTAGATAACATACTTGTTGAAATGATATAGTTGGTGTACTAAACATTATTTAATATGTTGTGTATTATAGGGGTGAGACAAGATCGTGGCAATAAATTGTTTCATATCAAATGAGGACATGAAGCAGGACATCAGGTACTCAAATTTTGACTTAACTTAGGAAAAAATGATCTGATGGCATTTTGTGATAAGTCCATCTTTTTCATAGTATTATTTAAATTTATAATGTATTATCCAATCTTCACATAAATTAATGCATGTTGTTGATTATTTTAGATGGATATTGGAGCAAATGCAGAACCTAAGCATTCAACTAGCAAAAGAAGAAGATATGTATGTGGATGTGGACCTAAAATTTTTAAATCATGTAGACGAAAAATGGGTGGAAGAGGATATGACAATGGATACTGCAGACACAAAAAATGATTGCATTGAAGAAGAGGTAGGTCAAGACTATAGTACATGGGATGAATACTTTGAGAAAATTGTTGTTTGTGGATGTTCTGTATGTCATGGAAAGAAACAATTCAAACGAGCGATTGTACAAAGATATTACATATATGATGAGCTTCCAGTCAGTAGTATGCCTCCTACAACTGATTAAAACCAAAGAATAATAAATGAGTTCGGACTGATGTTTTATAAACTATGTTGTCAAAATTGTGTTTTATTTAAATTATTGTATAAAAAAGGTAATCTATAAAATAATGTTCCATTATTTAATTGATATATATATGTTCATACAATTTTATTTTTATTTTTTAAGCCATATTTGATTATATTTCTTTGAAATTGATACAGTTATGATTTATCCAATTGTTTCCAAACATTAAATAATGCTTGGATTTGTTGATAGGTAGAAGGTTTTGATGAAACACATACTAATACCCAAGATACAACTGGGTTAGTAATATTTGGATGGGATGATCCAAACCATCCTTTAAACCATACTAGGGTGAGAAGAGCAAGATTGAAGAGAACACTACCACTTGAGAAATTTGAAGAGCTAATGAGAGTTGCATACATTGATGACATGCCACCTAGCCTTAATGATGATGATCATGATAGTGAAAATGCAGTGCATGAAGAAAGATTGAATGAAATTCTTATAGGTTTCTTTTGGGATGGAAACAATGATGACAATAATGATGATACGGTTGACAGTAACGATGATAGTAGGGGTAATTACCACCAATGTAATGTTGATGATAATAACATCAAAGACTCCATCAAGCAAGTAGCAAAGAAATTCGTGTTCAAATTGGGTGCAATTAGAACCTCAAAACTGGCATGCACATTAATATTATTAGAAATTAGGTCACTATTTGGTTGGTCAAACAAAGGATTCACTACCCTACTGAAGTGAGTTGAATATGTTTCTTACTTTGCATTGTCAATTGGTGTACATAATCCATAAACATTCATCAACTTCGTTTATATTTATTAAAGGGGATTTAAAAACCATCTATTTTATATAAACAATCCTAGTATAGATTGACATATCAAACATGTTCATCATAAGTCAAACATTTAGTTGATTTAATCTCTAGCAGTCTTATAGGGCACTAAAAACTAAAATATTCCCTGAAGAGAATGTGTTGCCATCAACTTTCAGAGAGGTGTATCTGTTGTTGGTTGAGTTGGGGATTGAATATAAGCAAATTCATTCATGTAAAATTGATTGTATTTTATACAGAGATGAGTATCAAAACAAGGTAGAATTCCCTATATGCAAAGATAAGAGATATCATACAAATGTACAAGCTCCTATAGTTCCAAAGAAGGTTTTACTCACATGCCAATTATACCTAGACTTCAACAAATGTTTTTTTGCAATTCACTAGCACAATTGATGGACTAGCATGCAAAGAATAGGAGTAAAGATGGATTCATGTGAATTCCAGCCGACTCCAAAGCAATGAAACATAGAGGAAAAATGGCCAACAAAATTCAAAGATGAACCTCATAGTATTAGGTTTGGTCTTGCAATTGATGGAGTGTTCCCATTCTCTTTCCTAAGCTCAAATTATAGTGTTTGGCCAATCGGATTGATAGTATACAATATTCCCCCATGGATGAGTGTTAGAAAAGAGAACCTTATGCTAACTCTCATTGTTCCAAGAAAACATCAAGTTAAAACATGGATGTTTATCTTGCGCCTTTTATTGATGAGATGTAACTGCTATGGAAAGGCATAAGAATGTATGACATATCACATCCTCCATCAAATAGGTCCTTCATGTTGTATGGTGTGCTATGTTGGACTATTCGTGATTTCCCAAGACTTGGTGTTTGTTCTGGTAAGATAAAATATTTACGTATTCACACTCATTATTTATTTTCATCCCAACTTTCATACTTAGTTTTATACAATTTTTTTATGTTATTAACATTACTTATTGAATTGTAGGGCTTCAAACAAAGGGGATATTTGCATGTCCAAGATGTGTAGAAAAATTTCAAGCATGGTATTCTAAAGATCTACATAAATTTATTTATGCAAACAATAGGGTTTTTCTACCACTAGATCATAGGTTTAGAAATCGTCTGAAGAATCAATTTGATGGAAAAGTTGAAAATAGAAGCCCTCCCATGATTATGGGTCTAGGTGATTGGCTTAAGAAGTATGAAGATGTTGAATTGAAAGCTTGGGAGGATTTTTTTGATTGGGGTGATTCAATTGAAGAACTAGAAAAAATTGTAGTTAATATGCCAGAAGGAATGAAAAGGAAATCTATATTTTATGATCTCTCTTACTGGAAGGATTTATTAATATCTCACCTATTAAATCCTATGTACATCTTCAAAAATGTCCCAGATTCTATATTTTGAAACATATTAGGAAAAGAGAAGGACACCTTGTCTTCAAGGAGAGATATTGCTCTTTCGCGTACCAAATTTGATAGAAAACATTTGTGGCCAAATAGGGAAAATGAAAAATATGTAGAAGCTCCATGGATTTTATAAAAAAAAGAGCTAGACTAATTGAAAAATTTCATCCATTCAATAAGGACACCTACTAGCTATGGTTCATCATTGGCTAAAGCTTTTATAGTTGATGGACATATCATAGGATTTAAAACACATGATTTTCATAATTTAATGAAGGTATTATAATTATATATCAACATTTAACATTTTTTGGTAACATTGATTAAGCACTAAATTTATTTTGATATTTTGTTGTGTGAGAAAAAATTACTAATGAACTTTTCATAAATGTGTTTGATAGCATATCATGCCATTGGAATTTAGAGGGGATTATTGTCTTACAATTGACTTAAGGAATGCCATAAGCCAATTGTCAACATTTACAATGTATGTGGTTATATGAAATGTTCATGTGTGAGATACATAGAGATATTATATTGCATTTTAATTTATGACTAAAGGTTCATACTAATTTACTATTCTTATATTAGGTGGGTTACCTCCAAGGAGATCCATGAATTTGAAGTGCCAAAGTGGAAGAAGGAAATTGTAGAAATTGTATGTGTATTTTAGAAGGAGCTCCCTACAAGTTTCATGGACCTACAATTCCATTTACTTATATGCGTAGTCGATGAAATTGAATTGGCCAGTGTCGTATCAATGAGGTGGATTTTTTTCTTTGAGAGGTATATGAAAACTCTTAAAAGATATGTTCAAAAAAAGGAACATCCAGAGGGTTGCATGGCTGAAGGGTATGTATTAAATGAAAAAAATTTCTTCCTGTGTGAATTCCTTGGTAAGGATTTTGAAGATGGCCCACGTGTCTGGGATGAAGAACGAGCATAAGATATTATTGATGGAGAAAAACCAAAATCTAATGGTATTGAAGTACAAATTAGTAAGTAAATTGATGATCAGTGTGGCTGTTTTTCTTGCAATCATTAATTTACTCTATAATTTATTTGTCAAATTAACAGCATGAGATTTGAAGTTTGAAATAAACATGTTGACATGTAATAGGTGTAGATGAAAGTTCTGTATTCGACAAGTTCATTCTATACCAAATGGACTTTATGAACAAATGGATTGATCTGTATGATAAAAAGAGAGAAGTGTTAGAAGGAAGGAGACAGTTTAAGAGATCGAACCCAAGGAATACTCCACTTCCCACTCATCTACTTGAGGAATGGGGCAAAGATTGCACACTAGAATGGGTTACTGAACAAATTCAAAATCAAATAGAAGATGCAGGTAAATATTCAAACATAACAGAAGATGAAATCAACATGTCTAAAGGATGTGAA
This sequence comes from Sequoia sempervirens, assembly GCA_007258455.2. Taxonomy (NCBI): domain Eukaryota; kingdom Viridiplantae; phylum Streptophyta; class Pinopsida; order Cupressales; family Cupressaceae; genus Sequoia; species Sequoia sempervirens. The sequence goes on along the minus strand of VDFB02271358.1, from coordinate 625,580,950 downwards.
AGAAAGGTATAGTTGGAATTTTACAAAATGTTGTTTCCTTACAGTTTTGACAATATTAACTATTTTAATATTTGTCATTATATTTGTTTTCACTGAAATAAATGGTCTTCCACAGGCGAGGAAATATCCAACAATATGGTCATATCATCGACATTATCATGTAGAAAGTGTAGACATAAAGAGACGATCCTTTGATTGTGGTATCATGGTTGACTTTGAGCAATCTAGTCAATCAAGCTCAGAAGATAAGAATATAATTGAAGGGAATCTACAATATGTTGGGAAAATACAAAAAATTATTGAGTTGGATTACTGCTCTTTTAAATGTTATATTTTTAAGTGTAGATTGTATGAAGCATTTGAGAGGACACGAAGACATGATACCCATAGCGGATTGTTTTTTATAGATTCCTCATCATTCCTACAAGAGGATAAGGAGCCTTATGTTCTACCAATTCATTGTGAGTAGGTATTTCTTTAACTCAAACAAGAAGCATTAGTGATCATTAATCTATTAATTCATAGCTTATTGTGAATATATACATGTGTTTATTAATCAATAAAATTGTTATAACATACATTTAATATATGTATGTCGTTCATGTGCAGGTGTTTTTCTATGAAGATATTTTGGACCCAAAATGGATATTTGTCATACATTATGATCTAATATTAAGGCATGTATTTGACGATGAATTAGTGGATACTGAGAAAAACAGTGATGGCCAACAAAATGAGAGAGGGATTAGAGAACATCAAAGAAATTAACATCCATGATGATGTTGAAGATGTTATGTTTAGGCACAAGAAGACAACAATCCAGAGCTAGATGATGTTATGGAAGACAACAATATGGATGGTATAGAAAATGGTGATCCAAATACATCTGGTAATAATATAGATGGTCTACAATCAAATTTCAATGATGATTAAGATGATGCAGGTCAAGATGAGGATGATGATAATATGAAATATTTGAAAGAACATATGAACATTGAAAATGATACACTGGATGACATTGTAGCAAACAATAATGTTAATGACCAAGAATTCTAAATTTTTCAAAATTATTTTGAATCCATGTTTAAAAACTTAGGATGATTCTTATGGCCTAAACTTTGAAATGCTTCAGTAATATTATGTTGTAATTGGACAATTGAAAACCTTTTTTATTCTCCTAGCAAGGTTTTTTTTTTTTCCATTATAATTCTAGACCAAACAACATTTGTGGGGATGGCCTTTTACACCAATATTAATTTGTATGAAGTTAATGAACCTGTTGTTAAGCAATAAATTCCTTTCGTAGAGAGGAAATGTAAAGGCTTCATTTAAGAAAAGATAAATAGTCTCTTTCTAAGGGTAATCCACATGCAAAAAGTAAAAAGAACATAAAAAACAATTGTACAGTAGAAAATCAGATTCAACATGTCTTATTTCACTTGCACAGTTATCTTAAAAACATAGGGTATTCACCATACATTTCCCTTGAGAAATAAAACATGTGCTTTCATTTATTTTTACTGTATATCTCAAAAGTGAAATTGTTGTTTATAATAATAATGATACATATATACAAAAAAATGCAAAGAAAATGTTTGAAATTTAACATGCAACCTATTGTGTTGCACTAAAAGGAATCAAGATTAATTGGGACAAGAAATAAAAATAAAATTTTGATGATTATACTTAAAAAGTGAACATGATATGAAAAGTGCGGTCAATGATGGTACTGAAATTGAAAACCCTGATTATGATGACATTACTGTTTTATGTCATTAGAGATAAAGAGCACATACAATTTTATATACATAGAAAATGAAGATTTGAAACTAGTAAACTGAAAATGTAAACACTATAATATTTTTCCTTAAACAATAATTCACATACTCACTTACAAAAAAGGGTGAAGCATTTTTTATTCAAACTCTATTTTCTTTAATAGACACAAAAGTAAAAGAATATTTACAAATACAAGAATATATACACTATTTCATAGAAAATAAGGAATGTTTCATAGAATATACAAGTACAAGAATATATACATGAATATTTACAAGTAAAAGAATATATACACTGTTTCATAGACTTCTAAATTTTTAGATTTATTTGCAATCTGTTGGGTCTCAAAAATGTAGGTTCTTAGACCATAAGAGGGTGCCAATCTCTAAGAGGACTTTAATAATTAATACAAACCAATTAAAGTAAATTATTTGAAAGGAATTTAATTCACACCTAACTAGAAACCAAACAAAGCATCCACACAGTAACAAAAAATGTGCCCTAATAAATCTTGCATATTTAAATAACTTGAAAAGACCACTTTGGAGACAACAAAGAAATAAATAAGTATGAAAATCGAAACAACAATTGAACACTGAAAATGGATTACAAGTTATAATGTATCTACTCCATTATATTGCTCAAAATATAAACATACATAACATGAGTTCTTTTGATATGAATAAGTGGATGATATGGTCTAGTATCTATTCTAATGGATTGAAATGATGATGATATGATGATCAAAATTGAACCTTGGTTTCCCTATTTGTACGGGAAACAAAAAGCTTCAGGTCTATTCACAAAAGTTACATAATTTCTTAACTAAAGAATAATTAACATAACATAGAAACTTAAAAAGAGTTTATTGTTGGATGCACCACAGTTCGTTAATCATCAACAAGCGGCCATGACCACCTAAGATCTATTCAAGGCTCAAGCACCATGTTAATGCATCCACAACAACCAAACTCTAACTACCTCCTCATACAGCTCATGCAAGGAACAAATTCGCCTTTGACATGTGGTTAATGTATTTCTCCTGGGAATAAGTGTTTGCATTTTGTAGAGTGTCTATCATTACATTCTCCAATCTAGCAATCCTCCCAATTTGCTTATGCATTTTCCTGAATACCTCATCCTCATCATTAATGTCATCAAGGATGCCTAGAAAATATTTTGATATCTCATTTTTCCAAGTTTCTTGATCTTTCAAATTTGTTTCTTCAAATAAATATGGCATGGCCATACATAGTGGTTGGCTGAAGTCACTCAATTCTTGTGTCAAGATATTCTAGAAATTTTCATGTTTATTCATGAAGCTCTGACATTCTTGGATCAAAGCATTATTATCTCCATCTTTTTTTTATATTGGATTCCATTTCCTTAATCCTATCAAGCATACTTCCATGCTCCAGAAGGGCCTTGTATGTTCCACTATGAGCATGCCAAACACCATCTGCATGTTGGCACATATCTTTGAATTTCATACAAATTATCCCTAATGCTACTTCAAAAGTAGTAGCCTTCAATTTTATTTTTAGTTCTTCCTGTTCCTTTTGAGACTTTTCAAAGTTATGCTTCCATTGAGCAGTCTCAGACATGGCCTCTAACACTTTTCTTTCATGTTCAATTAAAGGAGAGTAAAACCTTGGAGAAGTAGGAAGCCTATCTTTGTAGTGGTTAATTCTTGTTTCAACTTGTCATTTTCCTCTATCAGCCACTGGTTATCTCTTACTAGATTTTGGATCTAGGCTTTGGTGAATTTGGCTACATTGACATTCAAGTTAGTAGTCTCCAAGGGATCTATCTCCCCTACTCTTTGCACTAGGAGATGTCCAAAATCTGATCATGGTCAAGGAGAGAAGGCTTCTTGCTTGGGGGGTAAAGAGCCCAAATTTGCAAAGTGGTATTATCAAGATTGTGCCCTGACCTTGTATAGACCCTGTCACTTGCTTCATCCATTATTTGCAAAGTCTTATTATTTATCTTCAAAAAGATGTCAAACACAATGACTGAACTAATATCCCACCCATGAAGGAGCATAACTCCAGCTTCTTGCAATAAAGCTCTTCCTCTCTCAGCAGTCATGTTTCTCATTTCCCTATCAACTTCATGTTGCAAATCTTTCAAGGCATAAGCCTCTTTCTCAAGGTCAATTCCCTTTAACCTTTCTCTTATTAGTCTTCCTTTATACTCATATATAAAGGAATTAAATTCAGGGGTCTGCACAAAAGTATCATCTACAACAAATTCCTGACTTGCACGATGCCTCACATCATCTGATAGCTCATCAAAGGTTTCAAATGTGATCACACTTATTTCCAATGGAATATCACATTAGGGTATAACAGGAGCATTAAACTATGATACTTCTTCTTCCTCCTCAGTGTTATCTTCTTCCATGGATGGGGAACCAACTAAAAAGCTCACTTCAAGAGTAGACTGACGTGATAAGTGATCTACTGGTGTGATATTTTCTACTTGCCTCCTAGGACTAATGCCCCTTCCTCTTTCAAATGCCACAAGTGGCACATCTCTTATCAATTCTTCTTCATGGAGGATTAATTGTTCAATTATTTCTATGGGATCTTGTACCTCAGGGAAAGCCCCTAGATAGCCTGGGTTATTATTCACCTTCCAAGCCTCAACCATCATAACCCTATTGTAGGCATTCATTCTCATCATGTTTTTTTTTTTCTTCACAATTTCCGATGACAACTTCTAAAAGGAAACTATGCTCATACCCTTTCAATTTCTTAAAAAAATTGGCATCACAAATGAAGTGTTCAGGATCAAACTTTTCCCTTTTGTTTCCAACGAGAAAGCCATAATAATCCAATTTACCACTAACCAATCCATAGCCTGAATCAATGATAATAGTCAAATCACCAAACAAAATAGTGGAAGGCATGAAATTCTACCTCCCATAGCTCTTTAAATGCATGAAAGCTGAAAATGACACTTGCCTTATGATCTCTAAATAAGCAACTTTTTCTGGCATAGTCTTAGGCAACAAATAAGGTATAGCTTCAAATCCATAAACCCTGATAATAGTACAATCCCCAAACATGTACTAGTCCCCCCAATTGTGATTTATGCCTGCTTCATGACCCATATCTTTTGGTCAGGGAAATTTAAGATGTCTAGGGAGAGGTTGTGGTCACATTTGTGGCCTAGCATCTTGTATAGTGGTTTGACAAAATATTCCTCAAAATATAGGTAGTGGGACCTCCCACACCTATGTCCCACATAGATGTCCACATTTGTATAAGGCTTTGAATTTCCATCATTATCTAAGTCTTTTATTCTTAATTCCTTACCCCATATCCCCATCACCTATCCTTCATATAATATCATGTTCATGAAAAGAGAATTGTTCTTGAAATTAATGGCTTCACTATCATTCTTGATAATATTGAGGGAATTATTGATGTCCTTCGATAAATACTATGCATAATCATAGGGTCGGGCATTATGGCTCTGGATGTCTATGTCTAAAACCATGGGAACAATTTTCATGTTCTCAAGAACATCAATTCCCAGTACTTGACCAGCTGAGTAATAAGTGTATTGAAATTATTCTTCAAACAAAGCCACAGAGAATGGGGGCTTATCTTCACTAGAGAACCTCATAGTTTGGTTACTCACACCTTTAACCCTATGTAGAGGAAATTTTCACCTCTTGTAACTTGTTTCCATGGTGTGGTATTCCTCCAACAAGTCTTTGTTTTGTAATTTTATTTTGAGGGAAGTTTCTAGCTCAAAAATCATGGAAATATAATCTGGCTTTATGACCATGAACTGTGACCCGTCAGGAAAATGAATTGATCTCATTTTCAGATTGTAATTCTTTGCCAACACCTTGATTAACTTTTCATTCACAAAGACGTTGGATACCACAAGTTTACCCAAATTCAAATTCCATGGGTTTGACACTGGGCTATGCCATAATTTCTTCCTATAATGATAAATAAAGAGGTCGTAACCCCTACACAGAGTCCATACATCTCCCATATATATTTTTTATCTACTACTGTCACACATGATGGGTTAAGCTATGCTATTCTTCTATATTTTTGGTTAGAACTAGGACACTAATCGATTAAGTCGTGATTCAATTTCCTAGCTTCATTTTTTAATCATTTTGCTTTCTGTTTGCCTAGGGTTTTTTCCATCTCAACCCTACTCATGCAATGATTTTATCTACTTACTGAGAAAATAATTTGATCTGAGTCTAGACCACTTACTTGGATAAAGGCTGCAAATTTCCAACTTCCTACCACCATCCAACTTGGTTCTCCAAATCCTTCAATTACAATTCACAGTGATTTCAACTTCTTTGAGGCTATATTTATCAAATTTTGGGACACTTCATCCAACCCTGGTTCATAAATGGTGCTCGCACCACCTTTATGATCAAGTTCTTCATTAATAGCAGTAGTCTCATCAATATTTTTGTTAGTCACATCAATTAGATTAATCATCATTTCATAACTGTCGAAGAGACTTTTAATTAAAATTCTTGTTGTTTCTTTGATATGCTAGTATGGTGGTGTTTTTCCCTTCCCTTCTACTATTTACCACACTACCACCTTGCTCAAGGATTCTTACTATAGGGTTACGGTGTATACCACTCTACCACATATGTTGCTCACATTTTCGACGGTATAGCGATGTATGCTTTTGATGTATAGAGTGTCGATGAGACAATCTTATTTGTCTTACCAATATCTCAATGTCTCATCGAAATTAGATGTTATGTTCCTCCAACATTGGTTGCTGGTGTTGATGAGATAAGTTAATGTCTCTTGTCGATATACCATTTTCTGATAAAAAATTACTTCATTATATCCAAGAGTTGTGTTTTGTCAAGCACTTGTAGATATACCTTGCTGATGTGACATAAGTGATCCTCTCCTCGATATGCCTGTATCTTGTTGACATTTCACTGTTTTACATCATTGATGAGACATATAAATAAGTCTCTTCAACATAGGGGTGTCTCATCGACATTTTTGATTTGTGCTTTGTGCTAATGTTAGGGAGACTTTGCAGGGGCTCTCATCAACATGGTCTTGTCTTGTCGATATGCTATGAGAAATCATAGGAGTATTTCAAAGGAGGAATACACTTGAATGTTGTGATCAAGGGTTTTATTTGGAAGCTCACATGAGGGATTTTATTAAATTTAAGTTATTATGACAAGAATTCTATGCATATGGTGGATGTAAGAGATGAGTGAAAATGGAAGTATGCAAAAATAATTAGGATGGAATTTTGGCTACAACACAATCCATGTTTAAAAAAGGATGATTCTTATGGCCTAAACTTTTAAATGCTTCAGTATTATTATTTGTGTCGATACAAATTACCTATTGCAATATCCTTAAATTGTTCAATCTTTGGTATGAATTGTTGGTAGAAAAAAATAGGATTACTTGGATGCTTCTTCCATTCATTTTGTATCAACATATGTTTGTGAAGAAACAAAAAATAATAGCTCAATCATGTAGAGCTTTTGTGATTTTCAAATGAAGAGTAAGGTACATTTTTATTTATGTTAGATTACATTCATGTCCATAAACAAAATTAGAAGATTACATTACTAGATTGCACTTATGTAGATGCATATAATATAGGAAAGATTGCACAATCCTTTCAAAAATGTAGTCTTTATTGATAATGTAAATGTATTTTATTCCACACATGTCATGGAACTGACTATTTGAATGCATATAATCAAAAAAATAAACATTTATAGATGCAAAAGAGAAAATGCACATAAAGAGAAAGGGGACCTATCATTGGCTCAATGACGAATCCTGGTTGCTTTGTTATGCATCATCTTTAGTCTTCTCACTTATCTAAGCCTCCAAGTTGATGTCTTCCTTGTTGCTCCTAGGTTCCCTACATTTGAGTGAGAAGAGTGTTGTTAGAGAAATGAAGGATCACCAGTCAAAATATGTGCATTCAAATAACTTGCATACCATAGATGTCCAGGAAAACAAGAAATTTATCAAACATATCTATCATATGCTTGGTTTTATCTAACATGTTTTCTCATTGTGTAGGTATAGATAAAATTAGGTTGTTTTGTTTATCTGGTTACAACATGTGGGGTGAAATATGGCTCCCACAAGGGCTAATCCTAGCCTACTGCCCTATTGTTTCATTTGTGAAGGATAATCACAAGTAAACCATCCATGAAGCATTAAAGATCAATCTTTGCAAGGATAGTGGAATATGTTGGTAAGGGGTAATCTCCTTATTGGTAAAGATTTATCCTTATTAATAAGAACATTACACTATCAAAATATCCATGATTCTAACAAAATTGATCATCAAGGATTCCAAGATAGTTTTCATTAATAGTCTAGTTAAAAGTAAGCAGCCCCAAGCATCATAACAGTCACAAGAATTGAACATGAGGGGTAGTCATGTAGATTAAAAGCTTACACAATAGTCATCACTTGCAAAGATAGAGACAATATGTTTCCACATAACAAATTAAATCGAATGCATGAAAGGTACAATGATGAAGTCCATAATAGTGAATGTTGCTTAAGAGGGATTGAAGGACAACATTTTGTATCAAGGAGAACAAGGTAACCTCAAACTCTATTGTACCTAAGTATGACAATACCTGAGCTTCTGGTGTTTCTAGATGGAACCTATAGTGGAAAAGTGCAGTATCCATCTGAAGGAACAATCTTTGGAGCTTTTCCCTAAAATGAGGGTTGAAAAAATTAGAAGAAAAGAAATACCATAATTCTAAAGTAACAATTTGTATCAAGACAAATGTCAGACAGTATAATTAAAAAGACAAATCCTTACAATTGGACCTCAAATTGGACCAAATAGATTTATGATTTTATCTTTAGAATGTAGGAACTTTCTCTATCGGAGCTTCATGACTTGAAATTGGATCTCCAATTAGACCCATAAAATTTATGATTTTATCTTTAGAATATAAGAACTTTCTCTATTCGATATTCAAGACCTCAAATTAGATCAGAAGCTAGATAAGCAGATTTATGATTTTATCTTTAGAATGTACAAACTTTCTCTATCAAATATTAAAGATGTAAGGTTGGATCAGAAACTAGATAAGAAGATTTATGATTTTATCTTTAGAATGTAGGAACTTCCTCTGTCAGATATTTGGAAATTCCTACACATAAGTTTTGCTTCGGAATGAAAACACCTGGAAGTGTTTCACACTGGCTCAAGGTACAATCCAACCTAGTTATAACACTGATAGCAATCCAATTTTTCCAAAACCATCCATACCCAAACATTGCATCACAATCTATTCTTCCTGCACATAAAAATTCCACATATTAACCCCTTCTAAATAAAACTCAAAATACCATGAAACAATGAGTCCCCTATATTAGTAATTAAATAGGCAGTCTATAGGGCATAGTTTGATTTTATACAAGGATGCTCATGAAAGGAATATTCAAGTGACAGTGAGTGAGTTGTTTGAGATTGCAGTTGCTAGTGCAATATCTAGTCTTAATGGCAGTTAGCAAAGTAGTAAATGTGCAAGAAAATCAAATTGTACACAACAAAAAATTCACAATGTTATCTTGCATAATGCCTTAAGTTTGAAGAAAAATATCATTGTATCTTGATGAAAGTAGTGACCTTAAAGGTCAATCATTGGCAACCATGATTTTAAAACATGCTATTGTGCTTATGGAGGCAACATTTTAAGCAAGGCGGTGAGTGGTGGTTTGGAACAATGGCAGGTATGAAGGACTTGCTTTATATGCATACTATGCAGTCTAGCTTAAGACAACATTCTTAGAAGAGATTGAAGGTGGATTATGGAACTCAAGGGTTACATGATAAAGACTAAAGCAAAGACTGAGATCTATTTAAAATCCACTATCATGACGATATTAAAGATGTCAAATGGAAAACCCTAGCAACTAGAGTAATGAACATAGTGCGAAAGAGGATAGTGTGCTAGGGTACATTTAGGAGATCTCCACATTATCTAATCACGGGAAAATACATCATTTATTTATTTATTTAAATTGAAAGAAATTATTCTAAACCCCATATAGGACACATTGATACTTCAAAATCATTTGATTTATTTTTTTAAATTAAAAGAATTCATTATAAACCCTATATAGGATACATTGATACTTCAAAAGCATCTGAAGGAGTTTGAGATTATGCAAACATATGTCAATTAAATACTTGGATTATAAATAGTAGCACGAACATTGTAACCCTTGTTGATCAGAGCAAGAATGAGATAAAAAAAAATGAATCCTATGCCTCCCTACCATTCTCTATCATTCTTTAATGAAACACTTCTCCATTTTGGTATGCTAGGCTTGAAAATAAGGTTTCAACAAAGGTTTTATTGTATGTTTATTAAAATGAAAACTCCATTCTAGTAGGCTATGCTTGAAAATAAGATTTTGATGAAATTTTTAGAGTATGTTTATTAGATTTTTAGAGTATTTTGGTGGGATATATTCTTGATTTCTTAAATGATTTATTCAAATGGATTGTGATTGATGTGATTTGTTGCATTTAGTTTTCTAAATTGTAATGATGCCATGATTACCATACTACCATTGTCTCTTATTATACACGTTGTGGTATGGCAGGGTTTTTCCCTTCCCTTCTGTTGTTTACCGTACTACCGCCTTGCTCAAGGCTTCTTGCTGTGAGGTTGCGATGTATACCACTCTACCGCATATGTTGCTTACCTTCCCGGTGGTATAGTGGTATATGATTTTGATAATTACTTGAAGAGTTTCAATGAGACAATCTTATTAGTCTTACCGATATCTCAATGTCTCATCGACACTACTTCGTTATATCCAAGAGTTGTGTTTTTTCGAGCACTTGTAGATATACCTTGTCAATGTGACGTAAGTGATTCTCTCCTCCATATCCCTGTATCTTGTTGAAATTTCACTGTTTTACATCATTGATGAGACATATAAATAAGTCTCTTTGACATAAGGGTGTCTAAGACGACACTAAACCTGAAGCTAAACTTGAAGCTAAAGCTGGAGCTAAAAGTGGTGCTAAACTCGAAGCTAAACTCAGAGCCAAAGGTGGCACTAATGGTGGTGCCACACGTAGAGATAATATTGGCGCTAAAGGTGGAACTAATTTTGGCACAAATTAGTGTCTTAATTAGACCGACTTGTCCTGATTTGCATAAATAAATGCCAAAAATAGTGCCATCTCGATAAATAGCGTTGAGGTTTTCAAAAAATTGGAAAAAATATATTAAAATAGTTGGTGGAAACAAAAAATGGAGCAAATCATAGGGATTTTTTGTAGTGGGGTGTGAATAAAATGTCCATGTTTTAGTCCATGTTGGTCCATGTTAGCAAAATTTTAAATTGAGCTAATTTGAATTCAGAGTGAGGTGATAGCTCACATGTGTGAGATGACACCACACTGCCACCATTTTTCTTGATTGTATCCTTCATTTATTATTCCTTACTACCTTTATTTCCTCAATCATAATCCTAAGTCACCAAAAAGGTAAAGTTCATATGGCATTGGTGTTGGGAATTTAACAGCATTGCAGGAAGGAGAAATTTGGCTTTTAGACAAAGATTAGAGGAAGGGAAACCTTGCAGAGTGCTTGTTTAATTGCAAAAAACTAAAGTAATGGGAGGTTTGTTAATTAGAAATGAACCCATGATTCATGATGTAGTAATGCAAGATGCATTTTCCCAAGCCGAGTTGAGAAATTGTGGATGGTTAGATTATTTCCTGAAGCTTAATGGTTATAATGAAGACATTGTGCTGAAATTTGTGTAGACATTGTTTGAAGGAAAGGCCATGGTAAAAAGGTTGGAGGTAATATCTACTGAAGAAAGGATTGCAGAAGTTATAGGGTTTCCTATCGATGGTGAACATTACCCTGCTACTAGAGATGCAAGGTCATCTAGGGATAAATTTACTGAACCTGGTGACCCTCCATTGGATGTGGACAAGCAAGGTCCGAAGAGAATCTCTTTGCCTGAGCTGTGGAACCAAGTAGCTATCAACATTATGAAGTACATTTTGTGCATTTCAAACTCCTGAATCATATGAGGCATGGGAGAAGAATGAGCGTTCCAAATGTGTTATATCATCTTCTTTCAATCATGGTAGCTAAAACCCAAAAAGGTAGGGATAATTTGTCTCCCACCATTGTCTGATCAAATTATTAGTAGAGAAATCTTTGCATGATGTGTCTGATATGACTTGGGATGAATTTTTAAATATTGATCAATTTAGACTAGAGAATTAGTGACCTATGGTTTTTCCTCAACCTTGTAGGGTTAGTAGGAAAGTGATTTTTGTTGAAGTCACTCCTGGAGCCTCAACTTCTGGTGCATGCCCTGGTGTAAACCCTCCTGCAGCTGAGCAAACTATAGAGATTAGTTCTTCTGAGACATAACATTCAGGAAAAAGATAGATCCTCTTAAGAATCTGATTATCATGTCCCTCTTGAAACCCTAATTTGAACTAGGGCACAAAAAAAAGGAAGAAATAAGGGAAAATCTAAAAAGAAAATGATAGAAAATGAAGCGCCAAGCTCTAAGAAATAGAAGGTTGACACTGTTCTTCCTATAGTAAAAAAACCATGAAATCCCTCCTAGAAAATCAAGACCAACTGGGCCAACCATTGGTGTGTATCCTTAGAGAATCCCTAGCCCTCGAGGAACATCACGAGAGGACACAAAAGCTCCAATGGGGTAGGTGAATGTTGAGGAAAGGGAAATTTTTGAGGAACATGCAAATATAAGGTTGGTAGAGCTTGTTGCCATCGCATAACAGGTTGAGAGTCAAGAGTATGATGAGAATTAGGAGCTCCTATAGTAAGAGAAAGAGTTCCTGTAGCAAGAGCAAGAACCCTTGTAGCCAGAACTGGGTGAATAATCATAATCACTGTAGCAGGTGCCATGTGGAGAGCAAGAATCAGTGCTAGGAAAAGTTTTGGTAGAAATACATAGACCCTCTAATTTTTCATGGAGCATGGTAGCCATGAACCTATGGAATGCAATTGAAAGGAGGGAAGAAGAATTGAAAAATGAGAAATGCAAGCTAAAGGAGGAGATTAAGAAGAAATATGCAGAGATTGAAGAAAAGAATACAAAAATTATTTCCTTAATGGAAAAGGTGGACAATGTAGTAGCCTTAGTGCCTCAAATATTAGAGTGCGAGACTCCTCCAAGAGTCTATGATCTATATTTGAAGGAGAGGAATATTTATTTTAAATTATCAAGGACCATTTCAAATTTTAATCCTTCCATTGATACCCCTCTTGAATTTTTCCAGGCTTATCAAATTGCTCCTCCTGAAGTGAAAAATTTGTTGCGTCCCATGATCATGATTGGAATCCATTTTTTTATGTTGGGGATTTCCAATTAAGGGCATTTATGTTCTATATATAGAATGAAGTTAGTTGGGGACAACAGTTCAGGACTTATAGGAAAATATAATCCAACACTCCCTTGCCCATTAGGGCTGAATCTAGAAACCCTAGAGACATTTTAAGGGAATGACATATTTCTTTACCGAACAAGCTATATTAGTTGGATCATTCCTATGAGAAGCAATTTAGAAAGAATATGAGAAGGTAGCAGAAGCTATAGGGAAATCTATAATGTGATATTTGTCACAAAGGTGGAACAGTCTGACTGATGAGTTAAAATAAGTTGAACCTCACTCTCTGTAGAACTATGTTGCAACATGCAAAAGAGTTGATATATATATAGCTTAGAAGGATGAAGGGGCAATTTTGGCTCCCATTAACTTTTCAGCCACCTACCATATTATGGCCTATGCCAAATTTTAGGTATTATCAGTATGATATAGCTACAAAAAGGAAAAGATGGAACAAGTTGGACAACAAGCAAGGGTTCTATTGGGACCCCAATTCATACAATGCCAGAACTGATGTGGGACAATCGGCAGTTGCATATTTCAGGGTATTGACTAAGCAAAGGAATAACTCTTCCTCTGCTGGAGGACTAGCAAAAACTTAGGTTGGGGGGAGTGATGAGTCCAATTTATGGCTCAATTTTGATAGAGTTTATTATCCATTTTTTGTTATTGTCATAGACTTTGATACTTGGAGGTTGACCTTTTCATGTTATTTCCTCAAAACCATAGACATTGGGCATAAACTTATTTTTGTAACTTTTGAATGACATTTTCATGGAATGTGAACTATCTATGTTAATTTTACATGTGGATTAATGAATGTTACTTTAAGATAGTTATATATATGTAATTGTTGTGTGTACTAATGTTTTCATGCAGATATAATTAGAGCCTACAAAATTGAGGAAAATTATGCTAGCTGGTCATTTTCCATAAGAGTCAAAAAGGTGATCATTCAAAGGTCAATGAAGGGAAGACTCTCAATGGAGGGAAATTCCTAGTTCAAATCGAAGATTGTAACTACTTTGTAAATGGTCATAATAGTTTTTTGAGTGATTATAGGAACTATGGTTATGCTAGATTTGTGTTAAGGAAAACCGGCTTGACCAGATTCTACACATGCATAACCTACTTTCCACTTTCTATGCTTTCCATAAAATGGTTTCCTAATATGTTTGAGTTGACCACCTTGCTAGGTAGTTAGTTAGTATTTTTTTCTTCTATAAATAAGACTTGCATGCTCCTTCTTAGAAGGTTGATTAATCTGATGTTGTACTCACATTATTAGTTTCTTTTTCAGTAATACAGTTGCGTTGCTCTATTGTAATCATGATTTTCAAGGAATAAAATGAAGTTATAAGTTTGTTGCATTTGAGTTTGTCTTAAGGGATACTCATCCAAGGGAGACCACTTGGTGAGAATTCCATCCTTAGTTTAGTTATTATTTTTTTATTCAACAAATAGTTACAAATCTGGCAACTATCTATTCCAATAGCCACTAGAATTCGATTTAGTGACTGTTCCTGCAGATAGAGTAGTTTCATGTCTGTTTTCTTAGATTTTCATATCTATCATGCACTTCAACTTACTATCACCATTGGTTGATGTTCAACACTTATGTTACTTCTTTCTAATCAATTTTCTTTCAGCATTGTGTCTTCCTTAGTTGTAGAATGAATATGGCTACTATGGATTCCTAGTACACATATCGTGCTAACCCATTTCAAGCCTATGTCCCTAGGTTGACAAGTTAAATGCACCTTCATGATGATTAAGATAGTTATTCAAATTATATTTTCAATCTTTGAATCACAAATTTAAGGGATTAGTTGTTAAATCATTGTAGGAGGCTAACAATGATTATAGGAATCTTGTTTGTTGTAATAATCTTCAATAATTCTGCTCTTGAATACCATGAAAATTCTCTTGAATTCTCTCTTGATCATAAACTTTCTATCATGAATTTACTCAAAATTTCTAGGTGAAACATAGTTAAATAACCTCTTATTTATACATGTATCTTAAGATTAATTCCCAAAATTCAAATAACATAAGCCGACATTGAATTGGGATTTGAAATCATTGAAATATCACCAAAAAAAAATAAAATTTAAGTCCTAGGTGCAAGTGAGGACCCATTCACCCTATGGTGAATGGGTCCTAGGCCACTTGCCTAGGACACACAATACTCAATGTTAAACCTTATTTAGTGGCATTTATGAATGCCGGGTTTTATCCCTCAAAATTTGTAATTAATTAGGCTTGGATTTGAATTACAAGGGCCAATTAAGGAAAATTATCCTCAATCAATTAATGAAGCCCTAGATTAGTGTGAAAGTGTAAAGATACACCTTACAATACCAAAAACAAGACACAATTAAATCCATTTTAACTAAAAGGGCCCTAAAATTAATGTGAATATGTAAAATACATATTACAACAAGAAATTAAGGCATCATTAAGCTCATTTATTATTATTTATTCATTCCAAAATTAAGTGTGAAAAAGGAATACTTTTTCTTACACTACAGGTTGTATCATGGGCTTCAAAGAAACAACCAATTGTCACTCTTTCTTCAACAAAAGTGAAGTATGTGGTAGTCACAGGAGAAACATGTCAAGCTGTATGGATGAGAAGTGTGCCATAGAAAAATGACCCTTTGAAATTTTCATGGTCTTTTAGGTCTTTCTCTCATGATGCTTGGTCCATTTTTCTTTGATTTAATGTTGCAATGTGGTTTAAACATTTACATTAGGTCCTTAAAATTCAAATTATGGCATCTTGTGAAGGTTTTTTGAAGTGTTGTAAGACATTTCTACACTTTTCTAGACACTATTCATTACAATTCACCTAAAAATCACCTTTTCATCAATTATCAAGTCCTATTTTGAACTATTTTTAAGTCTTGTAACAAGATTTCACACTTTTCTAGGCTTAATTTCACTATTTACACCTTTCTTATGCTTTATTTGACCCCTTTATGCACTCATAAGGCTTAATTAAGTGTGTTTTTTAATGTAAACTTGACAAACAACATTAAATGCAAGATAATTCCTGACACCCAGTTTCAATTCCAAGGTGGGACCCATTCACCATGGGTGGCGAATGAGTCCCTCCAAATTCAAAATCACCTCATGTCGGCCTGTGATGAGGTATCATCAGGTTACTGAGGCACAAGTGTGTATAAATATGTTTTTTCTCCTCATTTTACATCTCCTAATTCATTCAAGCAATCTCCTCATTCACTAAGCATTCAATTAGCATTTGAGCACTTTGCATCATTCAATCAAGCATCAATCAAGTATCTTGGAGCAGCCATTAACATATCTTCAGATTTCTTCAACAAGGTTGTGGTGATTTTAGGACATTTCATGTTGTTTGTTCATCTTCCCTTGTTAATTTTTGTAAACATGGAAAATATACTGACATACTTGATCCCGACTAATAACATCATTTCATCCTAAATCATCCCTCAGTCTAACCATTTAATCAAATAACTTTATTTGATTAAATTCATCAATTTCCCTCTCTTAATTAAATAAATCATTTTATCTAATTAAGTCTTTGTCTCTTGTTAATTAAATCAATCTATCTGATCTAATTAACCCTATATCCATATTTAATTAACTAATTCCCTTTATTTGATTAAATCTCTAAAGTCTATCTATTAAATTAAATAAATTAAACCTTGTTTAATTTAAGCTAACATCACCCCCTTTAGCTAAATAAATTAAAATATTTATTTAACTAAGTCTAAAATCATATTCTTCTCATCTTTGATTTAAATAAACCCACAAATCTAAGTCAAATTTGTCACATCATCTAATCTCTCATTAAATTAATTGACCTTTGATTAATTTAATCCTCATTCATGTCTCATCCTCTAGCTTTTAGCACTTGCACATGAAAATAGATTTAATTCATTTATTAAATCTCTCTTTTCCCTCAACATGGCATAATGGGGGAATATTCTCTCAAATTTGAATTCAAATCCAAGTGGACTTTGTCCTTACAACAAAACATTAACTTCACCTAATAGGTCCTTTTTCCTTGAGCCAAGTGGCATTTAAGACATTCCTTTTCCCTCTTACATGTCATTTCACTAATTTCAAATATCACCTAATTGCATTTATGGGCACATTCATCAAAATGTGCACATCCCTCAACCATTCTCATCTTGACAAGTGGAACCTTTCCATTGGTTGAATTTTAGTCCCACATTGCTTCATTTTGGGAATTTCTCCAACTTGTCAATCTATAAATAAGAGGTTTCTCTCCTTATTTGATCATCCACAATTTCACCAAAGTTATTATACTCAAATCCATAGCAATTCTCATCCATTTTTACCCAATCTTAGCTAGGTTATGGAGATTTTCATCTTGGAGCACACTTCAATCATCAAAAAAACTTGCATAGGAGTTGGGAAAGGGCTAATTTCCACATCAAATTGGCATCAAGTCCCCCAAGAGATTAATAGTTTGCATTACATTTGAATAGGACTTAATATCTTTCGTTTATGCTTGTTTATGTTTTTCATTTCATTTCCTTTCTATTGCAATTTAAATGGATTTTTTTGGGAATCATGATACTAACTTGCATTTGATCTAATAGGGTGTTTGTTTCTTGTGTTTGTGCAGGTTGGGAATCTTGGTTCGCATTTTGGCACTAGAAGGAGGGAAAACCAGAAGTTCTAATCATGTTTTTTCACCAAATTCCATTTTTTTTGTTGTTTTTTGTGTCTACAAGAAACTGCACCGCTGACAGACCAGCGTCACATTTTAGAACCGCTAGGACTCCAGCATCGCTATATCACACTACTACAAACTCCAAAATTTGATTCTCTTTGTTCCCACTAGAGATTCAAATTTCCAAAGTGCACCATTGAGTCCTTTTCACCCGCTAGAATCTTTCCAACCGCTGGTTGAAATAGTGACACCTTCATGCTCTGTATCCCTACTACAAAGCGATGTTGACTGACAAGCTACGTTATATAGCACTGTTGGAAATTCTAACCTACACCGCCTTCATAGGTTCCACCGCTGGAGGGAAGTAAAAAGTGAAAATTAGTTTTATGACACTTTTTTTTTCAAATTCTAATTGTTTGGATTGTTCTCTGATTTCCTGACCTCTATTTTTGCAGATCTGACTAGTTTTCTTGTAGATTGGCTTGATCAAAGGAGAAGAGTCCAAAAGAAGCATAAAGACATCATTTCATGATACCAAGTGTTTTTTAACACTTAAGTGTTTGTTCAACACTCTTAGAGAATTCACCCTCTAAAGGAATATTGTTATCTTTCATGCTTAGGACCTATTAGTTTTCTTTTGGGCTCAAGAAAGAACACTTTAATTTCTTGCTACAAAAGGGCTTAAAATGAATCTTAGGACAAACTCACTAGATTTCGTTCGAGGCTAACAATTGAACAAGGAAAATTCTCACATTTCCTTTGGTACTTAAAAATAAGTCATTATTGCTTTGTGGGTTTAAAATGAACATGTGCTACTTTGTTTTGTGATTGATTACTCAAACTAAAATCATTAAAAAGATGCTTGTGCTTCTCTCGTGCCTCATGGTGATCTTGTGAATCAAAAGGCTTTCTGGTGGTCTTAGGTTGGGACAAAATGATTGCCTCCACACTTCATTTTGGGAACTAAAATTGAACAAAACATCTTGCGATTGTGAGCCAAACCTATCCCATGTATTCTCTCTTTGTTTCTCAACAAATATCAATCAAGTTATGGATATGTTTGCTCGCTATTGTTTATCTTATAGGGCTTGCCTTGGGGAAAAAGTACTCACCCAAGGGAATGACTCAATTGGTAACACTCTAAAGCCAAGAGTATTTCTAGTCAGGATATAAAAGTGGGTACTGGAACAAAGGCCAGTATCACGCAGTTAGCTTTGATGAGAATGGAAGCCATGGTCTCTCGCCTCAATGGGTCAACTCCTATGAATGGGAAGTCCAAATTAAAACCCTTGTTGTAGAAAGGCCAAAATCCCTATCTATTTTTTGGTGCAAGAATGGTCATTCTGAAGCCGCCCCACACTTTTACAATTTTTAGTAGAAATGGAAAGTATACCATGGGAGTTTCATGGGTGCTGATGCTTGGCTACCCCGTATAAGTGAGTGTCATGGAGGGGATCTAGTGGGGTCAAGCATCTAACCATTCACAAAAAATAAGGGTAGCTAGACTTTTCCAAGTGGGGACTCAACAAATACAGTCTTGCATATCCATAGGATTGTGCTTTTTCTTGGTTACAAAACACTTTGTTTGTTTGAAAAAATTTGGAAACAAACATTTAACATTTGTCATCAAGACTTCAAACCCTTTAGGAAGCAAATACAATTGACCAAATTCATGTGTTATTTCTTGCCCTTGGGATTCTATCCTTAGGGGTTTCTAAACACTTTGTAGTACCCCTCCATTCTCAACTAGATGTGCAAGTAGTCTGGCTAAGGAGTCAGAAGAGAAAGATAGGGCAAGGGCGTCTAATGGTATTTTATATGTGGAAATTGAATTAATTAAATAAGGGTAATATTTTTATTAAAATGCTAGATTAAATGGTGTTTAAATAGTTAAATGTTTTGTTTATTTTTAAAAAGTAATGTATTTTATTAAATAATAATTAAAATATTAAATTGTGTTTTATTATTTTAATTAATTATCTTGTTGAGGATAGTTGTTAGAATAAAGTATTTAAATTAATTAGATAATGTGCTTTGTAAGTAAAAGTTGTAAAAAGCGGAAATTAAAACAAAAAAAATATTGAGAATAGAAAAATAATTAAATAAAAGTTTGGAAAAGATGTGAGAATGAATGAAAACTCGGATCTAAATAAAAAAAATAAAAAATAAAAAATAAAAACTTTCTTTTAAAAAAATATAATTGCTTTGTTTATGATTTTTATGAGATTTTGGAAGTAATGGGTAATATCTTTGATTTTTATTTTATTTTATTTTATTTTATTTTTATTGAAAATGGGGAGGGTCTGCATGTTATTGGGTTAAAATAGGTTTTTGATAGAGATTGGGAGAAAAAAGATGAATAAATTCTGGGATGGAATTGGGGAGATTATCAAGTGGGCTATTCTCGGGAGTTCGGGACAGGGTTTTTGGAATTATTGAACTGGGGACGATGTTCGTATAGGGACCACCATTTCAAAATCAGCAGAGGCCCGTGTGAGGTACCTGCCTGGTTGGTGTTTCCAGATCTATTCTTCAACACTTAGAGACGGGTATGGAAACCCCCTTTACCTTACTTCGTTCTTTTGAAGGTTTTAAATTCAATAGTGATTATTTTGATTGTTGATTTGGTAGCTAAACTATCCTCTATTGTATAAGCGATATTGATAGTTCATTTAAATGAGTTGTCTTTATGGTATTCAATGCTAAACCTGGTGCCTGTTGGCTACTGTGGTTCGCTGTTTTAATATGATCAATTGAAACCCTATAAGTCTTTGACAGGAATATTTTAGCATACCTTTTTATGTCCTTCTGCACTTTTCATGCATGCACTTTAAGATGCTTTAAAAAGGGATGTTCACTCTCAAGTTTAAATTTATTGAATCCTCAATCCAAAACTCGTGCACAACTCATTATCTTGTTCTTCCTGATTTCCATTTAGTCGGGTTCATTCACGTACATAAACTTGGGGAAAGGAAATTTGATTTGGTACCTTCGAATATCATATGGAGTTCTTAGGACGGGGTCTTCTCTGCCTCTGTAGTCTGTCGCTTCAGCTTTTGGCTGTATGGAATTGCGTTCCTCAACCCTTGCTGCAATCCCAAGTTCCCCACGCAATTTCTTATTTGGTGGATTCTGTGATTGTGGAATATTCAGCCTATTACACTTGTATTCTCTTTTAATCTATGCAGCCTTAGCACTAAACTAGTTCATGCATGTCTGACAGTTACTTTTGCCATTGGAAGAAAATCATGTGTAGCAGTCTTACCCATTGACTTCCTTCACTTCTAACGTGATCTCTCTCTCTCTCTCTCTCTCTCTCTCTCTCTCTCTCTCTCTCCTGCGCCATGCAAATGGAGTCTAATGGTTGCTGACTATCGATGGAACTAGTCTTATATTTTTTATTTTTTTTGGCTGGGTTTTGTATCGAACTTGCATGGAGTATTTGGTATAGTTTTTCCTTCTTGCGGGCCTGTAGGTCAATCATGCACTTCTTGTGATCAACTTTGTATGTAATGCAAAAAGGGTTGTTGTTGGGTGAAGTGGTGCACAACCTCATTCTCTAAACCTACGTGGATGTTTGCACCCATTTTGTGTCTCAAATGGTGCATCCCTGTTAATTCCTTCTATTTGCAAATGCTTAAAAGTTTCTACAGTCCACTGCTAATCCTCTAGCCTAGGCAGCGACACAATTCTTTAAAGATATGTAATTTCTTTCTTTTCTCTTGGCTTTACCCACAATGAATTTTGATGTACCTGCTTGCACAACCATTATGGTGGAATTCGGTGTACTCCTACCAATTACTTTTCCTTGAAAGCTTTCTAAAGCCTTCGATAGACCTACTCTTGTGTAGCTTTCACCCTCTAAGCTTGCATGCTTCTGTCCTGCAATTTACTGCAATGGTCTAAGTTGGTGTTTGTACTTTGAAATGTAACCCTTGTTATGTGATTCGCTTTCTTTTCCTGTATTGATTAATCACTTCATTACATTCGATGGAAAAGATTTATGATGGCGTTTGGTACTTACGAGTTATATGGAGCAAACGTTAATGGTGATTAAGCAGTAAGCAGTGTATACATATATATATATATCCTCATATTGTGTGTGTTTGGTGTTCACAGAAGCCGGAGTACTTTGATAATTCAATTTTATATATAGTGGTTAAGGAAATTGTATATATATTTATATATCAAGTAAAGTATGGTTAATTAATCATGCATAACATTGACACTTATTACCCTAACTCTTAGTTGTTCTCGCAGCCGATACACACAAGGTCTTATTAGTCTAACCGCAAATCAGTGAACCTTCCTCTCACTTGAGTAAAATTAGAATGACAACAAAGTAGAATCAAATATATATCTTTTATAAATACAGAAATATGTGATTAGTTATTTATATATGTTAAGCATAAGTACAAACATTGAGTTAAATGAAAAGCAATGTTGGTTGTGTTTAAATAGGCATTCAAATACTTATGAATTATGATTCAATTATTATGGTCGACTACATTGTATTGTAAGTTAATTATTTTATTCTCAATAGTTATATATATTTGTATATATATATCTCATGATTATGATTAAAGTAATTTTGTTTCTATTTTATTTAATATGTCTATATAGATTCCTCAAATTATTCTAAAATTATTCTTATAGTGATAAACATATAAAATGTAGTGTTATTTTAAATGATTACGTAGTGAGTGAACCATGGAATTGTTTTCTTATAGCCTCTATTATCTATTATTCAGTTTTAGTTAAAAGTAATTTATTGTGTTAAATGTATGATTAGATATTCATATAATATGCTGATATACTTTGATTAATTTAAGTGATTTCAAAATAAGTGTAAGAGAAAATATAATGATGAATTAAATATCCGTTGAAGCTTATTGCTCTTGAGCCCTTGGTAAGACTAAAAAGATAATTTAAATGTTTCTAAATGTTTATTGGGATGTGTAATCTTTAGTTTGAGTAAGTTGTTAAGGAAATTTGTTAGTGAGGATTTCAAATGTCCATTATGATTTATTGCTTGAACGTGTCTGTTTGGGTAAATATTTGTATATAGGATGAATTCTAGAAGATGTTATATAACTTCTTTTATTATTTTCAATGACTTCTTAATTGATGAAAAATAAAAAAATAAAAAAAAAAAAAATGTAAATGAATATCTAATGTTCTTCTTCTTAGTGTATAGCTTGAGTGTGCTAGTAGATGTAAGTGATTGGTGTAAATATGTATTGACTTTTAAATAGAATATAATTGTTATTTTTTTTAAATCTTCATGACTAATGCTTGGATTGTATTCTTACTTAACCAGACAATTGAATGATTGATTTTTGATCAACTTACATTTAGATAAATGAGAAGGCCAATGCAAGTAAATGAATTTAGACAATTTCTTGAATGATTATTTTTCCTTGCATTCTTTTTACCATTGATTCATAAGTCCTTGATAGGATAGTTACTTTTAAAACTCTTGTGAGTATGATTGACTTGATTGTCGAGTGGTTTAGTCTTCCAATTGTGAATGCAAGTCGTTAATGGCTACTGTTGTTATGCCTTGTGACCTTTCTTTTACATGGATGAATAAATATCTGAGTAGGCTATTTTTATTTTATTTTGCAAGATTATGCTTCATAGTTCTTCAGTCTTCGGCTTCACCTAAGTGGGTGGTAGCCGCCTAAGAAACTGTCTGGGGTGATGGACCCTAGAAAGGGTTGCATACCCACTCTTCTTGTATGTAATTTTGTTTGGGTCACATAATGCTTACGAATAGAGGTTTGAGGTAGTGTGTATTTGTGGTGATGTGTTACTTTTGTGTTGAGGTAGATTCCTCCTTGGAAGTCTTTTGAGTGAACCCTTGGTTGTTCAGTCAGTGAGTTGGAGTAGCTCAAGTTGTCGAACTACGGTGCCTCTGCGAATTATTTACGTAGGCAAGGCCATAGAGTGATGAACTCCCGAGGCATTAGGTCGGGCCCCTAGGACTGTTCTTCTGAGTCTTGATTGAGTCTTGTCATTTATTTTCGGTAACGTAAAAAAAAACTACCATTGATTTGTTAGAATCACCAAGATCACCTGCATGCAAGATGGATACCTGTCACATGCAAAAGATATGAAGAACGAAAAAGCAATGTTCTCAGAAAACCTCTCTGTGAAAATGCATTAAGAGAATCAATTATTACAATGTGATCAATCCTTATGAAGGAGATCAAGAACCCTAAAAGGGAAACCCTAAATGAAACCCTAGTGTGCACACTTAATAATTAATAATTAATTATTAATGCTCTAAGTTTAGCTTTAAGTAATAAAGAGGAATAGTAACTTAATTAATTAATCAATGTGATGTAATTAATTAAGCATAATAACTTATTACTCTAACACCCCTTAAGATGAACTTAGGGAAGAAGCTAAAACACTAGAATAAGATGCATGAAAGCAAAGATGGGTCCCGGCAACGAGGCCTGATCAGGTACCCATTTACAAATGCAATAAGGAGTAGAGAAGGAAAAACCCAGTGGGACAAAACCCCCCTACAATGAGATTACATGCTGCAAAGAAGCACTGGAAGAACTCTGTAGAGTAACACTGGAACTTGATATAGGCAAGCAAGGAAATATTCTTCTGTATACTACTGAAACCGGATGAGAGTCACTGATTGACTCAAGGAATCATGATTAAAGCAACAGAAACCTCGATGCCACGGAACACTGGAAAACTCCAAACTGGAACAACTCTGGAATCTAAAATGCAGCAAGTGATTATTAAATGATGTATTACTGAAAACGAAGTGCAAAGATGCAAGATTCACTCTCCCAACTGCCAAAACATCCAAGTAATCACCAACCAACCCATCGGGCCAAATCTGGACTAACTGATAAACTTGGGACAGATACAGAAAAAGTGTATGGACAGCAATATAGAGCTCCTTAATACCTTTCCAACGCTGCAAACGAGGTGAAAATCGGAGATCGTGGCAAAAAGTTATGAGCTCGGAAGTCCAAAAACAACATCTGACTTCAAACAGTAATAAATGCAGTAAAACAGAAAAATACTGTAAAATAAACTGCACCACAGGAAAGAGCTCGGAATCAGCTTTCCGGCGATATCTCGTTTGCCCGATTTCGATACCGTATGCCCAAGTTATGGCCAAAAGAAAAAAACTGCTTCTTTAGGGCAAATTAGGGCTAGGAGGGGGCAAAGAGGGCCGGCCGTACGCTGACGTCATGCTGACGTCAGCAGTTCACGAGCATAAATTTGACGGCCGTCTGGCCGTTAGGGCAAAAAATCGCCCAATGAAAAAATTTGGGCCCCTGGTCCTGTGGGCGACCAGGGGCTGAGCGTCGGGGGCTGGGGCGAAGATGGAGGCCGCCGGTTCTCCATAGGACCACGGGTGCGCTGGAGGGGGCCGGCCGGGGCGGATCTAAGCCTCTGGTCCGCAATGTGACCGCCGGCCGCAGAGACAAGCCCTCAGGGGCTGGCGGATGACAGCGGCGGCGGCAGGTTCTCCATATGGCCCGGGGCCAGGCGTAAGAAGCCCGCGGGGGCTGAACGGAGGCAGCGGTGGCGGAGTCGGCGGCAGAAGTGGGCAGCGGCGGCGTTTGGGTGGCCGCCCGGTGGCCGCCCGGTGGCCGCCGGGCGGCGGATCTCTCCATAACTGGAAGCGCCGGCCCGAGTTTCAAAAAAACCCATTTTTCGACATTTTTTACGATTTTCGAGCCTCGGAATGCGTGCTGGGGAGGCCGTACGGCCGTCCAGACAAAAAAAAAAATTGCCTCCCGGATCAACTGCACGAAAATGGACGATTTGACAGGCGTTTCTAGGGTTTTGGGATGCTGCGAACGCGATGGCGACGTCCGTTTGAGCCCATTGTGAGCCAAAAAATAGACTACCCCCAGATCTTGCAGAAAAAATGCCTGTGGAAACCCTTGCACCCGAAACTCACAAAGAGGCCATATCTTCAGATCACGAACAAGCAGCTGCAGGTCTGGAGCTCTGATACCATGTTAGAATCACCAAGATCACCTGCATGCAAGATGGATACCTGTCACATGCAAAAGATATGAAGAACGAAAAAGCAATGTTCTCAGAAAACCTCTCTGTGAAAATGCATTAAGAGAATCAATTATTACAATGTGATCAATCCTTATGAAGGAGATCAAGAAACCCTAAAAGGGAAACCCTAAATGAAACCCTAGTGTGCACACTTAATAATTAATAATTAATTATTAATGCGCCTAAGTTTAGCTTAAGTAATAAAGAGGAATAAGTAACTTAATTAATTAATCAATGTGATGTAATTAATTAAGCATAATAACTTATTACTCTAACATGATTTATATCACTCCTTTTAGTGATCATGTGTTAACTATCTTTGATCTAATGTGTGTGCCAAGTCATGTAGACCTTGCAGGTATAGGCATTGGGAGCAAGGACTTGTCGATAAAATAGAATGTAAGAGGTATGTAAGCTAACCTAAGTAAGTAGACTCTATTGCCAAAGTTAATAATTCACTTCTATCTTTTCGTGTAGCTTATGTGATCATTGAATATAGTTACAAGTGGTGAATTGGGTTGTTGTTATCTTTGTTTTCGTTGTTAGTTGTTTGTGAAGTAACCTCGCGTGCCCCAGATAACTAAGTGTAATAGTGTAATGTAATGTGTTATGTGTGTATGGCTAATGTTCTTACATGTTCAATTGTATTGTTTAAAAAAAAAAAAAAATTAGTTGCTTTGTCTGTGTTCTTTGGGTTTGCATGGCGGGCGTTACAACTTGGTATCAGAGCAAAGGTTTTAACACTGGGCACTCTGGTTTCATATGAGCCCATTATGTTGTCCGGTTTATATATTCTATCTAGAAGAAAAGTTAGTCTACATATGCATATGTTATGAAGGCAAAAATGTTATACTGAATGAATCGAGGTGAATGTGAATTTATTAATTTAAGTTGTTAAGTGATCATTGTAATCATGATATTGGCTTGTAGCATCATGAGATATATGGAAAATGGTACTTATGGAATGTGATCTTTTGAAGAGTAATGGAGTTGTGCATGTAATTGTAACCCCTGTAAATGTGAGAAACCAGTAACTGTGCATTGATTGAGTGTTGTGAGTACCCTGTGCTTGCTTTGTGTGCCATGCGATGGTGATACTATGTATCCATCCATGGGGAAACTGTTGTATTTGGTGTGGGATTAACCATACCATTATGTGTGTATGATTGTTACCTAATTGAGGGCCAACCCACGTGTGGTTGAAAATCTATACATATAAGAGTAGCCAAAAGCTAGTTTCATGGATTCTTTTCTTTTGGTTCTCTAGTCCCTCAATCTGTGAAGGGGTAGTAGCAGCCACAAAGTTCCTTGGGCGGAGTGTGTAGCGTACGCATATTGCGACGCAGAGTATTCTTAGCTCAACCGATCCCGAGGAAACGTACTCACTACTTCCCCTTATGATGGATCAGGGTACTTGATTCATATGTGTAGCCTAAACCCCACAGTTTTGAGTATAGCAGCATTGGTTGTTAGTATTGTCTGGCCGTCCATAGGGACGTTGAGCTGACATTAGCGAGTGAACCTCGTCCGTATGAGAGGTGAAGCTCGAGTAGCCCCATATTGATATGCCCTTATATGTATTGCATACACCGTATTTGCACATGTTCCGACATGATGCAATGGATACGATGCCACACCCCACTGATGTTCCGACATAGTGCTGGTGATGATGCCGTGTTGTTGATGGTAGCGAGCTGGGCTCGAGGACACGATGCCACGTGCTTAGACACGTGAAGGTGCACTATGAGATGTGCTATGATAGCCTACTTGTGTGATGAGCATAATGGGGCCTCACACATTTGTAGAGGGATACTCATGTTTTCTTTCAACAGTGTTTGGGTCGGTTAGCATATGGGGAGGTCCTAGCCATGTATATCTCTGGCGACGGTGAGTACCTGCGTGTGCCTTTTCCATGAGGTATCGCTATGCAGGGTGTGTCTAGCGCGTGCCTACTTCCGCGGAGCCACAGACACACTGCCATGCGGCATACGACCAGTGCGTGCCTTCTCCGGCTGGTGTATGACCACACCGCACTGAGATGCGATGCAGGATGGAGGCCGAGGTGCACATCCTATGCGGGCAACCAAGCAGTGCGAGGGCCACTTGGTTAGTCCATGTCGCGTGATGATGCGAGGCAGAGTGTAGCCGAGGAGCACACTCTGGGTCATGTGGATGGCGTGCTCACTCTACACCACATGGGGGCTATTGTATAGCCGGACGTTGTTCCCTCCTTCCTCGTTTGGTGGGTAGTATCTAGTCACGCAGTGTTGTATAGTGCAATTTCTAAGATTGTGAACTTTCTTTATAATTATTGATGATTTTCTAGTGATTGTGAAAGCCGACACTTTGTATATTTGATTGTGATGGTTTAGCCACACCTTGTGATTTTATTTGCTCGTAGCCTCATGGTTACATTTGATTTAGTGTTAGAATTGTACACATTTATTTCTTTATTGTTGAAATTGAATTTTTTTTTTCTTTTAATTATGGCTTTGGTGTCTAAACTAATTTATCCTTATTGTTTTTGAGGTTGGCTATGTGTTGTATTGTGATTCTTCTCCAAGGACGTATGAGGTGGACTTGGTGAGTGTATACGAGGAAGTAGACGCAGGGAACCTTGAGGATGGGGGTATGTGAGGCTATTTTATAGCTAGGACCCACTACCCACCTATGTGTGATGACTATCTTTTGGAGGTTAACCACCTTGTACAACAAGAGATGGGTCATAGTGGTCTTGTTTGGATGGTCTCACCATGTGAGTGTGGCCTAACACCATCGAGCCACTGAGTGTGAGGTATGATTTATGTGAGATGGATATTGGCTCTTGGCTCATGGATTTTGTTTGATGGCTTAGTATGCTGCTTTCCGGTGTCGAGATGGACCCTTGTGTAGCCTCGTTATGTGGTTCCCGGTGCTGTGACTATGTATGTATGTGTTAGAAGAATATTTCTTATATTTTGTGCCTATTAATGTAAAAGAGGGATAACCATGTTGTCTTAAATGTGGGTATATTGTGACTCTGTGGTATAAAATGGATTGGATATTATTGAGAATCGTAAATTGTGACTTAAAATGTTACTGAAACATGATATGGTGTGTATTTTTGTTAATTTCAAGTAATCATTTGATGTGTTCTATCTTCTATGATATTTTGAAGATGATGTTGTGTAAATGGAAAATTGAGTTAATAGGAGTACTTGCTATTGTTATTAATGCTAAAACCCAGTATGTTATTGTAAGAGATGTAAGGAATTATAAAGAAAAGTAGTTAAGAAGATATTGTTTTCAAATGTGAAGCCGAATAGTGATTCTAATTGCAATGATTCAGAAAAAGGGTGTACATCAATTATAGATTAGAGAAATTTTGGTACTAATGTGGTTATGTTTCCATTTTGAGTCATGTGACTTCCAGGAGTAAGTCGAGTTTTAGGGGGGGAGGATGTAGTACCCCTCCATTCTCAACTAGATGTGCAGGTAGTCTGGCTAAGGAGTCAGAAGAGAAAGATAGGGCAAGGGCGTCTAATGGTATTTTATATGTGGAAATTGAATTAATTAAATAAGGGTAATATTTTTATTAAAATGCTAGATTAAATGGTATTTAAATAGTTAAATGTTTTGTTTATTTTTAAAAAGTAATGTATTTTATTAAATAATAATTAAAATATTAAATTGTGTTTTATTATTTTAATTAATTATCTTGTTGAGGATAGTTTTTAGAGTAAAGTATTTAAATTAATTAGATAATGTGCTTTGTAAGTAAAAGTTGTAAAAAGTGGAAATTAAAACAAAAAAAATATTGAGAATAGAAAAATAATTAAATAAAAGTTTGGAAAAGATGTGAGAATGAATGAAAACTCGGATCTAAATAAAAAATAAAAAAATGAAAAAATAAAAACTTGCTTTTAAAAAAATATAATTGCTTTATTTATGATTTTTATGAGATTTTGGAAGTAATGGGTAATATCTTTGATTTTTATTTTATTTTATTTTATTTTATTTTTATTGAAAATGGGGAGGGTCTGCATGTTATTGGGTTAAAATGATAGGTTTTTGATAGAGATTGGGAGAAAAAAGATGAATAAATTCTGGGATGGAATTGGGGAGATTATCAAGTGGGCTATTCTCGGGAGTTCGGGACAGGGTTTTTGGAATTATTGAACTGGGGACGATGTTCATATAGGGACCACCATTTCAAAATCGCAGAGGCCCGTGTGAGGTACCTGTCTGGTTGGTGTTTCCAGATCTATTCTTCAACACTTAGAGACGGGTATGGAAACCCCCTTTACCTTACTTCGTTCTTTTGAAGGTTTTAAATTCAATAGTGATTATTTTGATTGTTGATTTGGTAGCTAAACTATCCTCTATTGTATAATCGATATTGATAGTTCATTTAAATGAGTTGTCTTTATGGTATTCAATGCTAAACCTGGTGCCTGTTAGCTACTGTGGTTCGCTGTTTTAATATGATCAATTGAAACCCTATAAGTCTTTGACAGGAATATTTTAGCATACCTTTTTCTGTCCTTCTGCACTTTTCATGCATGCACTTTAAGATGCTTTAAAAAGGGATGTTCACTCTCAAGTTTAAATTTATTGAATCCTCAATCCAAAACTCGTGCACAACTCATTATCTTGTTCTTCCGGATTTCCATTTAGTCGGGTTCATTCACGTACATAAACTTGGGGAAAGGAAATTTGATTTGGTACCTTCGAATATCATATGGAGTTCTTAGGACGGGGTCTTCTCTGCCTCTGTAGTCTGTCGCTTCAGCTTTTGGCTGTATGGAATTGCGTTCCTCAACCCTTGCTGCAATCCCAAGTTCCCCACACAATTTCTTATTTGGTGGATTATGTGATTGTGGAATATTCAGCCTATTACACTTGTATTCTCTTTTAATCTATCCAGCCTTAGCACTAAACTAGTTCATGCATGTCTGATAGTTACTTTTGCCATTGGAAGAAAATCATGTGTAGCAGTCTTACCCATTGCCTTCCTTCACTTCTGACATGATCTCTCTCTCTCTCTCTCTCTCTCTCTCTCTCTCTCTCTCTCTCTCTCTCTCTCTCTCTCTCTCTCTCTCTCTCTCTCTCTCTCTCTCTCTCTCTCTCTCCTGCGCCATGCAAATGGAGTCTAATGGTTGCTGACTATCGATGGAACTAGTCTTTTATTTTTTTATTTTTTTTGGCTGGGTTTTGTATCGAACTTGCATGGAGTATTTGGTATAGTTTTTCCTTCTTGCAGGCCTGTAGGTCAATCATGCACTTCTTGTGATCAACTTTGTATGTAATGCAAAAAGGGTTGCTGTTGGGTGAAGTGGTGCACAACCTCATTCTCTAAACCTACGTGGATGTTTGCACCCATTTTGTGTCTCAAATGGTGCATCCCTGTTAATTCCTTCTATTTGCAAATGCTTAAAAGTTTCTACAGTCCACTGCTAATCCTCTAGCCTAGGCAGCGACGCAATTCTTTAAAGATATGTAATTTCTTTCTTTTCTCTTGGCTTTACCCACAATGAATTTTGATGTACCTGCTTGCACAACCATTACGGTGGAATTCAGTGTACTCCTACCAATTACTTTTCCTTGAAAGCTTTCTAAAGCCTTCGATAGACCTACTCTTGTGTAGCTTTCACCCTCTAAGCTTGCATGCTTCTGTCCTACAATTTACTGCAATGGTCTAAGTTGGTGTTTGTACTTTGAAATGTAACCCTTGTTATGTGATTCACTTTCTTTTCCTGTATCGGTTAATCACTTCATTACATTCGATGGAAAAGATTTATGATGGCGTTTGGTACTTACGAGTTATATGGAGCAAACGTTAATGGTGATTAAGCAGTAAGCGGTGTATACATATATATATATATCCTCATATTGTGTGTGTTTGGTGTTCACACAAGCCGGAGTACTTTGATAATTCAATTTTATATATAGTGGTTAAGGAAATTGTATATATATTTATATATCAAGTAAAGTATGGTTAATTAATCATGCATAACATTGACACTTATTACCCTAATGCTTAGTTGTTCTCGCAGCCGATACACACAAGGTCTTATTAGTCTAACCGCAAATCAGTGAACCTTCCTCTCACTTGAGTAAAATTAGAATGACAACAAAGTAGAATCAAATATATATCTTTTATAAATACAGAAATATGTGATTAGTTATTTATATATGTTAAGCATAAGTACAAACCTTGAGTTAAATGAAAAGCAATGTTGGTTGTGTTTAAATAGGCATTCAAATACTTATGAATTATGATTCAATTATTATGGTCGACTACATTGTATTGTAAGTTAATTATTTTATTCTCAATAGTTATATATATTTGTATATATATATCTCATGATTATGATTAAAGTAATTTTGTTTCTGTTTTATTTAATATGTCTATATAGATTCCTCAAGTTATTCTAAAATTATTCTTATAGTGATAAACATATAAAATGTAGTGTTATTTTAAATGATTACGTAGTGAGTGAACCATGGGATTGTTTTCTTATAGCCTCTATTATCTATTATTCAGTTTTAGTTAAAAGTAATTTATTGTGTTAAATGTATGATTAGATATTCATATAATATGCTGATATACTTTGATTAATTTAAGTGATTTCAAAATAAGTGTAAAGAGAAAATATAATGATGAATTAAATATCCGTTGAAGCTTATTGCTCTTGAGCCCTTGGTAAGACTAAAAAGATAATTTAAATGTTTCTAAATGTTTATTGGGATGTGTAGTCTTTAGTTTGAGTAAGTTGTTAAGGAAATTTGTTAGTGAGGATATTAAATGTCCATTATGATTTATTGCTTGAACATGTCTGTTTTGGGTAAATATTTGTATATAGGATGAATTCTAGAAGATGTTATATAACTTCTTTTATTATTTTCAATGACTTCTTAATTGATGAAAAAAAAATAAATAAATAAATAAATGTAAATGAATATCTAATGTTCTTCTTCTTAGTGTATAGCTTGAGTGTGCTAGTAGATGTAAGTGATTGGTGTAAATATGTATTGACTTTTAAATAGAATATAATTGTTATTTTTTTTTTAAAATCTTCATGACTAATGCTTGGATTGTATTCTTACTTAACCAGACAATTGAATGATTATTTTTCCTTGCATTCTTTTTACCATTGATTCATAAGTCCTTGATAGGGATAGTTACTTTTAAAACTCTTGTGAGTATGATTGACTTGATTGTCGAGTGGTTTAGTCTTCCAATTGTGAATGCAAGTCGTTAATGGCTACTGTTGTTATGCCTTGTGACCTTTCTTTTACATGGATGAATAAATATTTGAGTAGGCTATTTTTATTTATTTTTGCAAGATTATGCTTTCTAGTTCATCAGTCTTCGGCTTCACCTAAGTGGGTGGCAGCCGCCTAAGAAACTGTCTGGGGTGATGGACCCTAGAAAGGGTTGCATACCCACTCTTCTTGTATGTAATTTTGTATGGGTCACATAATGCTTACGAATAGAGGTTTGAGGTAGTGTGTATTTGTGGTGATGTGTTACTTTTGTGTTGAGGTAGATTCCTCCTTGGAAGTCTTTTGAGTGAACCCTTGGTTGGTCAGTCAATGAGTTGGAGCAGCTCAAGTTGTCGAACTACGGTGCCTCTGCGAATTATATACGTAGGCAAGGCCATCGAGTGATGAGCTCCCGAGGCATTAGGTCGGGCCCCTAGGACTGTTCTTCTGAGTCTTGTTTGAGTCTTGTCGTTTATTTCTGGTAACGTAAAAAAAACTACCATTGATTTATATCACTCCTTTTAGTGATCATGTGTTAACTATCTTTGATCTAATGTGTGTGCCAAGTCATGTAGACCTTGTAGGTATAGGCATTGGGAGCAAGGACTTGTCGATAAAATAGAATGTAAGAGGTATGTAAGCTAACCTAAGTAAGTAGACTCTATTGCCAAAGTTAATAATTCACTTCTATCTTTTCGTGTAGCTTGTGTGATCATTGAATATAGTTACAAGTGGTGAATTGGGTTGTTGTTATCTTTGTTTTCGTTGTTAGTTGTTTGTGAAGTAACCTCGCGTGCCCCAGATAACTAAGTGTAATAGTGTAATGTAATGTGTTATGTGTGTATGGCTAATGTTCTTACATGTTCAATTGTATTGTTTAAAAAAAAAAAAAAATTAGTTGCTTTGTCTGTGTTCTTTGGGTTTGCATGGCGGGCGTTACAACTTGGTATCAGAGCAAAGGTTTTAACACTGGGCACTCTGGTTTCATATGAGCCCATTATGTTGTCCGGTTTATATATTCTATCTAGAAGAAAAGTTAGTCTACATATGCATATGTTATGAAGGAAAAAATGTTATACTGAATGAATCGAGGTGAATGTGAATTTATTAATTTAAGTTGTTAAGTGATCATAGTAATCATGATATTGGCTTGTAGCATCATGAGATATATGGAAAATGGTACTTATGAAATGTGATCTTTTGAAGAGTAATGGAGTTGTGCATGTAATTGTAACCCCTGTAAATGTGAGAAACCAGTAACTGTGCATTGATTGAGTGTTGTGAGTACCCTGTGCTTGCTTTGTGTGCCATGCGATGGTGATACTATGTATCCATCCATGGGGAAACTGTTGTATTTGGTGTGGGATTAACCATACCATTATGTGTGTATGATTGTTACCTAATTGAGGGCCAACCCACGTGTGGTTGAAAATCTATACATATAAGAGTAGCCAAAAGCTAGTTTCATGGATTCTTTTCTTTTGGTTCTCTAGTCCCTCAATCTATGAAGGGGTAGTAGCAGCCACAAAGTTCCTTGGGCGGAGTGTGTAGTGTATGCATATTGCGACGCAGAGTATTCTTAGCTCAACCGATCCCGAGGAAACGTACTCACTACTTCCCCTTATGATGGATCAGGGTGCTTGATTCATATGTGTGAGCCTAACCCCCACATTTTTGAGTATAGCAGCATTGGTTGTTAGTAATTGTCTGTCCGTCTGTAGGGACGTTGAGCTGACATTAGCGAGTGAACCTCGTCCATATGAGAGGTGAAGCTCGAGTAGCCCCATATTGATATGCCCTTATATGTATTGCATACACCGTATTTGCACATGTTCTGACATGATGCAATGGATACGATGCCACAACCCACTGATGTTCCGACACAGTGCTGGTGATGATGCCGTGTTGTTGATGGTAGCGAGCTGGGCTCGAGGACACGATGCCACGTGCTTAGACACGTGAAGGTGCACTATGAGATGTGCGATGATAGCCTACTTGTGTGATGAGCATAATGGGGCCTCACACATTTGTAGAGGGATACTCATGTTTTCTTTCGACAGTGTTTGGGTCGGTTAGCATATGGGTAGGTCCTAGCCATGTATACCTCTGGCCACGGCGAGTACCTGCGTGTGCCTTTTCCACGAGGTATCGCTATGCAGGGTGTGTCTAGAGCGTGCCTACTTCCGCGGAGCCACGGACACACTGCCATGCGGCATACGACCAGTGCGTGCTTTCTCCGGCTGGTGTATGACCACGCCGCACTGAGATGTGATGCAGGATGGAGGCCAAGGTGCACATCCTATGCGGGCAACCAAGGAGTGCGAGGGCCACTTGGTTAGTCCATGTCGCGTGACGACGCGAGGCAGAGTGTAGCCGAGGAGCACACTCTGGGTCATGTGGATGGCGTGCTCACTCTGCACCACATGGGGGCTATTGTATAGCTAGACGTTGTTCCCTCCTTCCTCGTTTGGTGGCTAGTATCTAGTCATGCAGTGTTGTATAGTGCAATTTCTAAGATTGTGAACTTTCTTTATAATTATTGATGATTTTCTAGTGATTGTGAAAGCCGACACTTTGTATATTTGATTGTGATGGTTTAGCCACACCTTGTGATTTTATTTGCTCGTAGCCTCATGGTTACATTTGATTTAGTGTTAGAATTGTACACATTTATTTCTTTATTGTTGAAATTGAATTTTTTTTTTCTTTTAATTATGGCTTTGGTGTCTAAACTAATTTATCCTTATTGTTTTTGAGGTTGGCTATGTGTTGTATTGTGATTCTTCTCCAAGGACGTATGAGGTGGACTTGGTGAGTGTATACGAGGAAGTAGACGCAGGGAACCTTGAGGATGGGGGTATGTGAGGCTATTTTATAGCTAGGACCCACTACCCACCTATGTGTGATGACTATCTTTTGGAGGTTAACCACCTTGTACAACAAGAGATGGGTCATAGTGGTCTTGTTTGGATGGTCTCACCATGTGAGTGTGGCCTAACACCATCGAGCCACTGAGTGTGAGGTATGATTTATGTGAGATGGATATTGGCTCTTGGCTCATGGATTTTGTTTGATGGCTTAGTATGCTGCTTTCCGGTGTCGAGATGGACCCTTGTGTAGCCTCGTTATGTGGTTCCCGGTGCTGTGACTATGTATGTATGTGTTAGAAGAATATTTCTTATATTTTGTGCCTATTAATGTAAAAGAGGGATAACCATGTTGTCTTAAATGTGGGTATATTGTGACTCTGTGGTATAAAATGGATTGGATATTATTGAGAATCGTAAATTGTGACTTAAAATATGTTACTGAAACATGATATGGTGTGTATTTTTGTTAATTTTAAGTAATCATTTGATGTGTTCTACCTTCTATGATATTTTGAAGATGATGTTGTGTAAATGGAAAATTGAGTTAATAGGAGTACTTGCTATTGTTATTAATGCTAAAACCCAGTATGTTATTGTAAGAGATGTAAGGAATTATAAATAAAAGTAGTTAAGAAGATATTGTTTTCAAATGTGAAGCCGAATAGTGATTCTAATTGCAATGATTCAGAAAAAGGGTGTACATCAATTATAGATTAGAGAAATTTTGGTACTAATGTGGTTATGTTTCCATTTTGAGTCATGTGACTTCCAGGAGTAAGTCGAGTTTTAGGGGGGGAGGATGTAGTACCCCTCCATTCTCAACTAGATGTGCAGGTAGTCT
The DNA here is from genome assembly GCA_007258455.2 of Sequoia sempervirens. Lineage (NCBI taxonomy): Eukaryota > Viridiplantae > Streptophyta > Pinopsida > Cupressales > Cupressaceae > Sequoia > Sequoia sempervirens. The sequence continues at coordinate 625,544,043 of VDFB02271358.1, read as the reverse complement.
GGCTAAGGAGTCAGAAGAGAAAGATAGGGCAAGGGCGTCTAATGGTATTTTATATGTGGAAATTGAATTAATTAAACAAGGGTAATATTTTTATTAAAATGCTAGATTAAATGGTATTTAAATAGTTAAATGTTTTGTTTATTTTTAAAAAGTAATGTATTTTATTAAATAATAATTAAAATATTAAATTGTGTTTTATTATTTTATTTAATTATCTTGTTGAGGATAGTTGTTAGAATAAAGTATTTAAATTAATTAGATAATGTGCTTTGTAAGTAAAAGTTGTAAAAAGCGGAAATTAAAACAAAAAAATATTGAGAATAGAAAAATAATTAAATAAAAGTTTGGAAAAGATGTGAGAATGAATGAAAACTCGGATCTAAATAAAAAATAAAAAAATGAAAAAATAAAAACTTGCTTTTAAAAAAATATAATTGCTTTATTTATGATTTTTATGAGATTTTGGAAGTAATGGGTAATATCTTTGATTTTTATTTTATTTTATTTTATTTTATTTTTATTGAAAATGGGGAGGGTCTGCATGTTATTGGGTTAAAATGATAGGTTTTTGATAGAGATTGGGAGAAAAAAGATGAATAAATTCTGGGATGGAATTGGGGAGATTATCAAGTGGGCTATTCTCGGGAGTTCGGGACAGGGTTTTTGGAATTATTGAACTGGGGACGATGTTCATATAGGGACCACCATTTCAAAATCGACAGAGGCCCGTGTGAGGTACCTGTCTGGTTGGTGTTTCCAGATCTATTCTTCAACACTTAGAGACGGGTATGGAAACCCCCTTTACCTTACTTCGTTCTTTTGAAGGTTTTAAATTCAATAGTGATTATTTTGATTGTTGATTTGGTAGCTAAACTATCCTCTATTGTATAAGCGATATTGATAGTTCATTTAAATGAGTTGTCTTTATGGTATTCAATGCTAAACCTGGTGCCTGTTGGCTACTGTGGTTCGCTGTTTTAATATGATCAATTGAAACCCTATAAGTCTTTGACAGGAATATTTTAGCATACCTTTTTATGTCCTTCTGCACTTTTCATGCATGCACTTTAAGATGCTTTAAAAAGGGATGTTCACTCTCAAGTTTAAATTTATTGAATCCTCAATCCAAAACTCGTGCACAACTCATTATCTTGTTCTTCCTGATTTCCATTTAGTCGGGTTCATTCACGTACATAAACTTGGGGAAAGGAAATTTGATTTGGTACCTTCGAATATCATATGGAGTTCTTAGGACGGGGTCTTCTCTGCCTCTGTAGTCTGTCGCTTCAGCTTTTGGCTGTATGGAATTGCGTTCCTCAACCCTTGCTGCAATCCCAAGTTCCCCACGCAATTTCTTATTTGGTGGATTCTGTGATTGTGGAATATTCAGCCTATTACACTTGTATTCTCTTTTAATCTATGCAGCCTTAGCACTAAACTAGTTCATTTATGTCTGACAGTTACTTTTTCCATTGGAAGAAAATCATGTGTAGCAGTCTTACCCATTGCCTTCCTTCACTTCTGACGTGATCTCTCTCTCTCTCTCTCTCTCTCTCTCTCTCTCTCTCTCTCTCTCTCTCTCTCTCTCTCTCTCTCTCTCTCTCTCTCTCTCTCTCTCTCTCTCTCTCTCCTGCGCCATGCAAATGGAGTCTAATGGTTGCTGACTATCGATGGAACTAGTCTTTTATTTTTTTATTTTTTTTGGCTGGGTTTTGTATCGAACTTGCATGGAGTATTTGGTATAGTTTTTCCTTCTTGCAGGCCTGTAGGTCAATCATGCACTTCTTGTGATCAACTTTGTATGTAATGCAAAAAGGGTTGCTGTTGGGTGAAGTGGTGCACAACCTCATTCTCTAAACCTACGTGGATGTTTGCACCCATTTTGTGTCTCAAATGGTGCATCCCTGTTAATTCCTTCTATTTGCAAATGCTTAAAAGTTTCTACAGTCCACTGCTAATCCTCTAGCCTAGGCAGCGACGCAATTCTTTAAAGATATGTAATTTCTTTCTTTTCTCTTGGCTTTACCCACAATGAATTTTGATGTACCTGCTTGCACAACCATTACGGTGGAATTCAGTGTACTCCTACCAATTACTTTTCCTTGAAAGCTTTCTAAAGCCTTCGATAGACCTACTCTTGTGTAGCTTTCACCCTCTAAGCTTGCATGCTTCTGTCCTACAATTTACTGCAATGGTCTAAGTTGGTGTTTGTACTTTGAAATGTAACCCTTGTTATGTGATTCACTTTCTTTTCCTGTATCGGTTAATCACTTCATTACATTCGATGGAAAAGATTTATGATGGCGTTTGGTACTTACGAGTTATATGGAGCAAACGTTAATGGTGATTAAGCAGTAAGCGGTGTATACATATATATATATATCCTCATATTGTGTGTGTTTGGTGTTCACACAAGCCGGAGTACTTTGATAATTCAATTTTATATATAGTGGTTAAGGAAATTGTATATATATTTATATATCAAGTAAAGTATGGTTAATTAATCATGCATAACATTGACACTTATTACCCTAATGCTTAGTTGTTCTCGCAGCCGATACACACAAGGTCTTATTAGTCTAACCGCAAATCAGTGAACCTTCCTCTCACTTGAGTAAAATTAGAATGACAACAAAGTAGAATCAAATATATATCTTTTATAAATACAGAAATATGTGATTAGTTATTTATATATGTTAAGCATAAGTACAAACCTTGAGTTAAATGAAAAGCAATGTTGGTTGTGTTTAAATAGGCATTCAAATACTTATGAATTATGATTCAATTATTATGGTCGACTACATTGTATTGTAAGTTAATTATTTTATTCTCAATAGTTATATATATTTGTATATATATATATCTCATGATTATGATTAAAGTAATTTTGTTTCTGTTTTATTTAATATGTCTATATAGATTCCTCAAATTATTCTAAAATTATTCTTATAGTGATAAACATATAAAATGTAGTGTTATTTTAAATGATTACGTAGTGAGTGAACCATGGGATTGTTTTCTTATAGCCTCTATTATCTATTATTCAGTTTTAGTTAAAAGTAATTTATTGTGTTAAATGTATGATTAGATATTCATATAATATGCTGATATACTTTGATTAATTTAAGTGATTTCAAAATAAGTGTAAAGAGAAAATATAATGATGAATTAAATATCCGTTGAAGCTTATTGCTCTTGAGCCCTTGGTAAGACTAAAAAGATAATTTAAATGTTTCTAAATGTTTATTGGGATGTGTAGTCTTTAGTTTGAGTAAGTTGTTAAGGAAATTTGTTAGTGAGGATTTCAAATGTCCATTATGATTTATTGCTTGAACATGTCTGTTTGGGTAAATATTTGTATATAGGATGAATTCTAGAAGATGTTATATAACTTCTTTTATTATTTTCAATGACTTCTTAATTGATGAAAAATAAAAAAATAAAAAAAAAAAAAATGTAAATGAATATCTAATGTTCTTCTTCTTAGTGTATAGCTTGAGTGTGCTAGTAGATGTAAGTGATTGGTGTAAATATGTATTGACTTTTAAATAGAATATAATTGTTATTTTTTTTAAATCTTCATGACTAATGCTTGGATTGTATTCTTACTTAACCAGACAATTGAATGATTGATTTTTGATCAACTTACATTTAGATAAATGAGAAGGCCAATGCAAGTAAATGAATTTAGACAATTTCTTGAATGATTATTTTTCCTTGCATTCTTTTTACCATTGATTCATAAGTCCTTGATAGGGATAGTTACTTTTAAAACTCTTGTGAGTATGATTGACTTGATTGTCGAGTGGTTTAGTCTTCCAATTGTGAATGCAAGTTGTTAATGGCTACTGTTGTTATGCCTTGTGACCTTTCTTTTACATGGATGAATAAATATCTGAGTAGGCTATTTTTATTTTATTTTGCAAGATTATGCTTCATAGTTCTTCAGTCTTCGGCTTCACCTAAGTGGGTGGCAGCCGCCTAAGAAACTGTCTGGGGTGATGGACCCTAGAAAGGGTTGCATACCCACTCTTCTTGTATGTAATTTTGTTTGGGTCACATAATGCTTACGAATAGAGGTTTGAGGTAGTGTGTATTTGTGGTGATGTGTTACTTTTGTGTTGAGGTAGATTCCTCCTTGGAAGTCTTTTGAGTGAACCCTTGGTTGGTCAGTCAATGAGTTGGAGCAGCTCAAGTTGTCGAACTACGGTGCCTCTGCGAATTATATACGTAGGCAAGGCCATCGAGTGATGAGCTCCCGAGGCATTAGGTCGGGCCCCTAGGACTGTTCTTCTGAGTCTTGTTTGAGTCTTGTCGTTTATTTCCGGTAACATAAAAAAAACTACCATTGATTTATATCACTCCTTTTAGTGATCATGTGTTAACTATCTTTGATCTAATGTGTGTGCCAAGTCATGTAGACCTTGCAGGTATAGGCATTGGGAGCAAGGACTTGTCGATAAAATAGAATGTAAGAGGTATGTAAGCTGACCTAAGTAAGTAGACTCTACTGCCAAAGTTAATAATTCACTTCTATCTTTTCATGTAGCTTGTGTGATCATTGAATATAGTTACAAGTGGTGAATTGGGTTGTTGTTATCTTTGTTTTCGTTGTTATTTGTTTGTGAAGTAACCTCGCGTGCCCCAGATAACTAAGTGTAATAGTGTAATGTAATGTGTTATGTGTGTATGGCTAATGTTCTTACTTGTCCAATTGTATTGTTTAAAAAAACAAAAAAATAGTTGCTTTGTCTGTGTTCTTTGGGTTTGCATGGCGGGCGTTACACACTTGGATTTATATCTCAATTTTCTTACTATAGTTAACAATAGGTAACCCTTGCCTTGATTTTATCAAAGTTCCACATAATAAACCTCGTGGAATAAGAAGTTGAGACATTGGACATCTAGTTTGAAAATCTAATCAAGTGTTTGTGGTAAAACAAAGTCATTAAGCAAAGACTAAAAACAATTGAATCCCACACATGAGTCTTCAATGATTTCACGCAAAATAAAGATCAAGAAACCAAAGGTAAAAGCTCTTAGTCTGAAAGAACACCAAAAGCATCTCTCAATGCTATACGAATTCAAACAAAGACTGATTTTTAACTTTTATAGGAAAGCTTCAAGAAACAATCACGAATTGTACTCATTTTATTACTATTGGAATCCAACTCTTTTTCGAGAATTTGAACACCTCGTTTAGAGAAAATTATGTTCTTCAAAATTGAGGTCTAGTAAACAAGAGTCCCTTTTAGGTACACCTAGGATCAAAATCAAACTCTCATCCATCTTTCCAAAGAAAATCAAAACCAAAATCATTTCACCATAAACTTTTGAAAAATATTGAAACCATCCTTCATGCTAAGCTCTTTTTGGAAAATCCAAATCATCAAAATATTTGAAACAAAATCCTTGAAATCCTTGAATCAAAACATCAAACCATTTTGGCTAGGTATGTGTACATGCATCCTTCTTCATATGCTTAGTCAAAATTATCATCAATTCATCTTCTTTAGATAGGTATATGTAGATGCATCCTTCTTCATATACTTCATTTAATTATCATCTTGTTTGAATACGTGTGGGTAGATGCATCCTTCTCCCCACACTTACTCAAATTATCATCCTTTGAACAATTTTACCCCATAGATAATCATCCAACATCTTGGGATTTATTTTTTCATCATCCAAAGCCAAAGAAAAATCAAATCAAGGTCAATCCAAAAAATCAAAATCAAAACAAAATCCAAAACATCCAAAAAGTCCTAAAAAGTCTAGCATCTCCTCAAGATTTCTCAAAATATCAATCCACATTATCTACCCTTTACACATCACCATCATTTCGCCTTTAATCCCTCTTGCATGTGTGTTTGCAAACTTGTGTATGCAAATTTATCAAGCAATTAAGTGTTGAAAAGTGTAAAAGAAGTCAACAAAGTGTTCCAAGTCAAATCAAACCTATTTCAACCTTGGAGACAACCTACAACCTATTTTCTGCAAATTTGATTCCATCAACCCAACAAGAAGACAAGCTCAGATTTGGTGCTATAGAATTGGTCCCTGATTTCACAAAATTTTGAGAGAGGACTGATTTTCCATCAGTGGCAAATGAGTCCCATTGGTGATTTTTCAATGATTTTTGTCAGCATTTACGACACTCTAAATTCATCATCAAATTCCTAGGTGCACTATGATTAAGCCTTCTTCATTTCTATTTTGCATTTGTTCATGCTTAGTTCATGCTTGCATATCACATTGTGTTTTCAAACATTACACATTTCTTAGGTTTTGCATTCATAACCAGTTAATTTCATAGCTTAGTTGTATTTCAATCTTCTCATTTAGTCTTAATCACATCATACACATCTTAAGTTGAGTGAACCACCTAGATTTTGAGTGAGGTTTATCTGTTTTCTTTTAGGTGAAACATCCTAAGAGTGCAAGAGTAGCCTATAAACCTCATTCCTAAAAATTTATGGTTCATTTTGGTGAACCTGCATATTGAGCACTTTATTTTTCTTATTTCAATTGCATCTTGCATCCTAGGTTTCATTTGCATCAACATTTAATTAGGTTTTGTTTTGTTTTTGCATCTTGGGGTTTCTTTAAATTGCATTAGTGAAAGACTCATTTAGATTTCATTTTTGCATATCATATCATTCAAAAAATGAATAATCTGCATTTACATCCTTAGTTTGCATCTAAAAAGCATTAAAACCACTTTAAATTTTCTAAAAAAAAAAAAAAATCTCATAGCAAGACTCATTCACCACCTTGGGTGAATCAATCCACCTGCACAGTTTATACTGCATTTTTAGGCATTTTTTAGGGCATTTACTGCATTTTTGTTCTCTGTTGTTATTTTTCTATTTTAGTTTGCAAAATTCTTATTATTTTCATTTTGCACTCTTAGATTACATTGCATTTTCATTCACCCCATCTTTTGTGGTACTTGTATGAGTGTTTGGTGCCCTATTGATAATACTTTAGTGAGATGAAGTTCTAGACTCATGGCTTCCCGCAACAACACTTTCGTTGTGGACCTTGGGATCTCAAGAGCTCCTACTCCTAGTATGGAAAATGGTGCATTAGGCATGGATACTACCACTAATATTCCTTCACCTTTCCATCCAATGAATGTTGACACACAAAACAATTTCATTCCGCAAGAGAAAGCCATTAGTATTCATGAGGATTTTGCACATTTACAACAAGATTTAAGTCTTGAAAAAAATTCCACCACTACTATACCTACAATAGAAAACCTTCATCATTTGATTGAAAGTGATGATGGATTACAAGTTATGAAAATAATAGCTGAGATATACAACAAACATGTTCCTTCTACTTCCTAGTCAGCTAACATTGTTGTAAGCCAAGGAGGACCTCACAATTCCCCTCCTTTAACCATAGCATCCATACCAACTTATACCACTCCTCAAATTACAACAACTATGCAACATGTTAGTAATGTGACTCCTTCTTTTGCTATTCCAACTAGCATTCCTAGTTCTTTTGTGGCATCACATATTCCTTCTTCCACATTCACCCCTCTAAGTGTCCCTTGCACTTCCCCTAACAGTACATACACTCCATCACCATTTTCCCTTCCACCTCATACTACTTACACCGATCCCATCATTACACAACTCTTTAACACCATTTCATCCATACAACAAAAAATATCCACCATTAGCCAAAGACAAAATGTTTGTAGTAGTCCATTATCCTTAGAGATCTTACACACATAGATGCCACAAGGAATTGAAATGACTAGGTTTGAGTACAGAGGTAAAGGAGACCCTACTAATCATGCCAATGCTTATACAACCTTGTGCAGTGTTTTTTTCCTTGATGATAAGTTGTTAGCCAAACTTTTTCCTAGGACCTTGAAGGACAGTGCATTGGAGTGGTTTTCAAACTTACCCAATCATTCAATCTGATCATTTGATGAATGTGTGGATGCCTTCATAAGTCATTACCAAGTCCATATGAATCCTAAAAAGACAATGGGTGATTTAATGTGATGTAAACCAAATGACGATGAAAAATTAATTGATTTCATTTCATGATATCAGTCATTGTATGCTCAAATTGATGTCAAGATTCCTGATTCACATCTACAGAAGATGTTTATCAAAAAATTGCACACTCACCTTTAGGATATAAGTTAACTATGATGAAATTTCCTTCCTTCATGCATTTATGCATGACCCTTTATGATTATCACAACTTGGTTTCTAGTCATGATTCAAATTCCACTTCTAACCGAGTTGATAAGTTTGAGAAAAACAACCAAAACAACATGCAAAACTTTAGAAAACCAATGAGAGGCTTTTTACAATTCAATCCGCCTTCAATGCAACCAACCCAACTTGTTCAAATTCAAGTGGCAACTGTTAAAGTAGTAGTGCCCTTTACCTATGGGGACTCGAAGAGAGAATTTACTCCCTTACCTGATACCCTCCATAATATAATAAACCAATTGCTTCAATAATAAATGATCACTTTTCCTATAGTTAAACCACTTGATACCACCAATCCTTTACCACCCACCTCTAAACCTAATGCTTATTGTCATTTTCAAAACCAAAATGGACATGACACTGAACAATGCAAGCATCTCAAACACTTAGTTCAAGACCTCATTGATTCTGGTCATTTTTCCATTGCAGGTGTCACTGATCAAGGCAATAAGTTCATTGCACCTGCTAACCAGAATTTTAAAAAAATTACCAACCCTATGCCTAAAAACAATGTCTCATTTGTCAAGGCTAGTGAACCTTCAAACACTGATGTAATGAATGTTGATACAAATACTGAACAACATGATGTTACTCCAAATGTTACCCATGTTAATCCTATGGATGAACTTGTGGGTACAATAGACATTGTCCCTCATAAAGGCCCAACCAACAAATCGCTTGATATTACTTTTTATTATCAAGATATACTTAAAAAGCTTCTTGATGGTCCTCTTTACATAGCCGGTAAAATCTATGATAAGCCCACCAATCGGATATTAATAGATCCTGCCCGTGGCAAGAATGTGATCACAAAATATTTTTAAGTATTACACGATCTCTATCAAGATGATTATAACAAACCAACTACATGGATTAAAAAACATATCAGTTTTGCATTCCCTATGATTGGATTGATCATACTCCCATTACAGATAGGACATAAAACTTTGGAGGTAACATTTTCTATCGTTCCACAATCAAACCAATTTTGTCTACGACTGGGTCATCCTTGGCTCCGCTCGATGAAAGCGGTCTCGTTAGTTGTTCACAAATGTTTGAAGTTTCTACATGGAAATGATATATTTACCATACAACTTAGTGGCTTTAATCCACTATCCTCTAAAGGTAATTTTTCCTTAGAATCATTTTTGCCTGAACCTATGGAACCCATCACCTAGCTCGAAAGGACTTTTTTTTCATAACCTATCAAAAGTTCAAAGCCAAATACATAGCCGAATTGTCTCTTCGTAATATATCCCCTTCTAATTCCACTCCTCTTATCCTAGATGAAGCCATGCTTTAGCCTGTGTTTGATATTAAACAAACAATAAAAACTCATGAGAAACCAACCATAGATACTTCCCCTCCATCATTTAAATGCCCAAGAGAAAATGAACCCAATCCTATCATGCCTCCTCACATTAAACAAGTGCATAAACACAAAGAGAAAGTGATTGACCCATCTTCTTTGGTTTCTTCTATTCTTCCCCCTTCGAAGAAAAGGAACCTATGATGGATCAACCCACTCTTACACCTCAACAACTTCAAAATAAAATTAAACGAAACCGTGGTGCTAGGGAGTGTAGGCATTTTCGCCGTCTCCTTGCTCGTCAGTCTTGAATGGAAGAAAACAAAGAAAACCAACCTCCGCATTTGACATAAGCAATAGAGGATCACCCTCATCCTCCAAACCCACCACAAGATAATATAGTCCAACCCTCACAAAAAAATGAACTGATCCAACAGCCACAACTTTTGATACATCCTACCTTGGAAATAACCCTTTGTCCTCCTATCATAATCAATCTTGATGATGATGATGACGAGGAGATCAAAAAAATAGATGAAGTGCATAACTATCTAAACTCTTTATTTTTATCTACCATGAGCTTAAATGATAAATCTTCTATACCAAGTGAAGAACTTGGTACATCTCCTAGTTCGGCACTTGTGATTCTTCCTTTGGATAGTCAACCACGTCCCTTGCAATACACTAAACATGATTGGTAAGTAGATGACTTGTTAGATGGTTGACTTGCATTTTCCTTACTAGCCTTTTATATTCATTTTCCTTTTTCTTTTTCTTTGGTGTGATTTTATGTATGTATTGTGTTCCCACGTAATGTGTGTTTGATGTTCTCTCTCTTTGTACACTTCGTCTATTTGTACTGTTATTCTTCTATATCTTGTACATTTCCTTTTCGTTCTTGTTTTGTGTTTCTCCTTTTGGAAATGATTCAAAGTGTAGAGACACCCTATGTCTCTTCCATGTTGATCAAAAGGTCCTTTTCTTTTGTTCCTTTTTTTTTTGTGTTTTCCTTTTGGGATGACGCAAAGCATGAGACACCCTATGTCTTTTCCATGTTGACCCAAAAGGTTTTTTTCCTTTTTTTTTTTTCCTTTTGGGTACAATGCAAGGAATTAAGACTGAAATGTCTCCTTCATGTTGACCCAAATTCTTTTCCTTTTCTTTTGTCTTTTCATTTTTTTTTGTTTGTGTTTTCCCTTTGGGGACAATGCAAAGCATTGAGAATGAAATGTTTCTTCCATGTTGACCCAAAATAGGCTTTGTTTTTCTTTTTTTTTTCTCTCTTTGTGTCATTCTTCCAGTTCTATGTGCTTTGGGGAATGATGACAGTTCTTAGCTCTTTCATATAAACATTGCAGCAACAAACATACTGACCCCAAATCCATATATCCCTTATGTGTTTGGTGTGTTCCTTTCTTGGGGGGAAACTCCCTTTTCTTTTGTTTCCTTTTCCGTTTACATGAAGCATCCTTACTCAAAAACATATGAATTGGCATAGGGGCTTTCCAAGTTGGATCTCATGTCTTGTTTTCTTTTTGCATTTTTCCTTCGCTACATTAAAGTAATTTCTCATAGAATGGTGTGTAGTAATTCCTTTAAATTGGGGGGCATACATTAGCATCATTTCATTTACATTCTTGGTTCTTATTGTATCCTTGTCACTTCATACAATGCATTTGTCACTTTTTGGATGACATTGGATTTAATATCCTTCATAAGTGTGATCTTTCTTAAGCATATTACATTCCTCTTAGTGGCCTGATGCGACGCACTGCATCCCCTAATGAATATATTATTCTTTGATTTTTCATCTCTTGGAGATGTTAGACAAAATATTCCCTAAGTGATAGACCTTGCATGAACTTAACAAGACTCCTTCAAACATCTTTTACATTTTACATTTTTACATTTTTTCCACCTTGCATACCGCAACTTGCATACTTGTGGTACCTTTCTCTTTGTTCATGGGTTCTAAGCATATGAAGCTTTGCTTGTCTCATGAAGCATGAATTGACATTTTCCTTTTTGGCACCTTGTTAAAGTTATCAAGAGGTATAACTTTAACATGGTTGAGTGGGAAGCCCATTCTGAGGCATGACTTTCCCCATAGCCACCTATGTGTTTATGAGTGCATACCAACTAGTGTATGTACTTCAAATTTTTGGGTTTTCTCACCCAATTGACAACCATAAGTTATGTCACCCCAAAGTGAGAATACATTCTCTTTTTCTCGCAAACAACCTAAATTTGATCAACTAGTAGGAAAGATGATCGAAGCTCAATCCAATTCTCCCTTTTCTTCTCTTTCTTCTCACTTACATTCCTTTGTTCTTATGTTTATTTTTCCATGGAATCTTCTTCATCCTGGGGGCTTGATCATCCCTCTTGATTGTTGTCATTCCATATTGCTAACATAAGTGCATTTGGGTCCTTCTCGATGTGCATGGCTACTTTAGTGTGAGTTTGAAGAAATTTCATCCTCTCACTAAAGTGGGGGATAAATGTGTCATAGAAAAATGGCCCTTTGATATTTTCATGGTCTTTTAGGTCTTTCTCTCATGATGCTTGGTCCATTTTTCTTTGATTTAATGTTACAATGTGGTTTAAACATTCACAGTAGGTCCTTAAAATTCAAATTATGGCATCTTGTGAAGGCGTTATGAAGTGTTGTAAAACATTCCTACACTTCTAGACTCTATTCATTACAATTCACATAAAAATAACCTTTTCATCACTTATCAAGTCCTATTTTAAAGTGTTGTAAAGTCTTGTAATGAGATTTCATACTTTTCTAGGCTTAATTTCAATATTTACACCTTTCTTATGCTTTATTTGACCCCTTTATGCACTCATAAGGCTTAATTAAGTGTGTTTTTGAATGTAAACCAGAGAAACAACATTAAATGCAAGATATTCCCGAAACCCACTTTCAAGTCCAAGGTGGGACCCATTTGCCATGGGTGGTGAATGAGTCCCTCTTGGCTCCAAATTTAAAATATTTCAAAATTTCTTTTGAGTTTTTATTGAAAATCATCTTGTCAACCTGTGATGAGGTAACATCAGGTTACTAAGGCACAAGTGTGTATAAATATGTGTTTTTCTCCTCATTTTACATCTCCTAATTCATTCAAGAAATATCCTCATTCGCTAAGAATTCAATTAGCATTTGAGCACTTTGCATCATTCAATCAAGCATCAATCAAGTATCTTGGAGCAACCATTGACATATCTTCAGATTTCTTCAACAAGGTTGTGGTGAGTTTAGGACATTTGCATGTTGTTTATTCATCTTCCCTTGTTTATTTCATTTCATTTCTTCATTAAGGGTTTGATTACCAAAGTGGGATTTGACCAAGGCAAATCCCTAAAACCTAACCCTTAACCATTTTTCCCCTCTTGCATCTATGTTTGCAGACTTATGTGTGCAAATTTATTAAGAAATTAGGTGTTGAAAAGTAGACAAGAATTCAACAAAGTGTTTCCAGTCAAATCAAACCTATTTCAAGCTTGGAGACAACCTACAACCTGTTTTCTACAGATTTGACTCCGTCAACCTGACAAGAAGACAAGCTTAGATTTGGTGCTACAAAATTAGTCCCTAATTTCACAAAATTTTGGGAGATTATTGATTCGCCATCAGTGGAAAATGAGTCCCACTAGTGATTTTCAATGATTTATGTCAACATTCAAGACACTCCAGATTCATCATTAGATTCCTAGGTGCACTCTGATTCAGTTGTATAGGAGTGATTTTGCACCCCATGTGCAAATCCCCTTTTTTCCTTTATCCACCTTAGAAAACTAAGTTTGGAGGCTTAATTCCACCTAAACCTGTTACTTTTGTCACACTTGGCACTTGTTTTGAAAGTCGATGGGGGAATTTTTGTCGGGGATGCCCACGCGGCGTGCTTACGTCCCTAGTAGATTCATGTGGCTGAACCTGCAAAGGCGTTACACTTCTCATTGGGAGTCAAGTTATAATGCCCCCTTTGGCCAACTCACCTGAATATGGTCGTTTTTCTTCATCTCTCCTTCATATTCATTCCTTGAACAAGCATTTCATCTTCTACAATCACTCCACAAGCTTCAACACACTCTTTTGCACCCACTTTAAGCTTTCAAGCAACATTCTTGCACCTCATTACAACAAATCTATCACTCCATCACTTTAGTAGAGCAAGTTGGGGACAAATGCCATTGCATCAAAGGCTTGAATACTCTCATTTTCTCCCCCAAGCAACCTTGAGTGCTCTTGGTGGAGGTAGTAAGCTCCATTTCCTCTCCTCTATCACTTGGTTGAGTAAGCACATTTACTACTTTTTTTTCTTTATCTCACTTTCTTGGTTGTTCGTGGAGGTAGAAACACCTAAATGGGGATCTAAATGAGGAAGGCCCCTATATAGCCACCCAAAATTTTCCTCCTCTTTCTATGTGTAGGTGTATGTGCTTTGCGGAACTAGCTGGCGAATAGGATCTTGTACGAAATCATCTTCGTCACCCTAGCTTTGGTATATTTGCATTATCACATTCATTTGTACTTTTTGTATTTCATAGTGTTGTTTTTCTCTTTCAGAAGTCACTAGCTAGGCTAAGCTAGCTTGTTTTTTGATATTTCACATTGTACTTTTAGTCCTTTCATCATATAGATGCCAGCACACCTAAGAGATGCCAGTACCTAAACTGCGCTTTCATCCTCAGATAGAGAACTATCCAAGATACAATGCTGAGCTCAAAAACTAGCTCTCCTAGCCTCATTTCAAATCTCGAGATTGTAGAGTGGTTGTAGGACATCATAGTACTCATCATTCTTCTCGTCATATCTTAACACCCTATTTAGTTGAGGTAAGTTAGGGCAGCCTTCCGCATATTGGCCCTCTGTGACCTAGGGCCTTGCACACGGAGGTCCCCCTCTCTTACATTTTTGGTAAACCCGATGTGAACCAATGCCTATTCATCTATTGGTGTTGAGAATTTTCCCGTGTACTTCGTGATTGTTGTCTTCCTGAGTGTTGTGAAGGTTTATGAGCATCACAACCCAGTCCACAACTTCTAGGTACATATTGTTAGTAGAAGTATATGACACCTCCTGATGGAAAGGACAAATGTCTCTATTAGGTTATCTATAGGCCTTGTTTTTGGTCCCGCTGTTAGTGTGGTTGCACAGGAGCAGTTGTTGAGGAACAAGATGGGATTTTTTGATGAGACCAATCATGTTCCCACTCCCCTTGCATCTCCTACACCGTCATCAGTAGAATGAGTATGAGGCAATTTAGATCCCTATAGAATATGTCTCCGCCCTCACTAAAGGGCTAGCCAACCTAGAAAATAACTTGGAAAGAAATATGAAGATGGCTAGAGCCGCTCAGGTCATCAATGAGTTAAAACATATGATTGACAAAGATCAAATAGGAATATAACTTCTGACTAGCCTCCTCAGTCTCACCAAAGCATGTTCTCCTTCCAACAATTCTAGCTTTGTACAAGGAGCCACTTTAAAATAGCATGAGCAATAGTTAGGAGTATCGATGCCTCCCATGTCCTCCTACATGGTTGACATGGTCCCCTCTATCAATATCCCTTTTGTCTGTGAACAACCCAAAATAGTATGGTAGTAAAGGTGACCTACAGACTCATGTGTCCACCTTTAACACCCTATGCATGGACTTCTTCCACCACGACACATTGATGGCCAAACTATTTCCCCATTTTATCAAGGATACAATGCTCGAGTGGTACTGTTCCTTGCTTGACAATTCCATTTTTTTCGTTTGACCGACTTGTAAATCAATTCTTTAGAAAATTTCAAGCAAACATCGGGTCAAAGATGACCTTTGTGGATCACCTCTGGTGTAAACAAGAAGGTAATGAAAAAATCACTAATTTTATAACTTGCACTATTAAGTGTTGGGTATATGCAGGATCATGATGGGCCAAAAATTGGCGATATGATGGGTATGTGTAGGGTATGTGGATGATGACATTTTTTTTACCCAAAATTAATGAAATGAAAAGGGTTTTTAAAGGATATTCTTAGCTTTTCAACAATATAAATTATGCTTTACTTTGAATTTAATAAATAATTATTATTGATTTTCTATTTGAATTACAACTAAAGTCTTGATTGATAGGCTAATTGAAAAACATCTATAGATTTCAAATGGTATTACATTTTTTGAATCTGAAACATATGTCACATTTTATGCTTCGTATAGTATAAGATTAAAATAAATAAAAAATTATGAAGTTTTGACCAAGTTGAGGTGGTTAGGCATACGAGTTTTTAATTTTTTTAAAAGTTGTAATAAAAAATTCATAATTAATTATTTATTTGGAAAAAAATTAGAAAAAAATATGCATCACATTGGGACATGAATCCTCTACTTATATCTAAAATATTATAGACAAATATTATCATTTTATTGTGGTTAGGGTGGTCAGACAGACACCTACTTCTTATTTTTTCCCTAAAATTTAAGTACTACTACATTTAAATTTCAAATATTCACCAAATAGTTTTTAAAAAAAATAAAAACCTAGTAGTTTAGAAACTACATTAAATTTGCTACAGATTCTATTCTTACATATTTTTGAAATAGTATAGATAACTTATTAGATTTTTTTACGTCAAGTTGCCTAACTCTAATTTTTCTAAATTTTTCGCCACTTAAGGGCCTATTTTTTCCATGATGATCCTACACATAGCCTACTTCTTTCACAAATCTCATATCAGCTACCCAATTTTGACATGTAGAAGGTATTCATAGGGAACTTATGAAGGCCTTGGCAAGAGAAGTTCACCCTTATGAAATATCCTTCTTTTGTGCACTTGCGTTTAGCCTTACAAGAATACCAATATATGGTTGTTCAGTTTGGGGGATCCTCCTCATGCTCCCATTCTGAGGGAAAGTAGATCTTATCAATCTCTGGGAAAGGTAAGGCCATTATGATTGTAGTTGCCGCTACTGATAACAATGGTGTCAGGAATAACAGAAAGTTCACAAAGTTATTGAAAACCTATTCTTCTATCTTGCAGAAGCTGTTGAAGGATAAGATCATAACTTTGTTGAGTCCTAAGCCTGTTAATGAACCTTACCCTAGTTGGTATGATGAAAACACTTATTTCTAGTACCATCAGGTTAATGGGAATGATACCGAATGTTGTATGTGGTTGCATCATGAGATATAAGAAGTTACATCGAAGATGATACCATTCACCTTGATGGGAGTAAACAAAATGCTAACAAATCAGTGGCAAAAGTTAATAGTGAATTGCAGATATACACAAACCCATTTCCATCACACTCTGCTAACATGATTGTAGATCCCACTGATTCTGCTACTCAACCCAAGGCCTATGTTAACATGGTCAAGGCAACTTCCACTGATCCACCTACACTTGGTTCATTGGACATTACATTCATGTCACAAGATTTTCCCTTAAACAATAAACCCTCGCCTCTCTACATTTCCACTCGTATTAATGGTAACATTGCAACAGGAGTCCTAGTAGACCTCGCGAGCCATCTGAATGTTATCATAGAGGAAACATTAGTGTTAAATTCATTACAAAGGGATGAATATGAAGAAACAAAATCAACCATTCCTATGCATGATGGTATGTGTCTCAAACCTTACGACTCAATAGCTTTGTCCATCTTAGTTGGACCCAGGGCTATTAACATTGTTTTCGATGTTATCTCGGAGTCAAATCTATTCAAGCTAAAGCTAGGGATACATTGGTTAGATTCCATCAATGGAATTTCCTCCATTATTTACAAGTGTTTAAAATTATCCCATGAAGGTGTCATGGATTTAGTGCATGACACTGGATATCAACCATTGGTGTCCCATGGTGGATATCCGTTGGATCACTTTTGACCCTCCACAATTGGTCCGCTTCCTCCAAGAATGGATCTGCTTTACAAGAATTATGTAAAGTATAAAATTAGGGGCCAAGGATAGCCAAAGCTGACCCTTCCCGTAATGAAACAATTGATTGCCTCCTCTTCCTGAGAGGAGAAGGAGAAGCCTGTACCGATTGCTCTCTCTTCCTAGAAAGGAAAAGAGAAGTCCACACTGACTCCCTCTCCCTCCTGTAAAGGTAAAGAGAAGGTTGCCTTCTCCCAGACTACCTCGTCGTCTCCCCTTTCTTGGGAAGAGTATTGGATGAGTTAGCCCGATGGCTATCTGCTAAATCCGATGATTCCACCTTGGTGTAGGCCTAAACTCAGGATCACGAATCTCCCTAATGAATACCCTAGATCGTGGTACTACTTATATGATAGAAAGAAAGGTTCCCGATGGGAATTTGATCTATGACCTCCTACCACTCCTACTCCTAAGGTAGCGAACGGGAAGAGGCCCACTGTCGAGGTTCTTGAGTCGACTCCCCCTACTGCTCCCCAACTTGTTCCTCCTGCTCCCATTCAAGAATTCGTTCCTCTGCCAGAAATGGTTGTAGTGGGCATTCCCATGGTTGAGTAGGAGCCTTCTATTCCTTTGAAACCTCTAGCCTCCAGCTTGAAGAGTCATAGAAATTGCCTTCTATGTGAGCCCAAGTGTTGATGAAAGGCTCTCCTGGCTGAGTAATCTACCTTGCAAAGGAAGGAGGAAGAAGCAACCCCCCTGCTTCAGGGCCTCCTGCAGTGTCGCCCTCTTCCCTTCCTTTTGTTTCTCTTCAGTCTAGTCCTGCACTACTTTCGGCTTCCACTGTGAGTATGAATGCACCTAACCCCAAGGGGGTACAAGTGTTCATCTCCCCTTCAATGGAACCTCCTTTGATGATGTCCATTCCAGATATCCAACCTTTCCCAAAGCCTGTGGATATGATTAATACTCTGGTTGTATTTGTCATGGTTCTTTCCCCCTCTTCCTCTGCACCTCTAGCCTCATCTATGGGAATTTCACCTCCTCCAACGAAGCAAGAGGTGGAGTGTGGTCCTTCCACCAGCTAAGGATGTAAGAGGACCCTTCCTTCCCTACAAAGTGGCCCCACATTGACTTGTTCTGTCTTGGTGACAGAATGAGTCTTGGTTTCCCCTTAGTTTTTCACTACTCTCGAGTCATCCGATGAGCCTAGCGGTGAATCTCAGGTGTAGCCTACCCCATCCACTGAAGTTAGAAATGATGCTCCTATGGGGTGCATGTTTAACTCTGTGGATGAAGTTACGGCCTTGTCAACGATCTTCGCAAAGTCACTGACCTTAGCTCCACAAGAGCTTGGTGGAGAGGACCTCGAGGGGCCTTCTTCCTTGGCCTTTGTTGCAGGACGGTCAGATGCTCCTCCTCTTAACATCCCACAATTGTAGGATCATCCTCCTTCTCTATATGATGACCTAGAGTGGGAAGTGGATGACCTCTTGTCCAATCAGTGTTAGGATGAGGCCTCTTCTTGATCTTTTGTGTACGTGTGTGTGTTTTGTTATGTGTTCCCTTGTGATCGTGCTATGTGTTCTTGGATTACCCTCATCACCCTTGTTGGTGCTTGGATATAGGTATGGTTTTTGTGTCATAAACCTTCTTCTATTTGTATCATCATTCTTCCATGTTTGTGCTTGATTTTTGATAAATTGGGAATGATGCAAATTGTTGGGGGAATTTAGGCTTCCCTTCCATGTTGACCCAATTTTTCATTTTCATTTTTCTTTCATGCATTCTTCCTGATCTAGTTAGGGGTTGATGATCTTTCATCTTGCACCATAGTTACCTATTATTCATATGACCTCAAATAGATTTGACCCAACTAAACCAAATCCCCATGTTCCCTTTGTCTGTGTTTTCTTTCTCTTTCTCTTTCTCTTTATCTTTCTCTCTTCTTTGCTTGAGTTGTCCCTCTCATGTGTGACAATGCCTTTCTTCAACATTTCAATTTTTAGAAAAAAATTCATTTCCAATGAATCTTTCCTTGAAAATCTTTGAAAACCTTTCTTCAGAATCACATTCTTAACTTGGAGCCCTAACGAAACATGTTTCCTTCATCATGAGTTCGTAAAGAAAGGATTTGGAAACCTTCCTCTGAAGTGGGAACACCTTTGACCTTCCCCTTGTGTGGGGGCATATTCTTCCTTTTGAATTCCTTGATGAAGTGATCTTTAAAAAGGATCCCTTGATGATGGATCGATCTAAGAAAGGGAACATCTATTTTTGAATTGTGCATCCCTTGAGTGGACCCCCTTCTTCATAGTGGGTTCTTGAGGGATCCCCTTCGAAAGATCTTATCTTGAGTGTAATCATTCATGTCTAGCTTGGGGGTAGCCTAACTAGAGCTTTCCTTTCAGAAAATGCATCCCTTGAGTGGACCCCTCTTCTTTTGAAGGGTTCCCAAGGGACCCCTTTGAAATACTTCCAAATTATTGGCAGTTTATGCGACTGTCTACTTACTTACCTACGTGACCGCTTCTTGACTCTATGGAGTCTGCTTTCTCAAGTTTCCTCCCTGTAAGACTGAGAGACTATATGGTGCTTCATTTGGGTTTCCTCCATGCTAGAGTGTTTGGGGGACACCTTCCTTGTAGGTCTGTGAGCCTGTAAGGCGCTTACTTCCTGGGTTTCCTCCATGCTAGAGTTTTTGGGGGACACCTTCCTCACAGGTCTATAGGCCTATATGGAACTTACTTCCTTTGGGTTTCCTCCATGCTAGGGTTTTTGAGGGACACCTTCCTTGTAGGTCTGCAGGACTATAAGGAACTTACTTCACAGGGTATCCTCCATGCTATATTTTTTTGGGGACACCTTCCTTATAGGTCCATAAGCCTATAAGGCCCTTTCTTCCTTCAACTTCATAGTTTTTGAGCAACTATGAATCCCTTTTCTTGTCCCGCACCTTCAAGATTTCTAGATCATGGTCTTCTTCCTTGACGGTTTAGGTATACATTTCTAACCTTACTCCTTCCTTGATCTACTTTACCAAGAACTCATCAGTACTTGTTCACACTAAAGGGGGGAAAAATGTATATGAGTTATTTTGGTGTGCCTCATGTGAAAATCCCCTTTTTTCCTTTATCCACCTTAGAAAACCAAGTTTAGAGGCTTAATTCCACCTAAGCCAGTTGCTTTTGTCACACTTAGCACCTGTTTTGAGCATCGGTGGAGGCATTTCTTTCGGGGATGCTCACACAATTCATAGATGTCTATGTGGCGTACTTACATCCCTGGCAGATTCTTGTGGTTGAACTTGTAGAGGTGTTACACTTCTTATTGGGAGTCAATTTGTAATGCCCTTTTGGCCAACCAACCTGAATATGGTCATTTTTCTTCATCTCTCCTTCATATTCATTCCTTGAACAAGCATTTCATCTTCTACAATCACTCCACAAGCTTCAACACACTCTTTTGCACCCACTTTAAGTTTTCAAGCAACATTCTCACACCTCATTACAACAAATCTATCACTCCATCACTTCAGTAGAGCAAGTTGGGGACAAACGCCATTGCATCAAAGGCTTGAGTACTCTCATTTTCTCCCCCAAGCAACCTTGAGTGCTCTTGGTGGAGGTAGTAAGCTCCATTTCCTCTCCTCTATCACTTGGTTGAGTAAGCACATTTACTACTTTAGTGCTCTTTACTACTTTGTTTTCTTTATCTCACTTTCTTGGTTGTTTGTGGAGGTGGAAACACCTAAGCGGGGGTCTGACTGAGGGAAGCCCCTATACAACCACCCAACATTTTCCTCCTTTTTCTGTGTGTAGGTGTACATGCTTTGTGGAGCTAGATGGAAATAGGCTCTTGTACGAAATCATCTTCGTCACCCTAGCTTTGGTATATTTTCTTTATCACATTCGTTTGTACTTTTTGTATTCCATAGTGTTGTTTTTCTCTTTTAGATGTCGCTAGCGAGGATGCTATCTTGTTTTTTGATAGTTCACATTGTACTTTCAGTCCTCTAGTCGTATGAATGCTAGGGCACCTAAGAGATGCTAGTGCGTTGCACTGTCATCTCAAAACTGTGCTTTCATCCTCAAATAGAGAGCTATCTAAGATATAGTGTTGAGCTCAAAAACTAGCTCGCCTAGCCTCATTTTGAATCTTGGGATTGTAGAGTGGTTGTGGGACGTCATAGTCCTCATCATTCTCATCCTCATATCTTAACACCCTATTTAGCTAAGGTAAGTTAGGGAATCCTTCCGCATCTTGGCCCTACGTGACCTGGGGCCTTGCACATGGAGGTCACCTTCTCTTACATAAGCCTTGTTCATTTCTATTTTGCATTTGTTCATGCTTACTTCATGCTTGCATATCACATTGTGTTTTCAAACATTACACATTTCTTAGGTTTTGCATTCATAACCAGTCAATTTCATAGCTTAGTTGCATTTAGGTCTTCTCATTTAGTCTTAATCACATCATACACATCTTAATTTGAGTGAACCACCTAGATTTTGTGTGAGGTTTATCTCCCTCCTTTTAGGTGAAACATCCTAAGAGTGCAAGAGTAGCCTATAAACCTCATTCCCAAAAATCTATGGTTCAAGAAGAATGATAGATGAGTTGATGCATGAACAAGATGAAGAAAAAAATATTTATTGTGATAATAATTCAGCCATTGCATTGTTTAAAAATCATATTTTTCATAAAAAGAGAAATCACATAAACATTAGATATCATTTTATAAGAGAGCTAGTTAATAGAAAAGAAATATTTTTAGAGTTTTGTAGATCTAAAGATTAATTTGCTGATATTTTCACTAAACCATTGGGAAAAGATGCATTTTGAATATTTGAGAAATTTTTTGGGTGTCTATGTTGAAGATGACATAAAGAATTACAGAGATGGAAATGAAGATGGAAGTTCCATAAATGAAAACAACAGCTCCATAAATGAGAATAGTGGCTACGAAAAAAGTATGGGTAGCACCAATTTTTTTTGAGAAGAATCTTAGCTAGTTGAGATTAAGGGGGAGTGTTTGAAATAGAATCTCAACTACCAACATTAATATTTTTTGTCAATCACTAATCTATGACAGTAATAAATCTCTAACAACGGTTGATTTTGGGAAAGGTGAACATATTCTCATTAAATGGAATGTTCAGATTGTGATTTTGACATTCTCTTTGCTTTATACAAAAATATTAATCCTTTTATTTTTCTTGTAAGAAAAGTTCGAATGATTTCTTTGCAGGAACTTATTTTTTATTGTATATACTTATAGAAAGCAAGAGAGAAAGAGAAAAACCAAAGAAGAAAGAAAGAGTAATGAAGCTCTACTAAAATTA
Organism: Sequoia sempervirens; assembly: GCA_007258455.2. Classification (NCBI taxonomy): domain Eukaryota; kingdom Viridiplantae; phylum Streptophyta; class Pinopsida; order Cupressales; family Cupressaceae; genus Sequoia; species Sequoia sempervirens. The sequence goes on along the minus strand of VDFB02271358.1, from coordinate 625,521,277 downwards.
TTCCAGATTTTAATAGATAAATGTAACCTATTATTGTCTATTTTCTGCTATGTATTTTGTGTGTGTTGAGGGAAGCATTCATATGCATTTTATTTTACCATTTTATAACTGTTATATGCATATTTCAGTTTGATATTTTCATTTCTTTTTGCTACTATAATCCACTGCCCCTTCCCTTCATCAAACTCTTTACCAGTTTGATAGGAAGACTATTGAGTTTTTTTTATCTATAAATTTGTAAACTCTATTCATGAATAATATGTAGAGTATTTTATTATCTTTTTCATTATGTATTTCTTGTTGTTATATTTTTAATTTGGTATCAGAGCAGCTCGATCTACTATAGCTGCAATAATCATACTCCAATGTAGCTATCCTTTCTTCCCTGTTAAAGCTATAGAAGAATATGAAGTTCAAAATGTCATAAGCTTGAGTTAAGGTTGTGTGTTTCCCCTGCTTCTGTGGATATAAAGGGTGTGATGGAAAATGTGAGTGTAAATCTATTGAAGGGTGCATTCTTAGCCTCTCTTCACTAACTTAGAGCCCCCATCAGTATAGCTAAGACAACTCATGGATTTTAAGTGACCTGTGATAGGAGCTATGGTTGCTACACCTATAGGCTGAAGATTTTTTTTGAGTCAAGCCTTTAAAGATTTTTTTATCAAATATTGTATTATTATTATGGATAATTTAGTGTAAGATCTCAAGAATATGTAGTTATCAAAAATAAAGATTTGCTTAGAAAAAAAAAAACTCCTTATCAGTTTTACCCTTCCCACATCCCACCAATTTTGACCTCACATATTTGAACTTGACTAGGAAATTATCAATGGAAGGAAATGCATCAAGGTAAAGAGAAGTTAGTTTTGCCTCTAGTTGCAAAGCATGGAACTCACTGAACTAACCAAACAGGTTTTGTAACTCATTCCATACCTCCTTGGGTGTGTTAAACTCCTCAATATGGAATAGAAGACTCTCAAAAACATGCAAGGATATCAGACCCACAACTTCATCACACTTGTCTCTGTGAGCAAATGTTTCATACTCCCTGGTGAAAGTGGGTTATGTATCATTTAGTGTGGACCACAAACCCTTAGATTGGAGCAACCTATGCATTTTAATCTTCCAAGTATGATAGTTATGGGGGGTTAAAAGTTCAATTGAATCAAGAGTAGCCATGACAACAATTTGCGCCAAAAGCAAGCAAAAAAAATCAAACTGTTACAATTAAAAGCTCCAAGAAAAACAAACCAATGCAGCCTCTCGAGATTTATTTTTCCAACATCCAAAAAATATCACTTAGGAATTAAAAAGGAATGAATCTAATTTTTTTTAGCAAAATAATTGTACACCTTACTATGCATTTGTGGCAAGTTCAGACACCAAATCAACTCACCAAGCACACAAGCCACCACACAGAGCACACCACCATGAGCCTTAGCTCATGCAACAATGAGAGTGCTAGACAATAAAAAGAACAATTATTTTTTTATTTCTCACCAATGTGGGATAATTTTTCTAGTCAAAACAACCTCAAAACCTTGGGCCCACTTCCTCTTCAGCTGTGTAGCAATGAAGCCCTAAATATTTAGGTTGAACTTTATAAAATATAAAGTTTGATTACAAATCATGTACTCCCAAGCTAGTAGCCTCCACCAAAAATGTGCACGTGTTTTAGGAAATCGAAAGGCCTCCAAACAAAAAAAAATTTAGTCACCAAAAAAAAGGTTCCAACACTAAGTAATAGCCTTCAATAGGGAGTGAAAATCATGCCTCTACACAACAAAATATCATGGCCACTGGAATGAGAATCACGGCCCTCCACTGATACTAGTCTTCACGCCATATTTTCCAACCTCTTTTGTACACTCACAAATCAATGCCATTAGCCAAGAATAAATCCAAACAAAGGAGAATACATGCAAAATCGTGGTGGAAAATAAGGAAGAATTCAAAATGTTGAAGAAAAAATGGTGTGGTCTGAATTATGGCATGGCTAGAATGATACTTCGTGTGGGTCCCTGATTAGAATCAAACCCCGGAAAAGAGGTGTCTAACCCCAAATGTTCCACCCTAATTAAAGTTGAGGAAAAAATAAGGCCTCTCCTTTACACACAACTAGCCTACGATGGAAAAAAAATGGCCTGCAATGTCCTCCACAACACTCACAATGCACAACATAAGCATTTTTACATGGAATACCAAGCACAAAATCATGCCAACAATCACAATGATTCATGATCCTCCACAATAGAAAAAATTGGCAAACAACTTTGAAATTTAATAAATTTCAAATGCCAAAGAAAACTTTAGCATGAAAAAGGAAATTTCCTAGATCTCCTCTACTGAAACTCTTCAGGAAGGTGAGCAAGAGGAGGAGCTTTGATACCATGTAGGAGATAGCAACTCCTTCCCAGGATCCTCAAGCTACAAAAATAAACACTCTCATATGTACATGAGAGAAGCAAATAAAGTTATTTTTCCAAATATCAAGAATGATATTCGGAAATGAGATGTGAAATTACATATTGTACAAGCCTTTTAAAGGCATGAAAAAGAATAGCACCAAAGATAGTGGTTTTGTCCTTTTGTGCACTTGGAGTTTTTTCCATATATGCCAACTCAGCTTTCTCAAGAACTATTCAAGGAAAAATGAAGAAAAGAGGCAGCAAAGTATCTTTAAGGGACAAAGGTTGCAAACGTAAATATAACAGTTTTTTCCTAGGAATATTCGATTATTTTGAAGTGTAATTGAAAATTTTCAAATGAATATGTGACAAGTGTCAATTGGCTCGAAGCTTGTTTTTCTCCCTTGATTTTATAAAAGGGAATTCAAGGCCAATTGCAAGGTGGTTGATTGATCTCCCATAGAGTTTTTGTAATGAAAGCATAGAAAAAATAGAAGTCGAGTCTTGTTTTAGGATATTGAGTCTTCATTTTATGCAATTTTAATTTTGTATAATAGTATTAGAATTTGAATTCAAGAATGACACAATTCTGAAGCCATTTCTCTCCTTGTTTACTCTTTACATGAATTATCAATGAAAATGATCAAGGGTCTTTCAATTGATCTTCATGGCGTTTACTATTAATGTATGATTTTGTCTTTGTTCTCATTCAAAGAATTGATTATTTTACTTTGATAAAATCATAAATTTGTATAATCTAGGTGTAGGGATTTGATAAGTAGTTTTGGTTCAGAGTATTTGAGTATAATGTTGCAATTTGTAGTGTTGTAATAGCTCTATAATGTTATGATTAAATGTTGTTATACTCCAAATTTTGTGTTAAATTTGACTCCATGCCCTAGGGTAAGGCATTGGTCTATTATTTTTCTCTGAATTTGCATTCTCTAGGATCTCTCACACCAGTCAAAAAACAATTATCAAATTTCCATTTTAGTTAAGGTTTTATTTCTTGAAGTTTCATGTACTTTTGTATTCTATTGCTTTGGAAATGTTGAATACTATGAAAGATTAGCCAAATCTTTTAGAAGAACAATATAAGAGAATATATCTATTAATTCACAATGTAGTAGATTAATTGGCATAGAGAATCTTGGTTACATTGTGTAGGATCACCCTCTCGGGTTTTGCAGAGTCCAAAGTGTGGGAGGAAAGTTATTATAACTTTCACTCATTCATTGACCAACCCCTTCAAATATTTGACCATTGGAAGATGCTAATTCCATAGGTTATTTCTGAGACCAACTTGGTATTTAAAAAACACCAACACCACGATAAAACTAGATGATCCAACATTAGTTTTCAATAGCCAAGCCAAGTTTCTTCACCATATCTCTATCCTAACTTCCTCTAGATTCCAATGCATAGGAACAAAGATTGAATGAGATTTGATATCAAATGAAGACATAAAAGACTTGATGATCAATTCAATAAACAACAAAAACATTTATACAATCAAACAAGATGAGCGGTTGAATAGTTTAACTAAAATAGTTCGTTAACTACATACACATACACTCACCATTAATAGCTAACAATGCAACAATAAATTTATGCTAACGCATATGGTAATAGGAGAAGGGGTACATGAAAGTATAAGAGAACAGGTATAGTTAGGGTAATGAATGTGGAGGAGCTTTATATTAAACTCTAGGCACATTCCATGACTAAAAGCATGAGAAAAACTTGAATAATGCTAACATAATGAAACATAGAGTTAAGGGATAATAAGGAGATTAAATCAAATTATTACATTATATTTCATATTCATTTAAATAAAATACCCAACAACTCTATTTTCAATATTCACATGCACTAATGATTTTAAAAATATCATCTTGGGCTTTTCATTACAAATCAATTGAGCACATAAATAGGCTATAGAGAAATTTTAAGAGGTGTTCATCATAATTTATCATGCTCTAATTTATGTCTTATCATATGTATCTAAACCATTGTGGCTTAAAGGGAATGTTTTAACCATATTGTATGAAAAACTAAATAAGCTCATTATATAGAGGGAGAGGTGGTAGCCATTATATGAGAATAATTTCAATAGTGATTGCAATAGAGGGAGGTTCTAGAGCTCAATGGTATCTCTAATTTTTGTAATCAATTAGATAAAAATTGTTTCAATAGTTGGTGCAAGCTAAGATGGTGAAAATTTTCATCAAAGAAAAAAGTGAACCATTCATTGGGGAGAGGATTATGCAATAAATTGTGGGACCCAAGGTCACATATAATATATGTGTAGGAGATAATATCAACAAGAGTTCATAGGTAGATGATTCCTTAGAGATATCTAATATGGTGATGACTTGTAAGGAAACACATTTTAAAAGCATGTTGGAGCTCAAAAAGAAACCTAGGTTGTGCAAACCATGGGATGAGGTTTAATATCAATGCTTTAGATAATCTCAAGGTGGTGAAAATAGCACATAACATAAAGAGCTAGAATGTTTGTTGTTCTATGGTGAGTTATAAAATAGTGGGCCCAATAAATGTAATGAGAATATATGTATGTCATAGGCATGATCATAATTAAGAACCACAAGATACAGTGTCAATATGGAGGATCAAAGATATCATGAAGTGTAAAGAAAAAATGAAATGTAGAGTTCAAAACATTGAAAAAATGATCAAATAATATGATTGTTCAAAGTTAAATATAAAAATAGTACAACATATCACCTTCAATATAGATTTTCCAAACCAAGTTAATTAAACACATACTTTTGCTACATATAAATTTTTTACATACTTTTGAATTTATAATTTATAATATCACATATTTCCTTCAATTAAATAGAATAAGAGTATGAAATATAATTTCACTAACACTCTTATTATTAATATTTTAGGTATTTAATTTCATTACATAGAGACTCAACAGCATGCCTAGATGAATCTTGATTGTATTTACAAAATCGATTGAACAAACTTTTATTGCAATTTACTACCATTGAGCATTTCACATTCTCTTGCATCCAAGTAGACCACATTATTGACAATTAAGTATATTTTTATTGCACCATTGCAATAGGAAGAGTATTAATGTATCACTTTTCATGCATGCATAATTTCTAACGCTTATCTCTTTCTATATGTTTTACTTTTTGTTAAATATTTAATACAAAAAATTATTGATGCATATTTCAATTGTGTGATAGATGTTATTCACTACATCTATATTTTCTAGTTTGTGAATTTCTTTCAAACCCTCATGAAAAGGAGAAGACATGAGAAAATACCAAAAATGGTCTATTATTTGTATGTACCACAAATAATCTTTTAATGTTTGAATATTTACCTATCATGTATGGCTAGGAATAGACATCTACTTTGAAATGTATACTCATATTAGATTCACATGCACCTCAAATTGAAGTAAAAATATAAAGTTAAGATTATCATATCCATGGCAATTCCATATTAGTTTGGACACATTCAATAAATTCATTATACTTGAATGTCTATTATTTTGAATTCATCTACTTGCCACATGATACTACATATCATATTTGTTACATACTATTACATATATCATTTACATGATCATACTTTCATTTCTCTCTCTCATATTCCTTGTATGATATGTATTCAACTAATTAGAGAGAGACATATATTATTACTAATGATCTAAAATTGACATTTTAGATATTGATTGGTCTTACATGTATAAACTCATAACTATATATAGATGAATCTTGATCACATTTGCATACTCACAATTAAGTAGATTTCTATCACATTTTAATACAATTTAACATATCAAATTTTACAATAGAGTCATACTACACCTTTGCATTGGTAAGAATAATATTATCTCTTTTTAAAATACAGAATTTCTAAACTTTCTCTTTTTATCTACTTTTCTCTTTTTATTAGATAGTTAATACAAATTGTCATTGATGCGTACAATTGTCTGCATATCCTTTCCAGACTTTTTACATATTTATTAATCGACATATGTATTATTAGAACACACATTATGACCATTTTAATAAAAATATTTGTCGTCTTAAACCTAACGATTACAATATTTATTCCTCACTCTTCAATCGAGGGTACACCCGAAGGGGGAATCCCTTTGCCATGCAAGGAACAGGAAAGTACGTAGCATGATCAACTCCCAATGGCTCCCATCTGTCCATGCATTCAAACACTTCTATTCAAATAATTACTTGGTAGATTGCAAATGTCTGGCAAAGCCACATTAGCATGAGTCATATCTAACCTGAATTTGGTGAGGAAATGATGAAGAAAGAGAGCAATTTCAAATTTTCCCAGATGAAGTCCCGGTCAAAGCCTGATGCCTCCTCCAAATGGCATATAAAATGGTTTGTCAAAAAGCTCCTGTAAGTCAATTGCGGAAAACAGTTTACACAAAGTACCCATATCAATTGACTACCATTAAATTACAGTCATTCTTATTAAAAAAACATGCCTCATTTTGCCAGCGCCAAGGGTTGAACTTGTCAGCATCGTAATAGTTCTTGCCATCCAAATGAATGGAACTGTGTAAATTAATCACTGTCCAACCCTTGGGAATAACGAATTCTGCGATGAAAAATTAAATAGTTTTAATCCTAAATGTACATGAACAAAAAATAAAACAATGAGTTTAGTTTATAACCCCAAAAATGTTCCGAGATCTAAGCACAACCTTTGACTTGAATATCTTGCATGGTTTCTCTGAAACTAATCGTGGCGGCGCTAGCCAAACGAAGTGTTTCGTTTAGTACCTGCCACATCAAGGTAATCAGCACTTCCCTTTGAAATTATATACTTGAAATTCAAGGCAGCGATGGTACGGAAAGTTTAGAGCTGCTCACGCATTGAGTGAATTTCATAGACTGATAATCGTCCCAAGTCAGCTTTTCATTGCCTGTGCCTTTGGACTTTATAATATCGTCATGCTCAGCCTGATAGATTCATCTAGTTATGTAATAAACCAAAATTTTAATCATTTATCTAGATCGGAGTATTGTTTCCAACTACATTTAGAATTAGATCAGCTCACTCACCCTCAGCTCCTTCAACGCACTTGGATTTTCAGTGAGAAACTTTATAGCGAATGCCATAGCTGAGGATGAAGTCTCGAAACCAGCAAGTAGCAGAAAAAGTAGTGTATCTGCAATAATTTCATCTGAAAAAGTGTTCTCTCTCAAAAGTTTGGTCAAGAGATCATTATGAATGACCTCCGGATGCTCTCTCCTCTCCTTTATACACCCGTAGATCTTTTTTATGAGAAATCTCCTGGCCTGCAATTCAAGTTTCATGGTTAAAAAATACTCACAAAATTAATTTTAGTTCACTCATTAAAAGTGGCCAAGATTAAAATCTGAATGTTTCATAGGCTCAACAAATCCTTCATCTCACCCGTCAAAGCATTAAAGGCTCATTTTTTTTTTTAATATGCGTTCTTTTAGCACCAAAAACAGGGGAGTCAGTTTTATTCAATTTGGTTTTAGGTGTTATTCCTTTTCTATATTAATAACCGCAAAAGTTGCCAATTTTTAATGTAACCACTTAAGATTGGGTGATGATGGCACCTGAATTCCTCTGTAGTAAGAGGTTCCAGGAATAGTGAGAGGCAAGGATAAGGTAGATACTAAGAAATTGTGAAAAGCCTTATAAATATCTTTCATCTCCTCAGAAGAGGGCAAATCCAGTAGTATTTTCCCCATCAACTTAAGACCGATCTGTGAGCTCAACAAACAAACCAAGATGGCAGTCAACAGTTAATTAAAATGAAAGCTATCATAATAAATGAATAAACAACTGGCAGAATGTGTATTTTTGTGCTTGCCTCACTGCATTCATGTTGAAGAGGAATATCTCTCTGGTCTTCCCATTTACTCATTGCGGCGAACAACACATTTTGTATATCCTCCATGAAATCGGAGCTGAGCCTATCGTACCTGAACAAATTGACGGCGGTTGCATGGATCTTTCTCTGAAGCTCCCCGTGGACTTCCAGCAAACAATATTTGCCCATAATATTTCTTGAGGATGGTGGCATTCTGAATTGAAACAACCGTCCCTCGTTTTGAAAGACGTATTTAGTGAACTCTGGATCAACCGACACAACTACTTTTGCTTTTCCAAACAAATTGGATCTGAAAATCGGCCCATACCTGCATTTTCTTTTCAGTTTAATCGAATCTCCCAAATAAAGGTATACGCATATAGAATGAACTCGAATAATTATTTATGAGGGTTTCAGGGTAGAGATTCGAAGAAGTGGGTTTCAAAGTCGTTTGATTTCAAAGCCCCATAAACTACATATAGAAGACACATACCCAGAAAAAATTGAGACCAGATACAAATTTCAAATAAATTTGACCAGCAGAGTGAATCTTTCGGTTAGTATTTATTGTATTATTTTTGCATTTAGGTGTTGAACTATTCATATTTCTTTATAAATCACTAATCTCAATATTACTCTAACTCAAATACTTAATCATAAAATTTATCCCAAAATCAAACTCTTAACTTACAACATTTAAACCAAATCCAAAAAGAACATACAATGTTAAATCATCCCAAAGTACAGACAGACAAAGCCTCTCATTTCAACATCTAAACCAAAAGATATTTCCCCCAAAAAAAATTTGAATTAAAAGTAAAAATTACAATCTCTAAAAGCAACTGCGTTCTACTCGATTTTCACTACCCAACTTTGTAGCATAGATTCAAGACAGAATGGAGTATACCTGAGATTGATAAATTGTTGTTATTACCTGAGCTCATGTTCGTCAAAGAACTTTCCACGCTGAGGTGAGGCAGCGGCTCGAAGAAAACTGATAGTCTCTCCAATAAACGGCAATCCAGTCGATCCAGGTGGGAGTTTGTGTTTGATTGCGCTATCATCCACATGCCCACCTTTAGCCCATATCATTCTTCGTCCTAACAAGAGTAAAATGGCCCCTGACAGAGCCAAAGTAATCAGTAAATGCCAGGAAGAGTACATGAGATATATCTGCTGCTCCATTTTGATTTGCCTACAATTATTCGTGTGTTACACTCAACCACAGCAAGCTGTATATATAACCAGCTAAAGCATCCATCATATTCTATAGTACTCAGCAAAATATACCAAATTTTGTCTACATCCTCTGCTTATTTCTGTTTTGACAACAAATTTGTGCATATAATATTATAATTCCCATTCCCAATTCCTTTGTATTGCCTCCTTTTAAATCACTCTCTTTATAATAATAATAATAATAATATTATTTTATAGTCCACGATACCCGGCAATCTGTTTTTGGGTCTACAGATGGCCTACAGCAATATGGGACTCCTCGTACTCCCAATATTGAGGGAGGCACCTAACTCGTGCTCCACAATACAAGGTGTACATATCTTACCCCCTGCAGGATTTAATCACGATACTCTCGTTTCCGACATGGGGTCATTTTTAACTAAAAAGTAGTCGAAAAATTAATATATAATATAAGAACAATGTTATATATTCAAAGTAAACAGTTGGCATCTTATTTTTTATTTCGGGCATTCAAAATTGATTGTTAAATTGGCGATATCTATGAAATATGGCATTGTTTTTAATGAACTAGTCAACTAACTTTAAGGGAGACTGACACAATTTTGTAATCTCTTTCTTGTTTTCATACGGAAGATTGTATGTTGGCAGACACCCTCGGGAAGCAACAGTGGCCTGTCATTAGATTCCCGATCCCACTTCTTATGTCATTCTTTGAGAGGTTCAGTATTAATAATTTGTCTTTTAAACTGGAAAAGTCTGGTGGTCTGTCATTATGTTGAGAGTTGAATATTGTTTCCATTTTACATAAAAGGTAATCAATAAATTTATATATAAGAAATTTCAGGCATTGAAAGTAAACAGTTAGCATCTTAATTTTTTATTTCAGGCCTTATCTGCTGACATACGAGCATTGTTTACGGAAGATCGTATGTCGGCAGACGCACTGTGAGAGCAACAGCAGAGTGCCTGGCATCCATTAAAGCTCCATTGAGATAATGTCGACATTTATTTGGAAAACAGTTGATTTTGCACGATATGTTTGATCAGACGGTTTTATTTTTCTTTATTTGTTTCCCTTTACTTGTCATCAGAATGTCAAACATATTTATTTAAAAGATAGATATCAATATGATTAATAATATATTGCTTATATAATAATAAATTAATTATTAATTTATATAAAATTATTTTTATTTATACAAATATTATTAATTACAGTTAAGTTAATATTATGTATAATTAATATATAAAATAGTAATTAAGTAATGGTGAAAAATAGCTTGGTAATGGGTTGACAAAGCATATAGGTTGCAATCATGTTTTAATGATGGATGTATTTTAAGGAGTAGTTTTGGTGTGTTGGCTCATGCAGTATGAGCATACAAACATCATTACATAAGATAGCGATATATCCAGTTTTTATGTGTTTTCTCTAAAGGTGTAAGGATTGTTTGAGAGAGGTGTCATTTTTTTTAGTTTTTTGACTTGGTCCTTTTGGAGGTAATGAACTCCTCATTGGAATCGAGGAGGGATAAAAGGTTCTCTTTGGAATTTTGTTAGAATGAGAAGAACAAAGAATTGATGGACAAAGGGAAGGTAAGGTTGTGGGAGTAGAGGGTGTTGAGTGAAGCAATGTAGGAAATCAAGAATCTTGAGTTGAGGATATGACTTCTTAGGATTTGAGAACTAGCTAAGGAGATTGATGCAAATCCCTATGTTAAAATTAAAGCAACCATAAAAAAAAATTCTAGACCCAAGCAACATGTGGGGAAGGAGGAATGATTTTGATATGACTTCATCCTTGAGTTGTACAATAATATTATTAACTATGGCTAATTTCTATTTTTTGCACAATAACATTACATATATGAAGTTCATTAGAGTAGAGTTTATTTTAACTACTCCTTGGACCACCTCCATGCCATTAGGTGATGTCAATATTATACACAATGGGTCATCAATGAAATAGCTAAGGTACTCCATGTAACTCTACAATTTGATGTTAAATAAGTATTTTCATATTATTATGATGATGATGACTTAGGCATACTAGTTGAGGCATCTATGCCTTAGGAAGGTTTTGTGTGTGTTAATTGTAAGAATATTGGTCAGGGATTGGCAAGGCCTACATAATTTTCCTTTCTCCCAACATATCTAGTCAAAAACAATTTAGAACTAATATAGAGAGGTTGAGGCTAATGCAATTTTCTCTCCTCTTGGTATAGATATGTCCTTATGTCTTTCATATGGATTTTTTAGCTCTCTCTAGTGGTTGGTGTTTTTTCTTGACTTGATTTTATAGTTGAAGTCTTTTTGCTTCCAATTATGTCTTTTATGAGATGGATGCAACTATGTGAAACAATAATAATCTTGTTAATTTATAAGTATCAATCATATATTTGGTGAATAATTTGCTTGAAGGCAACATGGTGGTTGAATTTCTTCATCCACCAAGGTTGTCTTCAAATTTTTATCTTGTTCTTAGTTTAAATGTAATGCTTTTGATTAATTTGTAGTGTAGGAAAAAGTATTCATTTTTGACACTTAATTTGGGAATGAATAATTAATAAATAAACGACTTTAATGATGCCTTAATTTAGTGTTGTAATATGTATTTTACATATTCACATTAAGTTTAGGGCCCTTTTAATTAAAATGGACTTAATTATACATTATTTTTTGCTGTTGTAAGGTGTATCTTGACACTTTCACAATAACCTACAGCTTTATTAATTAATTGAGGTTAATTTTCCTTAATTGTCCCCTTTAATTCAAATCCAAGCCTAATTAATTACAAATTCAGAGGGATAAAACCCAACATTCATAAATGCCTTAATATAAGGTTTAACATTGAGCAATGTGTGTCCTAGGCAAGTGGCCTAGGAACCATTCACCATAGGGCGAATGGGTCCTCACTTGCACCTAAGAACTAAATTCAAATTATGTTTTTGGTGGTTTTTAATGATTTCAAATGTATATTCAGATGTGAGCTTGTGATATTTGAATTTCAAGAATTAATGTTAAGATATGTATAAATAAATGGTTATTTCACTATGTTCATCCTAGATTCTCAAGTATTCAAGTCCTAATAGAAAGTTTATGAGATTAAGAGCATTCAAAAACATTTTCAAGGCATTCAAAGGAAAATTTATTGAAGATTATTGCAGAAATCAAAACTCCATTATCATGTCAAAGATTTAATGCATCATGCATGTTGTTTGAGCTAATATGGTGATGTAGTGTTCAAGATCTACGGAAGTATTCCAAAAGTATTATTTCAAGACAAGTTTCATGATCATGATCTACATCCATTGAATCCAATTCATTCTAATTGCATATTTGTATTCTAAGGTTCAAATAAGGTCTGGTGGGTTGTTACATATTGTTGTTTATTCATCATTCCTTCATGTTTCTATTCATTTCAAGTTTAATTACCAAAACGGGTTTTCACCAAGGCAAGCCCCCATTCCCTAACAAAACAACATTTTTCTCCCTTTGATGTGTGATTGCAAATTTTAGGTTGAAGATCATTTGAAGAGAAAAAATGAAGAAAGTTATAAAGTTGTCAAAGTTGCAAGAAAAGTTGTCATATCATAGAAACTCCTCTAAAAATTTTATTTCTGACTGTCCGACAGTGAGAATCAAGAATTTGGAAGTGTAGACACAACAAAAGACAACCCAAAATACATTTTTTGGGAACCCTAGCCAAGACCCATTCACCATAGGGCTAATGAGTCCTTAGTGAGCTTCAAAAGGCAACTTTTGGTGAAAGATACACATGGATTTCCCCTTTCCAGATCTACCTTTTGATTATTATTTTTGTCAAATTTGATTATATTGTTATTCATTTTCATTTCATACCTTGCATTTTGGAGTTTGCTTGGTGGTTTTGATCTTTCTCTCCAAATTTTTATTTGAGATTTTACCCTCATCCTTGCATAGATAGGAAATTTTGTGATTCATACCTTGATTTGACTCACCTTTTTGGTTGTTAGTCACTTCATTGTTTTGGATTCATTTCCTTAAATGAAATTAGAGAAATAGGTCATTTTGGCGAACCTCCCCCTTTCATAACATTTCCCCCAACCTATTTCCAATGTTTCATTATTAAAATAGATTTCTCAAAGAAACCTAACCCTTGTACAAATTAATTAGTGAAAAACAACTAAAAAATAACAATTTTGTTAAAGGAGGAAACCCAAGGTTTTATTTTTTTTTGTAATGTTAATATCTAGATGGATAAACTATACTAGAATGAATCTTCTTAGCATCTTCTTACCAAAAATTTAGGCTTTGTACTTGTTGATGATGATGTCACTTGCAGCAACAGTGCGAATAAAGTCCTCATAGGAAAACCATGAAGAAAATATCTTCTTGAAAGACTTAACTAGAGCAACCTTAGGGTGTGCGTGTTATAGGAAAAAGGTTGAATTAGCTCAATCCCAAGTCTCTGATAGTTAGGGTCTTGACCATACTAGGTTCACTTCAGGGTATGATGTGATATTGTTGTTAATCTCTAGAGCTCTATGGTTGATCTTATTTTCATTAAGAATGTCTCCAGTTTTGTTAAGAATCATAAACTTCAGATATAGGATTTCGAGTTCAATCATAAAATAATCTCATGAAATCAAAAGATTTACAATATTATTTCATGGATTTCAAATTTTTTTGCTATCACTTAAGTAGATTTAGCTTTAATCATTCAACAATTTCATATAAAATGAAATATTTTTAATAAATTTCCATTCATTCTCTATTTTTCGGAATATTTTTAAGAATTTAAACATCTAATCTAAAATAAAGCATAAAAAATTACTAAAAAATAAAATTTCTCCCAGTTATTCTCCACGCATGCCCGAAGAGTTAATCAAATCAAATCAAACCGCTTTATACTTCACCAAATTGCTTCACAACTACATATAAAACAATGTGAGCTTTTAAAGAAGGGCGTTTTAGTTTGGATGTTGAGTAGGTTTGTATGCACCCTTAAACATTGCAACATATAGTCTTTTCACCTAAACTAACAAAACTAGCTAGAAAAATATATGAGATAGGTAGCTATAAAATTGGCTTTGATACTAATTAAATTCTAAGTGCATACAAGTTTTTAGTCTGAAATGATTCAGAAAATAGGAAAAAAGAACAAAAATTAGATAAGTTTTGGCTCTTCTGACATCCACAAATTGTGAACTTAACTTAAAAAAAGGTATCCCCTAGACTTTTATAGAAGTAAGACACGGGTAGGATAAGACAAATACATGAGAGGAAATCTAAGGGATGAATTACATCAAGGCACGTGGAGTGTGGTGACTGGTAAGAGAATTGCAAACAAAGTCAATGAAGTTCAACTTCCATCTGCATGTTGAAGTCCTTTGGGTTTTTCATCTTCTTATTATCAGGTTTCCTTCTTGGAACCAAACAAATCTACTTGAACAAAATGTAGGAAATTCCCATATATTCAGAATGACTAGGTGGAATTTATGTTCCTACATTTAGGTTCAATCTTGGTTTTAACATTCCAGGAATGAGCAATCCCCAAAATGAATACACTTCTTTGCTACATGCTTAAAATCTAGAGTCCCAGTTTCCCGGTATCCAATATTCCTTTGCAACGAACTCTTTTCCTGCATGAGCCTCCAAAGTGTACCGTTGAAGCTGGTAACACTATTGGATCTACCTACAACTTTAGTTTGCTTGACCATCCATACCCAAACTCTATATTGCAATATTCTTCTCCTGTAATCACAAATTCCATCTATTAAATCCCTTTTTAAAAAATATTTTATAAAAAATCTCATGTGAATAAAACCATCATTAATTCATTATCATATAAATCCATCATGAATAACACGCTTTCAAGAAAAATCATAAATTCTTGTGTAGTTATCCTTTCATATACAAGGTTACTGGACTATCAGACTTCTTAGATAACATTAAAATTTTAAAACTTTTATTTGCATCTTTACTTGGTTCTCAGAACCTAGTATTCATCATTACCCATGATTTTTGTAGACTTCGGTTTTACTAGAACTTCCATCTTTACCGGACATCAACTATCAGACTAGTTTTGCTCAACACTTGCATTACCCTTTTCCTTTCTAACATTCTTGGTTCCTGGTACCAAGTACCTGAAACAATTGCATTACAAAGTACTCTTCTTCTTTTTTTAAAAATATCTTTTCTTTTCACTTCTGGTGATCTTTTCAACTAGCCAACACCTACCATAATTGTTAGTTCTCACTTGGGGTCCCCAAGTCTTACAGTCTTGGGGTGTGTTGTGAGACCACACAACAACTTGCAACCAATAAAACCAAATTTAAACCATAACATGGGATTAAATCACTAGTCGTAAATTATAATTTATGCATATTTTGAAGCAATAACTCTTTACCTTTACCTAGATTCTAACATAAAAATAGTAAAATTCATTTGGACATATCCATGTGTGCTTTGATTAATTCCAATTTTTAGAACTTAGTAAAAAATTAGTTCAATGACATTGAAATACATAATATGGTAATCCTAAAAATCCAACCAAGGATAGAGCCTTGCTGCTAGTTAAGCGTTCATAGCCCCGACAAGGTTATCTTTGTAATTCTCCCAAACATAGCTCTACTTCTAGCCAAGTGTCTATAGCCCTGGTAGAGATATTTGGATAGCCTAAAGAGTTGTTCTATATATATATATATATATATATCATTTGATATTTCATTCATAGCTCATTTTTCTTTTGATATTTCATTGATAGCTCATTTTAACTTGCAAACAATGAAGCCTACTATTAGGTTGGGGATTATAGTAGTACCGAAGGTTACCTTTTGATTTTTCATTCAATGCAAATCCCTTCATTTCACTACTTCCCAAAAACTCATTTATAATTCCCTGTTGGTGTGTATTTCTGGCTAAATATTACCACTTTTATGCAAAATCCTAGCTAACTACAACTCAGTATATGTTAGAAGAATTGCATAAATTAAAATTACCAGCAAATAACTTAATCACCAAATTTAAGTCTAAATTTAGAACCATTAGTTACCACCCTTCCAATCAAATTTTATGGAAACTACTAAATACTTGGCTAGCAATTCTGATCTGACAACGCTACACCACATTAATGGATCAAGAATGTAATGATGACAGTTAAACCTAATCACTTTATTTTACATTAAATTCACACACCTCAATGTGCACATATCATTTCTTTCAAATTTCATTTCTTTCAAATTTCTAGGTGATGATGAGTGCTACATTACTGGCTTAATTTTCCTTTCCACTTTGCACACATAGGAACCTTCATGATTAATATGGCTTAGTAAAAATACAATGAAATGACCACCATTAATTTTGAAATCTTTAATTTTCTTGATTCACAATCTTTGTACTAGCCGAATTTGAAGCAAGTTGTCACCAATTGTGTGTAAAAATTAATTTTATTTAACCTTCTGTTCTAGAGAAAATCATCTGGTTGCCACCTTGCTTATGATTTATGAAACTTCAATCTAGGAAACTATGTGCCATAACTTCTTCATGGCTTTCTATAAATTATGCACTTTTCTCAAATTCTTCACACTTTTGCTTTGCCTTTTTCATATTTTGCATTTTCTTGTTCTATTAGTGCTTGCTTGCCTAACCAACTTTCACCACTAGAATATTTTCTTGAGTCATATCACAACTCAAAGGCTTGAAAAGGTTATCTTCATTTGGACTACCAGTTTCACTATGCAAAACTTGTGCTTAGTCCTTGGGGAACAATATGCAGAATCTACAGCTTACTATCAGTTCTATTCTGGGCTTGGCTTCTTGCTTTGTACCATCACTCCTATATATTAGGCTTCTTGTTGAAGATGTTCTCTAAGTTGTGAAGTGGATAGTGTGGCCTAAGTATTTAGAGAATCGGGATATAGTTCTATCTATTGTACATCTAACCATTGGAATCCCTTCCATGGATGATATTCCTTAGTTCCTAGAACATAGGGAATTGGTTCCACTCTGGCCATTTCTTACTGAACTCCATAGTCTTGACTTTGAAGCTCACTAGGAACTTGCCTGTACATAGGGTATTTAGCCCTGATGGACAAGGCATCCCAGATTGACTAAATGGCTACTTGTATCTACAACTTAGTTCCCTCTTTTTTTCTTTTTTTGATCTTTTTCTCTTTTTATAGCAAGAATTTTGATACTTCCATGTATATACGTGATACACACACACACACACACATATATATATAGCTTTTTCATAAATTTTAAAGCATGTATTTACGATGTGTGTTTTTGTCACTTTTCATTTCATAGCTCAATGTTACAAATGTTTGAATTTTTCCTCATGTGTATGATAAGTTAAGTAGAATTTTCTAATGCAAAAGGGAAAAATAGAAAAAAAAGAAAACAAAACAAAACAAAAAAATAAAACAAAACCCTACAAAATCATTAACTAGCCCTAACTAACCAAAAATCTAATCTAACAAACGACTAACCCTAATAAAGCAATTTATTTTAAGTTCAATGAATATTTCCATTGTTCTTTTGGTACAAATTACAGTAGGTTTATCCTTAAATTCACTTGAAAAAATTTCAAATGTCTTATTGTAACAATGAATTTGTTTAAATTTTATGTGTTTAACAAACACAAATTCAATGGTGTACTTACCAATAACTTGGCTCATATGTATGAAAATGACCTCATTAAAGGTTGATTGCACACACTTCCTCTGAGTTAGCACTACTCTACTTTCATTTAGCCTTGGTTCATGGTTTTCATCTTTACTTTGTCCAATTCCTTGAATGGCTATGTCCATTTCTTGATTTTCTTCTCCTCTGAAAGTTTACATGTCCTTGGCCCTACCTTCACTTTGAACGTTGTTAGACCAAGTGATATCACAATTATATTGTTATAAGAGAGAGAAAAAGTAAAAACTTGGTACTTTGTATCTTGCATAAAATTAGGAAAATTTCTTTTTTATTTTATAAATTTTCAATTTGGAACAAAAAAAATGCATCTCCCACTTGATTTTCCCACTCCTCTTCATTTACATTTTCCATGTATAAAGAGTATGATGACTCATCGATGTTGTTTCCTCATTTTCAGTGCAATGTTTCTGATTCTCAGCATTCTTTCTTGTTGTCCTACAAAACCTTAATATTTTCCTCATAAAAATTGTAGTTATCAAACCGTTTTGATGTATTAGTTAATTTTTTAACATTTTCAATTCCACTAGAGTTATACTCTTTTCCATGACTTAACATATTTCTTGTTAATAGTTGCTTTCTTCTAGCCGTTAAAATTTCTTCCATCAACTGAATCACCTTACACATAGCCAAACTTACCCTAGTTAAATAATTTTCACAATCAAGTTCACCATGATTAGTTGTATCATGACTTCTACACCTGGTGACTCTACCAAAGCTGAATAAACTTAAATTATGTAACCTCTGATTAATAATTTTCTAGAGTTTTTCAATTTCCATTTTTGAAATACCGGCTTGCATCAAACTTTCCCTTAAAGCTGCCTTTTAAACCAAGAAAAATATAGATTCCTAAACAAAACCTCAGATAAAGATATATAGAAAAAAAAATGACATGAAACAAAATGAAACATGCTATCTTCCTTTAGCACTAGTTCCTATTGATAATGATGCCACTCGCACCAACAGTACAGATAAAGTACTCAAGGTAAACTATGAAGAACTGATCTTCTTGACCTTAATAACCTCCCATAAACCTCTAAGTCACCATCTATCCCTTGATCATCTGTCTCAGACACTGATGTAGGTTGCTTTTGGTTTTGTGTGGATTTTTTATATGACTAGATGTGTGTGGTAGAATAATAATAAATATTATGGTGTTTTGGTGTGGAGATAAATGAAAGTATTTATTTAAATTATGAAAATTTGAATAGTATTGAATGTGTTTTACTTTGAAAATAAAGCAAAATAGAGTAGAAATATTTGAATTTATGTATTATATTGCTTGATTTATATCTTTATGTGATACTAATTCAGTTATTGTTGTGTGCCCAAGTGCACTTGAGATGCAGGAGGTCAAAGACCAAGGGTGTGATTAAGGAGAAGAGGTTAGCTTCTTGACAAGACACAGTAGGATGTTCTCTCGATCACACATAGGAACTTATATTCATATAGAATGCATTTAGGAATGATAATTTTTGTATGACTGTTTGATTATTTACAAATAATTAATGATTAGTTAAATTAAAATATAAGCATAGTAAAGTAAAGGAATTAAATTTTAATTATAGTTAATTTTAGATTTAGATTTAAAGGCTTATGCATTCTATTCTTCTTTTAATTTGTGTTAATCTTTGAGTTAATAAGTTAACTATTAGTAAGAAGACATTTATTTTACTATTGGGTAAATATTTTCAAATGGGTATTTGCATGCAATTAAATTAAATATTTTTCTAATTTTAAAATCTATTATTTTCAAGATTAGGTTTGGAGAATAAAGAAAAAGAAAACTTTAAAAAGAAAGGAGGGGTAACAGAAAAACCAACCTTTCTTGAAGTATTCAGGAATTGCTCTGCAACTTTTTTTTTTATGGCTTCTGGATAGTATCCTATTTTTGTTTTTAGTTCCAATAGATTAGAAAATAGAAGAAAAAAAGAAAAGATAAGGAGAAGAGGAAGGGTCTTACAGGAAGGAAATCTCAGAGAAAACAAGAAGAGGAAGTGGCAAGGAGGCTTCTTCAACTGTCAATGAATTATCTAGGTTCTTCTTCATAATTCTCTTTTATTGTATTAAGTTTCCAAATAAGAGGAAATACATTTGTTGTGTGTGCAAAGAATTGATTTTGCAAAACCCCTCTATTTTATTTGCAAAATATTGTGGTGAAATTTGTACATTCTTTTCAAAACTCTCTCTAAATTTTAAAGAAAATTTCATTTCTTTGTGTCTCATTTAGAAATATCTTTTCTTTTTGAATAAATCTCTGAGAACAATCTAATGCAGATTGTTTGATTATTAATACATATTTATATATATATATATATATATATAAATATAAATATATATAAATATATATATTCATATATTCAAAATCTGTGCCGAATGGGATGCTTGTGTATTAAAATGGAAATTCGAATTTAATGTATGGCGTACCTCTGTTTATATTTTTTTTTAATTTTGTTGTGGTTACTTATTAAAGGAATGGGTGACTGGTTTCCCCAGCCGTGCCCTCCCCATAAGGGAAGGGCTGCGCTGTGGGGGACAACGCTCCCTCCATAGGTCATGGCATGTGGAGGAAGCGCTGCCTTCCACAGGCAGCGCCTCCCCATATGGGGGGGCGTAAGCCCTAAGTACACTATATTCTCTCCTTTTAAAATTGTTTAAACATCTTTAAAACTGCGTCTTTCCTGTAGAATTTCGTATGGAAATATACAATGTACAGTTTTGATATATATATACATATGTTGTATATATATACACACACACACATATACAAACAAACATGAATATTGAGTTGTGAAAATATTTTCTTTCCTGATAAAATTATTTTTCTTTTGTAAAAGATTCCTGAGCCATAAATATATACACATAAAATACTTACATATGAAAATCTAGGAAATGAGATACTCTTACTTGAAATACTTATATGCTTTTAAATGTAAAATATACAAGTATACAAATATATGAAAATATATACATGTATGAATATTTGTCTACCATAGTAAATAAATATATACATATGTAAATTTGGGCATTAATATGGACTGTTTTTATAATAGAATTAGGTTGAAACCATGCATATTGTCACAAGCTTGGATTTTTCTGAATATAAATATATATATATAGCACGAATGTATGTATATAAACATATTGAAAAATATATTTTGAATAGGTTTTAACACTCAACATTTTAATCTCATACCTTCAATGGGAGATTAGTTGTCAAATCTAAGATACGTAATTCTTGAATCTGAATATGAATAGGTAAACTTTTGTGCTAGAATTATTCATTTTCTTTTTCTCCTATATGTTGACTTAGTATCCTTTGCATATATTTCTAGATGTACCTCCATTAAAATATGTGTGAAACCTTTGCATTCCATTTCATACTTATAAGGCTGATTTGTGTAGTTTCTTTTTAAATTTATATAAATTTGGTATTTTGGTCAATTATTCAAATAAAAGTTAGAACTTGTGAATTCATACATGCTCTTTTCAAAAGACCAAACTTAGATCATTTCAAAAGAATAGGAATTGAGTTGCAAAACCAACTTGTGATCAATTTTTCACTTAAGTTAGTGTGCTAATGTAAAGTAATTTGTGAATCTTGTGTGAACTTTGTAATTGTTAGAATTCCTTTGTAGTTGAGATGTGTAAAATAGAATGGAAACTTATATGGAAAATGTATTATTTAATTGTTCTTTTGAGAAATTTCTGGGACAGGATGCTAAAGGTGGACCCATAGAGACGGTAGTTTTACCTTTTCTAAAATTATCAATTATTTATTTATGCTTGGCCAAGCACACGCACCATTGAAATATATGGAAGTAAAAGCCTATAAATAAATGTATATAGGTCTCTACCACCTCCTGTTTGCAAGAAATATGCGATTCTCATGCTAGGAATGCATATAGGCATCAGGCTTGCATCGAGAGTTCCCTCATGCTTTGTTGTTTTAGGTTGCTAGGCTCCTCATGCAGGGCCATGAATTTCTTTGAGTTAGGAAGAAACTTGGGGAAGTCTTGTACTTTGTGGTTGCACGGAAAAGGCACCTTAATCACACTTTTGGCCCCAGCTTGCAAGAAGACAAGTAGTGTCATGACGGTTGAGGTTCAGAGTTTCTTATGTTATAAATGTATTCATGTATTATTTTGAATGGCTTGTAAAGCCCACTTGTAAATGTAACTTAATTTGACATACATTATTGTAACATTGAAATAGATGTATTGGAATGAAAGTTTTGATGTAACATTGAAATAGATGTATTGATTGAAAGTTGATGATGTAATTGGAATAAGAATGAATTTATGGAAAACTCATTGATATGCAAATGGAATTTACATATGTATCATTGAAAAGATATTTGTTGTTAATGCAATTTACTTCTTTTGCATTCATGGAATGAAGTTTATTACAAATTTTCCTTTTGAGCATTTATGGAAAGATCTTGATCTATGCATCCTTTACTTTTATTATACTTGGAATGTAATGAGTATGACAACTTATGTGGTTAAATGAACATCACCTCTCTACACATAAACTTCAGATACAAGATTTCGAGTTCAATCATAAAATAATCTCATGAAATAAAAGATTTGCAATAATATTTCATGGATTTCAAACAATTTTTCAATCACTTAAGTATATTTATCTTTAAGAATTCAACAATTTCATAGAAAATGAAAGATTTCAATAAATTTCCATTCATTCATCTATTTTTTAGAACATTTTCAAGAATTTAAACATCTAATCTAAAATAAAGCATAAAAAATATCTAAAATAAAATCTCATGGTTATTCTCCACGCATGTCCCAAGAGTTAATCAAATCAAAACAAACCGCTTTATACTTCACTAGATTGCTTCACAACTACCTATAAAAAGATGTGAGCTTTTAAAGAAGGGGATTTCAGTTTGGACACTGAGTAGGTTATGTGTGCACCCTTAAATGATGCAACATACAGTCTTGTTTGGTTGAACTGACAAAACCAACTACAAAAATGCATGAGATAGTTAACTATCAAGTTGGCTTCGATATTGATTAAATTCTATGTGCATACAAGTTTTTAGTCTGAAATGATTCAAAAAACAAGAAAAAAGAACAAAACTTAGATAATTTTTGGCTCTTCCAACATCCACAAATTCTGAACTTTAACTTAAAAAAAGGTATCCCCTGGCCTTTTACAGAAGTAAGACACAGGTAGGATAAGATAAATACATGAGAGGAAATATAAGAGATGAATCACATCAAGGCACATGGAATGTGGTGACTGGTAAGAGAATTGCAAACAAATTCAACAAAGGTCAACCTCCATCTGCATGTTGAAGTCCTTCAAGTTTTTCATCTTCTTATTATCAAGGTTCCTTCTTGGAACCAAACAAATCCACTCGAACAGAATGTAGTAAATTCCCATATATTCAGAATGATTAGGTGAAATTTTGGTTCCTACATTCAAGTTCAATCTTGATTTGAACATTCTAGGAATGAGTAATCCCCAGAATGAATACACTTCTTTGCTACATGCTTAAAATCTAGAGTCCTAGTTTCCTGATATCCGGTATTCCTTTGCAATGAACTCTTTTCCTACATGAGCCTCCAAAGTGTATTGTTGAACCTAGTAACACTATTGGATATTCCTACAAATTTACCTTTCCTGATCATCCATACCCAAATTCTACATCACAATCTTCTGATCCTACAGCAATCATAAATACCATATATTAAATCCATTATAAAAAATTTTATAAAAAATCTTACCTAAATAAAACCATCATTAATTTGTTATCATAGAAATCCATCATAAATAACATGCTTTTAAGAAAAATCATAAATTCTTGCGTAGTTATCCTTTCATCTGCCGGGTTACTGGACTATCATACTTGTTAGATAACCTTAGATAACCTTAAAATTTTAAAACTTTGATTTGCATCATTACTTAGTACTCAAAACCTGGTATTCAGTTTCACCCATGATTTTCTGAGACTTCAATTTTACTAGAACTTCCATCTTTACCAGACCTCAACTATCGAACTGAAACATTATTTTCAATACTTGCATTACCTTTTTCCTTTCTATCATTCATGGTTCCTCCAGTACCCGGTACCTAGAACACTTTCATTATAAGGTAATCTTGTTTTTTTTTTTATGATCTTTTCAACTAGCCAGCGCCTACCATAAGTGTTAGTTTTCACTTGGGGTCCCCAATTCTTATAGTCTTGGGGTGTGTTGTGAGACCACACAATAGTACTATTTTTGTGGCCCTTGGATACCTAATGTGAGTTATCTATCAAAGAAAAGTATATTAATGGTGGAAAAATATTATTTTCCAATTGGTTTTGTGTTTATTTTGGACCAATTTGGGGTACTTCCATCATGTAATACCCTCCTGCCTGCCTTGGATCCTGGGTGTGAGTATCGGTGTGTGCTTCATTGATTACTATGTTATTTGATTTTGTGGAAAATATAATATGTTAGTAGTCATGTTTAAATAATTAATTAGATCATAAGTGAAATTGCAAGGTTATTTGAAATATAATTAGGAATTAAAATAATAATCAATTAAATCAAATCAAATAATTTAGAACAAATGATCAAATTAAACTAATTCGTTAAAAGTAAAAGTGGTATTATTAGATAAATTGATTTAAATTGTTGGAGTTAATAATAATAATGAACAAATAATCTTGAAAAGATAATTATCATAATAAGAAAATTAATGGATACTTATTTAGAATCTTGCAAATGGTTGATTTTAATTATTTTAATGTGGAAGTAATTATTTAATAAAGTTTTGTGGGAATGATGAATATATATATATTTATACAAATAAAAGTTCATTTTTGTGGAGTTAAATTTATTGAGTTTTAATCTGCATGATAAAAGAAAATGAAATAGAAATACATGAAAAGGCAACAAAAAGAATTAAGGATTAAATATTATTTTGATTTATTTCTTGAAATGTGACTTTTGGTATTCTCTGGAAGAGGAAACAGAAGAGGCTTCTTGTGTGAGATTTTATTTATTTTGGAGGGGGAAGGGGGTGGAATTCTCTTTCCAACAGATTTTGGTGAAATTGGCAGTCATCTTTCTGTTATTGTATTACATTCTTTTATTCTTCTGAGAATTTATTTGAGGATTAAGATTCATGGTTGAGGGAGGATCTTGGAGTTGCTACTGGAGAGGATTGGGTCAGCAAGAAGGATAAAGCTTCTACAGTTATCTACAGGCACAGACACCAGGTTCTCCTCCTTCTTTTAAATAATCTTCTTTCTATAGCATCAAATGAAATAAGAATTCTTTGTTTTGGGATTTGAAATTTAATGCATGTTGAAATCACGTGAATTCTTAGAAAAATTTGGGACTGTTTTCCAATCAAAGAAAATCTTACTGGGGTTTGGGATGGTTATTTATTTAAAGTAAATTTTGTTGGGATTCTAGAATTGAGTAGGGTTACGGTGGTTTCAAGTTAAATAATAATAATAAACCAGTAAAAGAATAACGTCATCTCAGAGAATTCGAAGTTGTGAAAATCCTCAATTGTAGATAAATTTTACAAAGTTATTCTGTGTATAAATATTTGTATTGAGTAGTAATTGAATTCTATTTCTCTGTATTCAAAATATTCTTTTATACAATAGATATATGTATATATATATATATATATCAGATATATATATATACAAATTTGTATGCACATTTATATATATAAATATAAAGATAGTTACAAAAAAAAATATAATGATAATAAAAATTTAAATAAGTTAAAAGTTTGCTGAATAAAATTATTTTGAAATTGTTTTTTTATTAAAAAAAAAAAGAGG